>CAIGQV010000641.1:19106773-19122200 GCA_903798115.1 Danio jaintianensis
TATATATATATATATATACATATATATATTTATTTATTGTGCAGCCCTACTTTAGATACCAAAAAATCTTGCCAGGCTTATTTAGAGCAATAATCATTTGATGACACCTTAAAAGACAGATCAAAACTCTAATTTACTGGCATTTTAAACACTTGGTCACTACCCTTTAAGCCATTATTTTACCCCATTTATCAGTAAGAATTTTTGAATAATTTAAATATACAATCTATTAAGATCACTAATTATCTTATGGGGTGGCACGGTGGCTCAGTGGTTAGCACTGTCGCCTATAAGTGAATTGTATAAACACAATTGGCCGTAGTGTATGAGCGCGAATGTGAGAGTGTATGGGTGTACTGGTACTGGGTTGCAACAGGAAGAGCATCCGCTACAAAAAACATATGCCGGAATAGTTGGTGGTTCAATCCGCTGTGTTGACCCCTGATAAACAAGGGACTAAGCCAAAGGAAAATGAATGAATGAATGTATTGTATTAAAATTATAGTTCCAAAACTTATAGTCCTCATCTTTGACCAACATAAAAAAATACGGTATCATTCAAAACGGTCATATTTTAAAAGAGAGAGAGAGAGAGAAAACTTAGACAATATCAGAGCAGAAAAGCCTGCAATTCTTTCCAAAGGTTATGAGTCATTTATATCTAGCTGCACATTCAAAAAAAAAAACATAACCGACCTCACAGAAACAAAACAGAGGGTCTTGCTTTGGATCTGACTCAGCACTTTTGTGTCGTTTTGCACATTCACCTTCCTTTCGGCCAAAAGCGTCACACTTGACTGTGCAGTACTGATCACAATGAAACTCTAGTTTCCATGTGGTTAAAGCAGCACTGGAACTTTCCTCTCAAAGGTGTTAAGCTCTTCTTTTTTATCTTTGATGATTTGTTGACGTACATTCAACCATAGCTGAGATGCACAGCACTTCTAAACTCACCTGCGTTGACCATGTTGGGCTGATTGGGCATGACGGTGTGGTTTCCCATCATGCCTTGCTGCTGCATGATTGAGTAGGGGTTGTTGTTCCTCATCATAGGATACTGACCCTGAGCGCCTTTAGCAGGCATGTTCATGTCCAGAGACACGCTTCTGACCGGAGGAGCTCTGCCAGGCTGACCGGGCCGCGGAGCAGGGAAATCTGCCAAACAAAATAAAATGTCCAGTAAACGACAAAATAAAAAAAAAAGGTTATGAAAAACATTTTTTTTGTTATGTGTTGTCTAAAGGCTTGTGGGTTTAACACTCGATTCACTGATGAAGACAATTTTGTATTTTTGGAGCAGATGTTTTCCTACTTTTTTGTTTTCATTTTATACAGTTGAAAGCAAATTCTTTTTCAAAAATATCCCACGTGCTGTTCAATGGAGAGACACATTTAGTTTTAATAACTTACTCATAATAATTACATTATTTTGTCTTGAATATTTTATTGGTTATTTTACAAGATATTCAGCTTAAAGTGAAAATTAAAGGCGTAATTGGGTAAACTAGCCAAGTTTGGTTAATTAGGCAAGTCACTAGATAACAGTGGTTTGTTTTGTAGCCAATCCAAAAAGAAAATAAAAAAAAATTATATATAAATGTTTAATTAAAAAATAAAAGGGAATTTATTCCTGTGATGGCAAAAGAGAATTTCCAGCAGCTATTACTCCAGTCTTCACTGTCACACAATCCTACATGAAAGACTGTAATATGCTGATTTGGTGCTTATTTTATTGTCAATGATTATTGGTTTTTAATAACTATTATCAATTTTGAAAGCTTTTTTGCTGTTAATATTTATTATTATTCAAAGATGAATCAATTAGACAATTTAATAAATCACTGCTGAATAAAAGCATACCTTAAAACAAATAAACATATAATCAATATATGAATGAATAAAAACTTCTGAAATTAATGTCCATGTCAGAAAGTCAGAAAATGCTGAAAAATAAAAGAATGGCTTTATAATAAAATATCTCTTTACAAACAATGATTTTGTTTTTATAACATGGCCTGTGTGTAAACAGTAGTTACATATAGTACCAACTACTATGTAAGTGACAAAACATACATTAAAATAACTCTTTAGCCTAAGAAATTTACATTAATTTACAGTCAACATCCAGGCAACTGAAATGATGCAGGCGAGAAACAAATGTGTAATGAGAAACTCCAGTTCAGTTTCGGTCAGCCTCTGGGCACACTTCAATAGTTTCTGGGTGTTTTGCAAAAACGATAGCATGTATGTAAAAGTAAAGTGCTTCGGGTTCACTTAGTCTTCGTGTTGGCATAATTCCAAATATTTCCTTGGCTGACACAGTGTGAACAAGTACAAATGAAATCCTCACATTCTTAAAAATGACAGCTCTCTATAGGCATCTATGCTTCCATGAAAAACTTTAAACATACATGAAAACTTTACAGTCCACAAAAGCTGTTTCTTCACACTATGAAAACTGTTTCTTTACAGACATTTTCACAAAAAAATTCTGTTTGGGGACTCAAAAATGTCTTTTCTATGGCCTTTATTTATAACCTTTTTGTTTAAGTGTTCAAACACACAAACACATGCAATCTGGATAAGATTATGATGTCAGTGTTGGTTAAAGGTGACATACGGTTCTTTTAAAGGTGGCTGATTACACAACAACATACTCAAGGCAAAGCTCAAAGTGTGTTACATTAGTCTAATCTTCTTACATGAGAGATCATGAGGGTGTGGGAGTGTGCATAAATGTAAGCAATGAGGCAATTATATGACTATTTGTATACAAGCAAGCATGCCTGGAAAGAACTTACCATATAGATTAGATATGCACTGCCTCACATTCATTCAAGTCTTTTGCCTAACAACTGAAACACTGCATTGTGCATGTGTCAATGGCACTTTGTAAAGAAACACTACAGCACACACCTGCTCAAACACAGTCCTGTAGTCCGCCATTGCTGTTTTGGTTGTAACAAACTCATGCATGCTTGTATACTGAGCAGGAAGTACACGCATACAAACCATGTCAACATTTTCACAAAATCCGGTTTTTGGAGTTTTACACAAGATGGTAACAACACAGTTTTTTTTTTTTTTTTTACTTGCACTTGTATTGACTGTGTAAAAAATAACCAAAATGCATTATGTTCCCTCATCCTCCATCGTGTAGTAAATAAAAAAAGAAAAAAAAAATCATTTATCTTTATAATATTTCTCTTTATCCACCAAATGTAAAGTATTTAATTATAAATTACATTTAAAAAGTAAAACATCAGTTAATACATGGAAAAAAGAGACGTTAATGTATGCCATATCAGGCCTAGGGTGTCTGTGCACATGTGAGTTTGTATGTACATATGCATCTGCACACATGACGCATGTGTGTATATACATGTGTGCGTGCATGTAAATGTAGATCTACATTTGTGAGTGTTTGCACTGTGTATGTACATTGCATGTGTGTGTATGTCCGTGTGTGTGTACATGCGCACATGCATGTAAATGTATGTTTATAAGTGTGTGTATATGTAAGTATGCATGTGTGAATGTAATGTACGTGTGACTGTGTGTGTGTGCAAGAGTGTGTGTACATACGTGTATGTGTGTGTGTGTAAATGAATGATTGTATGTATGTGTGACTGTGTGTGTGTGTAGAGCTGTGCAATGCATATATATACACACATTATTATATTACAAAATAAAAGTATATAGTTTCATATTATCATTTATACCGTGGTATCACAGAATACATTGTTTACGGTAATAGTTTTCATAATTTATATGTGCACAAATTATATTACACGCCATTACGGGGATGCAGAATACAATAGCAATGTAAATACAATAGCATCGTGCGAAAGTTGCAATCTTGAAATGTTTACATGAAAAGTGTTTTATGTTGTATTAACATTTATTTGATGCCTACATTTTGAATCAAACATTTGCCCTGAAGTTTTAAATAAAGTGAGAACTCACATACGAATGAGTACATTTCTGAATATATACTTTAAATAAGAGAAATATTCCTTTATATGTGATATATATATATATATCAACTATTTATCGTTTGAATGTACATTAATAGTACTATATCGTGACATATATCGCTATCAGGATATGAGATGACTTGTGTGTTACTCACTCTGTTGGCTGACTGCAGTCTGCAGTGCTCTCTGCTGTTGAGGACTCATGTTAGCTCCGCTCTCTCCTGTCATCTGCAGGATGTCATTGATGATTGACTGCTTGTCCACAGCAGAAGGCAGAGACACAGGCCTGGAGTCAGTGAAGAGGCCCGGCTGACTGTTCTGAAGATCATCCAGGATATCATCCAGCTCACTTGACTGCACACACAACCACAGCTCATCAGCATTTTCAATAGAGACCAATCAATCAACACACATAATGTTGAAGGCAAAATGATTAGCCCTCCTGTAAAGCTTGTATTCTTTTTCAAATATTTTTCTTTAAGTGCTGTTTAAAGGAAAGAAGAGCATTTCTAAACATAATATTTCTATAACTAATTTAGAGTAACTGATGTCTTTTGTCTTTGCCATCATGACAGTACATAATATTGTAAAAAAACTGTAAACAAAATAAATAAAAATAAATCTGTTAACTAGTTTCCGTATTTAGTGATTCACAAGTGTTTTCCAATTATTTACGGTTGTGAATTGCATTGTGGGATCTTGATCTCTGCTCTGTCGACTTTTGATGTTGAAAATGCAACTCTACAGATTAACAAAGTGTCTTTAATTGTCATTTTTAGTTGTCTGAAATAATATAATGTATAAGAAATATTATATAGATAAAAAAAGTCTGTAAAATAACAGAAAATGTACTGGCAGTTTATTACAAGTTTTTTGTTTTTTTTTACCAAAATATTCAACACCAATCCAGACAATATATCACTTTAAACTATACAATTGTTTTGTAATAAAAGTCAATTTTTCCAACTTTTCAAAGTTGAAAGTTGTTGGAAGAAAGATCAAGGTCCCATAATGCAATTCCAAAGATAAAAACATGAATCACAAAATACAGAAAACTGCTAATTTACAGATATTTTTTAGGTAATTAGGATAACTAGGCAAGTTAAGTTTATTAGGCAAACAATTATCATCTTAAGTGGCTGATCATATTGAATTTAAATAGACATTGTTTTATAAACTGATTTTATTTCAGCCAAACTAAAAGAAAAAAAAAAACTTTTTCTAGAATTAAAAATATATTATTGGAAATACCTTGAATATTGCCTTGCTCCATCAAACAGCACTTGGGAGTATTTGAAACAGTATTTAAATCTCAAATAATTGAGCCTTCAACTGTATATGTAAATAATAGCAGACACAAAAGACACAAATAACATTACAAATTCATAATAAAAAAAAATGGATTTGCTTTTTGGAAGCACATCAAGAGTTTCTTGTATATAATACACAGCACCAGACTAAAGTGTTGAATAATGACTTAAAAAACTGTTTTTATGCTTAATAATAATGCATTTCTTTTATCGAAAATACAGAAAAACCTGCAATACTGTGAAAAATGAATGCAAATTACAGTTAGTGTTTTCTATTTAATTTAATCTAAATATTGATGTAATTCATTACTTTGATGGCAAAGCTGAATTTGTATCATTATTACCCAGACTTCAATGTCACATGATCCTTCAGCAATCAGTATAATATACTGTTGTTGATGCTTTATTATCAACAATTATTTGTGAATAACATTAACAAAAAAAGTACTATTTTGGGGCAAATTGTGATACATTTTTTTTTCTTTCAGGATTCTTTTGTGAACAGAATGTCAATGTAGTACTTAATGAAAAAGTTTCAAAACTATTTTAGTAATTTTGCAACAGTCTTATTTGCCACTTTTAAACAATTTAATAAAAGAAAAAGAAAAATAGCAGATTTTCAATCACACAGTATTGCATTTCAAAATACTATTAATAAAAAAAACTAGTTTTAAATTGTAAAATTTCACAATGTAACAACATTTTCTTGATCAAATAAAAAAGTGTGTTCTATGTATGATACAGTCCCACAGTTATATCTCAAAGTCAGGTGGATTTAGTTCTCAGCAGGGAAACGCTGGAGAGTTTGAAGTCTGCTTGTTGAAACACACCCCTCTCTCTCACACACACACGCACACGTGCACACACAGAGGGCTGGAATCTAGGACACACTTCACATTGAGTTAAAGGAGGAGAGCTGAACACTCCATTTGCCATGGTTCGGTTCCCATCTTTAAACCCCAGACCGCTTCTCCATCTAAGCAAGATGTTGCAGACGCAGGCAGGCAAACACACACTCCGCACACAGCTGGACAATAAATACACCATCGATCTGACTTCACATTCTCTCATGTCCTTCACAAGCTTTTTACAAATATTTAATACTTCAAAATTCTAAATGCACACTTGACTTTAATGCACTGAAGAAAGAATTCTCCAAAAAAACAGTTTGTAATAAATACTTTCTATGGGATATTTGTGCAAATATGGCTTATTGGTTTTACATTAGATTAGTCAGTACCAAAGGCAAACTCTGAACTATTGTGACAAAATCATCAAAAGATCATGGTGCAAAAATGAGCACACCCTAACTAATGTGTTAGCAAAATGAATGAATAATAAAAAAATTTATTGCAATAAACTGAAATAAATTCAAGCAAGGCATACAAACTATTAGATTTAGTTAAATGTATGTAATTATCCGAATTGAAATCTGTTATTTGTCTTGCCACACTTTTATATTAATGTAATGTATAAAACTTATAAGAACAAATATATATTTACAGCTAAAGGCAAAATGATTAGTCCTCGTGTCAATTTATTTAATTTTTTTTCAAATATTTCCCAAGGGTTTTTTAACAGAGAGAAGAATTGTTTTTTTTTTTTCAACACATTTTTAAACTTAATAGTTTCAATAACTCATTTCTAATAGCTAATAACTTTTTTGTCTTTGCCATGCTGACAATACATCATATTTAACTGATTGTGCCAGATACTAATACTTAAAGTGCAATTAAAAGGCATAAGTAGGTTACTTAGGTCATTTAACAACAGTTTGTTCTTGTGGTTTGTTCTTTTTTTAAAGGCAGGTAATACTATTCCTTAAAATAATTTGAATTAAAGTCATCATTTCTTTAATTATTAGTATTAGCGTACATCTAATGGTACTAATACTATTACTACATTAAAATATTTGTAAAAAATTAAACATTGCTTTTATTTCAGCCAAACTAAAATAAAGACTAAAATTACTAAAATAAGACACGATAGAAAATTTAACAGAAGATTTTCTCCAAAAAATATAATAGGAAATACTGTGAAAATATCCCTGCTCTGTTAAACATCACTTTTCATGGTTTGAAAAATAAGTAGAACTTCAGAGGAGGGCTAATATTTTGTATTCAACTATACAGTGTATATATATATATATATATATATATATATATATATATATATATATATCATCCACATTCATCGAGAAATGGATAAAACAATACATTTCTATGCACTCAGATATAGAGTGTGAGTGAAATATCTGCTCTAATGTACTGGTTTAAGTCCAACTCAGTCCTACGAGATTAAAAAAAACAGCATTTTCTCAGCAGTGCATTTGAGATAAACAGTGTCGACTCGAAGATTCAGAACTGTGCTTTTGTTTATCTAAACCTGTCGCCATCTATCAGACTAATACTGCGTGCAGCTTCTATTAAACAACACTAAATAAAAGTTAAATCCCGCCTGCAGTACACAAGAACGCTATATTTGGAGATAGAAACATTTCTGCAGGTTAATATATGGATTTGAGGTGAAGGCAGCTCTGGGTCTTTCAGTAAACACTGAATTGCACTTCACTAAACACTGAAGCTCCACTAGAGGGCAGCACACATGAAGTCTCTATTACACAAGCAGAATAGCACGATACACACTGATCAATCATTTAGAAGATTCCAGAGCAGCTCCAATACATCTTTATAGCTAATGCAAGACCGCAGTTAACCGCTTTTCTCAAGCATGGATATGAAAAACATACATTTTATTTGCTGGAATGTAGGGTAACACTTCACTATAAGGTTGTAGTTCATGTTAATTAATGGATTTATGAACATGAACAAACAATGAATAATACATTTATTGGGGTATTTATTCTTTTTTGTTAATGTTAGTTAATAGAAATAAAGTCGTTCATTGATTGTCGTTCAGTCGTAAACATGATTAATTGCATCCAAAATAAAAGCTTGCATTTACATATGAGTGTAAACAAAATTACACACATACATCATTTGAAAAAATGTTTAAATGTTTATATGTATCAATTATTTAGATCTAATACAAATTATATATAAATGCAAATATTTTGGTTTTGTATTTATATATACACAATATTTATGCACAAGTGAGTACACACATTATGTAAATACAACCTTTTATATTGCATGCGACTTATCGTTTGACAGCACTTAATATTCATTAGTTTGTCCATTTGTATTTTATGTATAATTAGGCTACATAATGTGTAAATTCTACGTTTTACATTTTGTTTTTAATTTAACATTATACAATGCTGACAATATGATATAAATATATATATATATATATATATATATATATATATATATATATATATATATATATATATATATATATATATATATATATAATGCATACACACGTTCATATATTATGCACCATTATTGTAGAGTACATTCATTAAAGTATAATTCATTAATGTAAAATTTGAATCCATATAGACAATCATATTTCATTAATTAATATGAAACATTATTTAAATGACTTTATATTTTGTACACAACTTTGTGCAATCCATATAGAAATATGCATGTACCTGTATGTACATATTATAATTTATGTAAAACGTTCATTTAAATACACATTTATTATTTCTATATACTATGTGAAACAATTTTGTACTACATTCATTTATTATTTTTAATCGGAGTCCACAACACTGGATTTGGAGTTCACACGAGGTCATAGGTCACAGATCAGAAGCCGTATATAAATCTGTGAGTTTGTCTTGATGCTGTTTCTGCAGCGTAATGAAGCTTCTCTGCACTTCTTTCCTGCTGCTCATTTCACTGTGGAGGAAAAGAGCTGCACAAACAGGATGTGAGCGAGCGGAGAGGAGGAACTGCTTAATGAGGTCAGTCTCCTTGTGTAGTGCTTTTCCCCACACACACACACACTTGTTCGAGCGCCACCTGTCTCTGGCTGCCCTCTTGAATCAAACCTGCTGCTGATTATTCACTGTCCAGCACCTCACAGGCTGCTGCTTACAAGCACGCTGTTTGGAAATGAAAATGATCCTCATCTATATTGCTGTTTCCACTACCATCCACACTACACAACCAAAAACGCATGTCAAAAGATAAAAGCAGATATTACAAAAATAGTGTCCAAAATGGTAGCTTATACACAATTATATACACATATATATACACACATATATTATAAAATTATATATATATCTTAGTTAGTGGATTGTTAATGGGTTGTTAATAGTGTGAATTGTACATTAAAATAAAGTGCGACCAAAAAAAAAAAAAAAACGTTTAAGATGGCAGCAAATCTTTTAATTGTTATCTATATTCAGGACAGAACAAGATAGAAATGTGAAATTGTAAGTAATTATATAATTAGGGCTTGCCAGCAGTGTGCGTTTTATATTCTATGTTTTTTTTTTTTTTACATTTTGACAGTTAGAGAAGGGCTTGCAGCTGAGTGTTTTTAGAAGAGCACTGGCGTTTTCAGCTGTGCAAAAATGCTTCAGTGGACAAGCGCCCTTATAGTTAATAACTGTATATACACAGCATATAAAACACTGATTATAATAGTATTCATTATAAACAGCGTAGGTCTAGTTTTAAATTTTGTAAAAAAAAAAAATTATGTTTAGGTTGTCTTCAAATCCTTTAGTTTTACCACTATTCAGATCATGATCCAAATCAGAAAATATGTATATAAAATTAATAAATCAAACTAATTATAATGCCATTTGTTATAACTCATGTTCCAGTATTCATGCAAAACATCACCACTAATCTGTCCGACTGCAGGCTGTGATGTGTAAGCAATATTGTAATATTGCAATATTGGGTGTATTTGAGAGGCTGTGGTACATAGATTTGTCATTATAACACCAAAACAAGTTAAACGTGCAGTATGTAAGATTAACACCCAGTGGTTGAAGTAGGTATTGCAGTTCGTGTTCAAAACACTTTTTCAAACAGCCTCTCCTTTGACTGACTGACTGTAGAGTATTTTTAACTGAATCTCTGTCTCATTTTGGAGGCTGCTACTGTCCTGAAGAGTTTGCAATTTCGGCCTTGGCCGCATACATTGAAGCAGCATTCATGACTGAAATGAAATACGGTGCGTTTTCTACCAAGGCAACCCAAAATGCTGAAATATAATTGGGTAAACTGGCAGTGGGCAGGTTACAGAGAGCAAAACAAAGACAAAGGAGAATTACTCAATTTAGCATTGTTTTTCAGATAAAGGAGTATGTTCACGTAGCATGGTTCTTAAATATCTGCAAACATATTGTAGCATGTTTATGCTTTAGAAGAGTAAAACATACATACAGCACCTTTAAAATAATCTGTCATTTTTGGTCAGACAGATAAGAGAAAGAACTAATTCACAAGTCTAATGACAAAGTCTAAACAGACAATAAAAACAAAACATTTTGGCACTAAAAAACAAAAAAAACATACAAAATGTGTTCTATGCCGTCTTACAGAAATGCATTCTATATAAGAAATGCAATCTTTTTTTCTAAAATAAATAAATCAGCGTAATGATCACGTGACAGGGCTGGACGAATCAGGGATTATCCAGAATCCAGAAGAGCCAATCAGGTAGTGAATGCATACAGCCAAGCCTTTGTTTTGGTTAACACTGAAAAGCAATCCCAAAATTTACAAACTAAAACAGGCTTTGCAGTATTTCCAAAAGTCTCCATTTTTAAGGGTCAAAATTGGATTGGTGTGGATGCCAGGTATCGTAACAAGAGTTGTGCATTTTGAAATGAAAACACACTAGCGTAAATGTAGCCTCAGCCATCTCATCTTGCTCTCTGCACTGATCTCTCTCTGCTGTGTGTTATGAATGTGTGCCTTCGCTTCCTTCAGACAGGAGTGTGTCTGTGCATTAGCATGGACTCTTCACATGCGGATCACTTGTTCTCCAGTGGGAGCCGCTGACGTCAGCCTGATGTGCAGCCAATAGCAATGCTTTCTATGAGACCTGTGCATCCCATCAGCTGCCACTGCACACATATTCCAGCAGCATCCACACTTCTGAATGCCTGTTTCTGGATGTAGGTAGATGATAAATGACAGGTTGATGAACTTCTACCATACTCCTTCTACCATATATACCAGTCTTAATGTATGATATTTTGTATTCATTTAAATTTAATTTTATGTTAATATTATTAATTAGGTCAAGTGAACTGTTGGGATTTAAACGCCAAAGTTTGGTGTTGATTTCAACTAATTAATTAATTACTTAAAGGCTCAAACTGTAAAATAATATAAAAAATAAAAATAAAACCAAGCAATATTAGATATATTTGCTGTCACATTAATCCATTTTAAAAAGTCCTTGCTAAATAAAATTATTAACTTTTTTTTTTTTAAGTATAGGACTCAAACATGCATTTTATTGTACAATAAATAAATTAAATAAAACAATATTTTATTTGTGCGCGCACGCACACATGCACGCACGTACGCACACACACCACAAGTAACAATGCTAGTGTGATGGGATGAGGGGCTGTTAGCAGTGTGTCTGCAGGAGTACGAGAGGTTACAGGGTTAATAGTTACACAGAGGAGCCACCGATGAGGTGAGAGTGACACTGTGGGGCAGTGTGTATGTGTTTGTATGCTAGTCTGTGTGTGGGTGCCGATTAGAGCTCTGTAAGGGGTGATGAAGGGCACAGAGGAGTGACACCCTATCCTGACTCACACTTCCTGCTGCACCTCAGCAAGAGCATCACACCGTAACACACACACACATACAGGAGAAAACAAAACACTACCATCACGAAGAGAAACACTAAAATCCATCTACAAGAGCATATAGAAACTGCTAGCGAATAGCTCTGCTGTTTGCTTCCGCATGCTAACTAAATGGAATGTAAACATGTGGAATGTTCTAAATATAGTAGGCAGAAGCAAAACTACTCAACACTGTTGTTTAAGTATCAATGAGATACTGAGATGATTTAATTTCTATAATACAAGTTTGACATTTTTTTCGATTTTCAATTGTAGTACTATTAATTTGGTTTATTTTAATGTACATTTAAATTATTGTATTTTTATTTTGTTCATATAAACTAATATAAATAAACTACTATAATAAATATAATGTAAAAGCATGACATACTAAGATATATATCTTAGCATGTCATAACAAACACGCAAATTGGGCAAACAAGTAGCATGTTGTTAACAAATGCTAACAAAAAGTACTTGATAAACACATATTGGGTAAACCATTAGGATGTTGCTAATAGCATAACATGCTAACAAAAAGTACTTGATAAACACATATTGGGTAAACCTTTAGCATGTTGCTAATAGCATAACATGCTAACAAAAAGTACTTGATAAACACATTTTGGGCAAACTATTATGTTGCTAACAGGATGATACTCAAACACACTGGATAAACAATTAGCATGAAGCTAACAGCATGCCACACTAATAAAAAACTAAGCAGACAGATATTTTGTGTAAACTACTAGTATGTTGCTAACAGCATGACATGCTAACAAAAAAAATAGCAAATACACTAGATAAACAATTAGCATGATGCTAACAGCATGACTTGCTAACAAAAAAATACTTAGCAACACAATAAAAAAGGTCCATTTATAATTAGGTTATAGCTAAGCTTTCTTATTGAACATTTGACAACTTTTATGATATCTTAATGATGTTATGAGGTCAAGAATAAACAATGTAGTATAAAATAAGCTATATATAGTGTGTGTAGGATGAAGCACAATGGACCAACGAACACTTCTCTATCCCATGAGGCCGCGGGAGAGCTGTGAATTGCTGTGCAGTGATGACAATGACAACAGTCACATGACAATGAAAACATGGCAAATGTAGTACATATAGATTGAACTCATTCTATATAGGACAAGCTTCTTTTTTTTTACAGCCACAAAGTAATTACTTATTCAACAGAAGTATGTGATTTCAGATGAGGCCATCGCAAAGCCTTTCACCGACCTCGCTGCAATGCATTATGGGATTGTGTTCTACATGAACTATGCATGAGATGCAAATCTGCAAAAGGAGCTGTCTTATAAGGTTGCTGGCTACCTTTTAAAACAGCGTTTGTATTGTAACTGGGCTTATGATGTCGTAAAAATACTGCTTAGCAAAGGAGCAGATTTAAACCAGAGCTAGAGAGAAAAGCAAACTAGGACATACAGGATGAAGAGAGGTTGCATGATCAATAGAGAGGGAGAGAGTGAGAAAAAGGGATTGATACATCAGTAAACGCCTCGACTGAAGCCACCAATGATGTGTGCATCTGGGTCATTTCTGCTGCCTGCCATAAAAGCTGCATTATTGAATGCCACTCCGTCCAGAGCCATGGAAAGCCTTCAATTGCCAGCCAACTGTGAAAATAAGGGTGAACAGTGAACGGCGCTGCTGAGAGACAGGACAGTAGTGGTGTCATGAAGACTTCTCGAGTCTTGCTCTTTGGCATCATGACCTTTCATACAGATCCCTGCTTCTCTTCATTTTCAGCTGTATCTCTATCAAACCAGCCTGCCGAGCATCTCATCACAGGAGAGAGAGAGAGAGAGAGAGAGGGCAAACTGAGCTACTTTCCACACAGAATGCTAGCATGCTAACAGATAACAAAAGATAACAAAAAATGAATCTACTGCTTCAATGGCATCATCAAAGCTTTAAGAGTGGTCTGCTTTTTGGGGCACTCTAGCAGACAGGCTAAGCCAAAATATAAAAACATCTGACTGAATTTTGAAGGCAGCATGAATGTATCTTTCACTGCCTTCGATATCACACAATCCTGTATGTTCCTTTTCTGACGGTTGAGCTAAAAAAAAAACATGGCATCTGGAAGTGGCGATTGGGTATCATTTAGCTTCTAAATGAATATGTTTTGACAAATGTTTTCCACTTTTGATGGCATTTTTTAGTAGGAAGTTAGTATTATAGTAAGAAGATATTCCCTTAGTTAATGCTAAACTCTCTCTATTTAGTAGTAAGTGATTCAATAATTATGCTGTCTCAGAAGTCTGTCT
Source organism: Danio jaintianensis (assembly GCA_903798115.1). Classification (NCBI taxonomy): domain Eukaryota; kingdom Metazoa; phylum Chordata; class Actinopteri; order Cypriniformes; family Danionidae; genus Danio; species Danio jaintianensis. The sequence goes on from CAIGQV010000641.1 coordinate 19,121,103, forward strand.
GTAATCTGTTTTACGAGATGCCTTTACGCACAAACGCTGCCTCCTGACAGAGCAGCGAGGCAACAAGTCAGATGCCTACACTTTCAAATGTAGCCACTGCTTTTAATAGTAAAATAAAAAAAACTGTAAGATTACTATGATTCAAATTTATTAATTGTTTAACACAAAAGTTCATTAATATATACATTGAATAATCATAAACATAATTTCCTGTGTGACACTTAACATTTGATTTATTTTTATTTTTTTTGTTGCATCTCTAAACAGTTTCTTCATAGTAATTACTTATTTTTTTGTATCTGATAAATTGATTGAAACTGTACTTTCTATTCATCTCCACCTGCTTTTTGTGGTTGTCATATATTTCAAGTAATCTAATATCTAATAAGATAAATATAATATCAAGTAAAATAATATCCAATGTCTTTCATAAAGAGATTAGATATTAGTACTTCAATAGGTTGGTGCATTAACATCGTATCAGTTCATTAAAAATATATTTTTTGCACTGGATTGGTTTTGTTATTTTATAAAACATAGCATGGTGCAACCATATATTTTTTTACAGTAAAGTTCTGGCAACCACAGCTGCCTTTTTTGTTTTATTAACCATACATTAAAATTACATATATTTTTTTCACAGTTTCGGTGTGGGATCAGCGCTGGCAGCTTACATGGTTAAAGTAACTTCAGATTTGTGCAAGTGCAAGCAAAAAATCTAAATACATAATGTTAAAAATGATTTATTTATTATTAATTGTAATAAGTCATTTACTTCTATTAATCAAAGAAGCCTGAAATGTACAAAAAATAAAAATCACTATTTGTGTCAAAACATTAAGTAGTGGCAATTTTATTTTCCATTTTTAAATTATTTTCATTCATTCATTCATTCATTTAATTTTCGGCTTAGTCCCTTTATTAATCTGGGGTCGCCACAGCGGAATAAACCGCCAACTTATCCAGCATTTGACTTATCCAGCATTTGTTTTACGCATCGGATGCCCTTATAGGCTGCAACCCATCACTGGGAAGCATCCATACACACTTATTAACACACACGCACGCACGCACACACACACACACACACACACACAC
>CAIGQV010000641.1:19122300-19166516 GCA_903798115.1 Danio jaintianensis
CACACACACACACACACACACACACACACACACACACACGGACAAGTTAGCCTACCCAATTCACCTATACCACATGTTTTTGGAGGAAATTATTTATTAAAAATATAGTTATTATTTTCAATTTTAAAATATAATAAAACAGAAAAGAACCATTTTAAATGGGAATACTATTACTATTTTTACTGTAATATTTGACTATAAGTGTAAGACGAACATTCAAAAACGTCAACATTTTAAATGACAAATTTTGTCCCAAATAAACATCTCTTACTCTCAAAAACTTAAAAATTCAGTTTTTTCATTAGTATTATGCCTCTCCACTCCGGTCACATTTCATCCTCGTTTCTCCTGCATCCTCACTAATTGAGTTTTTCCCTCAGCCTTCCGTTTTTTTCTCCTCTCTCATCGTGTCCGTGCTCCAGCATCTCCTCAATCACTCTTCCTGTCCCGCTGTGGCCTGCTTGCTCTGTAAATCACAGTACTTCATGTCCTCAATGGCTCTGTCGTGGAGGCCCGGAGGTCAGAGGTTCCTCTCCAGCGGATCTCCGGGTCTTTTCCTGGTAACCGCGGTCCGGCGGGGTCACTCCGCTAACAGGCTAACAGCAGCAGCTTCCAGAAACCGCTGCTTTGATTTGACAACTATGACTCAATTTGTGGCTCAATCAACAGCTTTTAAAAGAGACCCGGGAGGCCCAATGAACACAAACACACAAACACACACATATACGGGATAATCTCTCCATTCTGCTGCCCTGGCCCTAGACGCCTCTCTAACTTTGCCGGTCCTGATTGGTGCCCGCTGCCAGCTCTGTAAGGCATGTGCCAACCGCTGTGCCAGATGAGATGCGCCGAAACGCCTTTTTTCAAATATCACAGCGCTGCTTCTGAGAAAGTCCTGCCAGTTTCCCACAGAATCGACTTCCTGTGACAGAGCTCTCACTTTCTCTTTCTCTCTCTCCAGCTGGCTGAGTCATTTATATCCCTGCTGTTACCATACTGCCTCGATCTGGGGCTTCATTGGCCGCTTTAGAAATCTGTTGTTTGCTCTACTTTCACACCCAAATAGAGAAAAAACACAAAGATATGCAGAGAGGGAAGGAAAGGACGTGTAGGCTCGTAAGATATAGACACAAACCTAACATAAATGTGTGTTGTTATCGGTTGTCATGACGGCTAGTTTAACAGGAGAGGTCACTATGCTGTCTGATGGTTTTTCTGATATGCAGTAATTAATTGAAAAGCACCATTGCACCCATTATGCAGTGACACTCCATTACAATCCAGCCATAATTTACAAAACAGCAGAAGCGATTCGGATGATGGTTTTGCATATGCTGTGCTCATTATATCAGTAAGCACAGAAAGATATTTCAGATTGTAGGTAGGCATTACAAGAAAAAAAAAAGCGTTACAGAGCTACATACTTGCATTATGATAATGACTACAACATTTGGATGATAATATGGATTTGGATGATAATAGAAAGAAAAATACCATATATATATATATATATTCTTGTTTTTTTCTTTTTTTCTTTTAAATAAACCATATAAAGTTTTTTTTACATTTAACTTGTGTTGTATATGCAACAACTAATGCAATATGTACAGCGAAGTTGCAAAAAATTACAATTAAAATAAATAAACTAAATAAAATAGCAAGTATGACAAAATCTCTTATCTACCTTTTGAACAAACAAACCTTCTTTGGTCATGTCTAATATCACAACACAAGGATTGTGAACCTCCAAACAAAAACAAAATAAGTCTATGATACCAATGAGTCAAAATAATTCTCTGCATTAATATAGAACTAAAAGGCTCATTCACACAAAGGTTGAAAGCAATAAAGACAAAGCTTTAAAACTTGTCAAGAAATGTAAACAATAGCGGTCTACACCACAAATATAACTATAACAAAACAAGGGAATTTGATGAGTTGGAATCACTTTCAGAGTTACTTGATCCAACTGATAAACATTGATGAAAACATTGAAAACCAATCAAAATCCATCTAAATTTAAAGCAACAGTTGACAAAACTGTAGTGCACTCTTATAATAAATAAAACCTTAACATGCCTTAATTTGTATTATACTGCTGGGTTCTTGAATGCTTGATTCTGATTGGCTGATGAACATTCTAAGGTGTGAAATTATTTTAAGTTAACCGCATGGCTAAATTTGTTCCAAACATGTCTTGACCACATTACAGTTTCATACCACTAGGCTGAATAATTTCAGTAATTTTACAGCCAACAACTGTCAAAAACCAAATCAAAACAAAACACTTTGGATGAGATGTGTAATACACAAGTCCTACAAACAGAAGAAGTTTGAGGACATAAACCTGACAAATGTTTTGAAATTCAATGTCAAATGTCTTTAGGTGTGGTAACCATAGTTTAAGTGGAATAATTGACTCCGACCTATAGAGTTATTAGAAAATAACACACGCCAGAGGTGTAATGTAATTTTGTAGTAATTCAACTACAAGTGCGGTCAATGACTCTTTAGTTAAATACAGTAGGAGACATCACTCACCGGTTCCACACGGTCGTAGCCACCATCAGTTTTCTCGGTTTTAATCCCAGTCATCTTGCCCCCCTCCTCCTTGATCTCTCCAGGTTCCATTTTAATGCCTTTACCCTTGAGTACATTGTCATCTTTATCCAGTAGGTAGCGCAGCAATGCGTTGTCCTTCTTTTTGGGGCTGACAGGCTCTTGTTTAATGGCCAACTCGGCCACACCAGCCGTCCCACCAGCAGAATCCTGACACAACTCCTTTCCTGTGGCCTCAGCCGTGAGTTTGGCCAAATCGACAGGCGACGAGCTGTTCTGGAGAAGTCTGTGAAGGATCTTGTGTTTCTCCTTCAGGGAGGTAGCATGTGACCCATTTCCACCTTGAGAACCCATGCCACCGTTCCCTGCGCCGCCATCTTTACACCCAGGTTCTCCACCGGCCATCGGAGGGGGTGAAGTGGATTCGATAGGCTCAGTTTTAGTGGTGAGGAGCTGCAAGAGTTTAGTGTGACTTTTGTTGTCGCGCAGTCGGTTTTGAGGGTCACTGCCGTCCGAGTTGCTGAACTGGCCGAGGTTGCCCTTTTCATCTCTTGGCAGTTCAATGCCATCATCCTGCCCAGTGGTGCCCTGCTCTGATTGGTTCTGCTCTCCGAATGTCTCAGGGGCACCCTTTTTGTTGAGTAGGTGAAGATTGACGGCTACCGAATGTGCAGCTGGGGAGCCTAATTTCCTGTCAGGCGAGCCCAGGGATTGGCCGTGGCTCACGCCGTGGCATTCGCTAAGCGCCTGGAGGGCATTAAGCGAACTGCTTGTGTAACTGTGGTTGGCCCCTGCTCCGCCATTGCCACCAGTACTGCTAGAGCACATGCTGGCAGGTGAATGGAGGCTTCCCGCCGGAGAGAACTGTGGCGGGGGTAAGCGTGGAGATCCTGCTACTCCGGGACTGGCTCGGTGGCGTGGAGAAAGCATGCCCGGACTGCCCTGAGACGGGCTACTCAGCTTCAGTGGATACCCGCTGCCCTGAGGAGTGGCCGCCTGCATGGTTGCTGAATGGCTCATGGTTCCCGGGCAGCCAAAACGGTGCATGGCACCAGGCTCCTTCTGGGCACCAGGGGAGGGGAAAGCGGATGTGTTGCTGCTGATGGTGGCGTCCTGACCCTGGGGGGTGCTCGAGGAGCCCGCTGTGTTGGGAGAGCTCATGGGGTTCATGGGTTTTCCCATGGTCTGAGCATTTCCAAGATCGGAGGTCATGCCACAGACGGGCTGCTCCCTAAAAAAAAATTTAAATACTAGATTAGTTAATAATCTGACACATAGTTTTGTTCATAGCATTTACAAGTGGATTATGAACATAAAACTCATATTATTGGTATTTGTGATTTTAAAGGTCATTGTACCAAAAAATCCAAACAATTTAAAATCTTTAACAATAATTTTTTTTTTTAATTTAGTTCAAAATGTTATAACTAAGTGCAGGTATCATATTTAATAGTGTGTAATTTGTTTTTTTTTGACTGGATTAATTAATATGCATAAAACCGAGTGAGAAAGGTTTCTGTGCATGACCATTTTTTTTGGATACGAATATGAAAAAAATGCATACCACCATTTCAGACTTCAGCATGCAAAGACCTTAAGGGCCCGTTTACATCTGACTTTACACCTGCTACTGGTGCACACCCAAAACAAAGCTGAGCTGTTTAAATAAACCATTAATGGTGAGCAGGGGGGCGTTGCTAGACCCCATTTACTGGGGCTCGTGCCACAGCAAAAACTTGGCTATGCCCCAGTAAAAGCTTTGAGTTACAATTTACTCTATATGCAAGTGTATTAATTAAGAGTGGTAATCCCAGAATAAAGACATTATTCCATAAGTACAACCGAATCAACGCTTGTGAAAGCTTATGTAGTTTAATCAAAAACAGACTGACGCATGTGCATATAAACCAAGTTGAGGGGGGGCTGTGCCCCAGTAAAGCTTTATGTCTAGCAACACCCTTGATGGTGAGTATTCAAATTAGAAACATATCATGACATACACAGTTTACACATACTCTGATTTAATGACTCAAAGGGCTCATTAATAAATCACCTATGAACCACCCAGGACACAACACCCAAATATGTATACAACCACATGTCAATGCCTTGGTGACTTATCCCAACACTTTTTTAATTACTGTAAAAAAGAGAGACATAAAATTAGAAGTAGAAAAAAAAATGCAAGAGGAAAAGACACAAATAAAAACAGAAACAGGAAACAATGCCTGTTTGGTTCAGACATGGCACGACGGCCTCACCAGTTTGGCACGTGCCATTGTCCACAATGGAGTTTCAATAGTGATCCAAGGAATTAATATTGATTTCCACATAATATTTCTATTGAAACTATTTCATTACATTAATCCGGTGCAGTCATTTGTTAAATTAATCTCGTAGACAGGAAATGGTTCTCCTTGCGCTCAGAACAAGGAATTCGAGAAAAGAGCTTAAGCGGAATTTCAGGAATGGCTTAATTAACTCAAGTATGTTTCAGAAGAGAATGTTAAAAGAGGGGAACGAATGGTTATCAAAGAAAAACAGCAGCGCTCATCCCGGGAAAAGAGAAAGAGAATGGCTGTGCATGTCAGATCACACCCCTCTAATGTAAAAATCACTTCGGGGTATAAAGCTTTTAGCAAGCTACGTACTAAAATAACTGTCTGAGAGCTGATAAATGCATAGAGATGGCTTTGTTGGGAGCGTGCGGGATGAATCAATGGTCAAGCTGTAATGTGTGTGTGTGTTATTGTGCTGGAGATGCTGTGCTTTAAGAGAGCAGCCCCCCTGATGTGAGCTCACTCTGGGTTTAATGTTGATCTGTGCTCGACAGCCCAGCCTAACACTGCTGTTATTGTCTCAGAAAGCAAACTGGAGAGATGCATATGAAACTGTGTTCACAACTGCCTGCTGCGGATTTTCGTTTTACTAAGCCACACAGTCCAAATGATTTCATTCGATGGGAAAGTGCATAATAATAATAATAATAATAATAGGGGGCCAAGCAGTTTAGAGCCAGAAAGACCAAAGCAGTCCAGAGGCAGAATGAACACATTTGAGCACATTTGTCGGTGCCGTAAACAAAAACCATTTTGCCTATTGACACGAAATTCACAACACTTGGTCAACATGGTCTGACGATGATCTGAGTCAAATTTGGTGATGTTTTGGCAAACGGTCTAGGAGGAGTTTGCAAATCAATATGGCGGACAGGAAGTTTAGCCAAATATGGCATGTTTGGTATCAATGTTCTCTGCATTTTACCACAATAAACCTATGCAATCAACATTTATTAGCCATTTTGTGAGATTCATTATTGATGGTTAGTTAAGGGTTTTTAACGCGTGACCACAAGGTGGCGCTGTTACCAAATTTATGTGTTGTGGTTATTGAGAGGTGCCAATGACACACCTAAAGTTCAGCGTCAATATAATTAAAAGTTTCAGAATTACAGCCTCAGAAGTTCTTTAACATCGTGCCAGCACATCTGTCGGTAGCGTAAATGAAAACCGTGTCGTGTATCAACATAAATTCAATAACTTTTTGCCAGCATGGTCTGAAGAACATCGGAGTCAAATTTGGTGAAAATTGGAAAAGAGGAGTCTAAGAGGAGTTCGAAAAAATAGGTTTTCAATCAAAAACAAAATGGCGGACAGGAAGTTCAGTTCATTTTGGCATATTTGGTATCAATGGTCTCAGCATTATCCAGGGAATATGACAAGACACATGTCATGTGCATAAAGAATGTTTAGCAAAAGTTATTAGCATTTTTCAAAAATTCCTTATAACTTTTGGCCACAGGGTGGCGCTGCTCCCGAAGTTTTTGAGTACCTTCAGGGCATGGTGTCGAAGATGCATACCATTATTTGTAATCATACGTGGATATGTTTGTAAAATATAGCATTTTTTTGACAAAAATCTAAATGGGCGAATCAGACATCATTCGACTCGGCATGCTCTGTCAGATGTGATGAGACCAGTTTTATAAGTTTTAGACGAAGGGTTGAGAAGATACAAGCAAAAAAAAAGTTATTTTTTTATATCTCTGGACCACTACAGGGCAGTGCACCGAAACGCTGCAGATAACCTCAGACCATGGTCGTCATAAGACACACCAAGTTTGGTGTGAATACGTCAATGCGTTACGGAGATATCGCCCATAGTCCAATTTTGCAAGCTCTACGTTACATTTGTTCGCAAGTTAAACGAAATCGGTTGGTCTAATCAACTTGAATTCAATAACTTTTGGTCAACATGGTCTGTAGATCAGGCAATAAATTTTGGTAAAAATCAGACCAATGGCCTAGGACGAGTTCGTTCAAACAGGTTTTGCGAAAAATTCAAAATAGAGTGACGGAAAATGACATCATAGGGTCCGTTTGAATCAGACTGAGCCAAGGATTCAAATTTTGATTGTAGCCCATTCGGTTCAAAAGTTATAATGATAAACATAAGTGAAACTTTGGACAAATGGTGGCGCTAGAGAGTTTGAGTTAGAGACTTCAGGTTTGCTGTGGTTCATGTTGACACTGCCCTCTATCATTGTGCAAAATTATATAACTTTCCCGCATACGGTTATATGGGCTGCCATTCAAATCCGGCAGAAGAAGAAGAAGCGGAAGAAGATATAATAATAATAATAATAATAATAATAATAATAGGAATGCTAACGGAAACAATAGGTGCCTCTGTAGCTTCGCTGCTTGGCCCCTAATAATAATAATCATATTTTAGTTTAAGTAAAGGATCATACTATTAACTACTGGCTAATTGCCTGCCTATTAAGTTTTAACTGTTTATTAGTACTTATAAAGTATTCTACATCCTTAATCACTAATCCTGCCCAATACCTAAATCCAACTACTACCTTGCTAACTATTAATAAGCAGCAAATTAGTAGTTTATTTAGCTAATAGTCTTAGTTAATGGTTTTTTGTTAATAGCGTGAATTTTTACATTAAATGAGAGTGTGACCATAAGCACTGTATAGGCACAGAAAAAAAGTAAAACTTTGACTAAATGCATGAACAGTGATTTAGAATAGGGATTTAAAAAATATATTTTTTAGCTATTTGATGATTTATTATTTTTATCATATAAAACATTTTCACACTATAGCTCATAGTAAAGTTGCATGGAAAATAAAAATACTATTATTATTAGTAATATTATTTCAATATATATATATATATATATATATTTTTTTTTTTTTTTGTAAATAATTTTTACATTCCAGGTCTATTTGGATCAGGCTGGATTGAACTTGATCAGACTGGATTTTAACTGAAAGGTCGAATAACTAATTTCTTTCATCTTTTCCAGGATGATAGTACATAATATTTTACTAGATACTTTTTTTTAAGATACTAATACAGCTTAAAGTACAATTAAAAGGCTTAACTAGGTTGGTAGTTAAGGCTTTTAGTACTAGTGACATGCCTAATTACCCTAACTTGCCTAGTTAACCTAATTAGGCATAACCAGGTTAATTAGGTTAACTAGGCAAGTCATTGTATAACTTTTATATTTTTTTATATAATTTTTATTATTATTAAAAGCTGCCTTTATTCCAGCCTAAATAAAACAAAATATTGCAGGAGATCACAGGTTTTGTACAATGTACAGGTGAGTAAATAATCACAGTACTTTTTTTTTGGTTTAACTGTCCCTTTAAAGTTGTAGTCACTTATTTTCAATTACACTAGACTTAATTAAACCAGCAATCAGATTGTGAGGAACTATCATGGGTGAAAAGACTCGTTTGCCAATATGCAGAAGTGGGAGTCGAGAGAGTAGTGTTATTCTTGGTTCTGAAGGAATGTTTAGAGACCAGCATCGGCCTCTGGGAAAACATGCTCGGATGTTCTAACATGACACTGAGATTTCAGTCTATGGTCATTAACCGGGCTTGTCAGAACTAGAAAGCGCGTGTTTCCACTGACTGCTCACACACAGAGCTCAATCAAACAGGAAACGCTGAGGAGACTGTGGCAAGCCGGTTTAACATTTAATCCATAACTGTACTGGTATCTATTATTTACTCTACTAGTACTTAACATTTAGATACTAACAGCTTTTCCATTTAGAACATGTACTTATTCATTAGCTACTAGTGCTTATTCTTATGGTCCTAGTGCATATTCTATTGCATGCTAGTTCTTATTAGATACCCATTCATTAGATACTTACCACTATTAAATAGATACTTGTAGTTAGTCATTTGATACTAGTACATATTCATAGCACTTAAAAATAGATGTTAGTAGTTACTGAATTAGATACTAGAACTTATTAAATAATGACTAGTAAGCTTTTTTATTAATAGAAATTTGAAAATAATTATTTTTTATGGCGAGCTGTCATTGACTCATTAGGTTCATTAGACACTAGTAATTAGGCAATTGTAATTATTACTAATAAAATATCTTATCTTACTAGTCAGATCTAGTCATAACTACTCTAGTCATAATTATATGATATATAATTGTAATAATACATTTTAAGTAAGTACTAGTATCAAATACATTTGTAATACTATCGGTTACATTTTATTTTAAGGTGTATTTTGTTACAATTTAACTACTCATTTAACTACTGAGTAACGTTATTTACTTATTATATGGTTAGGGTTAGAATGCAGGTTAGGTTTAGGGTTAGTTGCATGCAGTTATGCATAATAATTATTGTGTACATATTATACATGTGTAACAAGGACACCTTAAAATAAAGTGTTAGCACATCATTTAATTACATTACACATATTAGTCAAAATTTAATAGTTGATATCTCAATGAAGCATCCCCACCAAAAAAGTAAAACTTGTCACTAGTAACAGCTACTTCTCTCTAGGGAAGAAAATAGCATCTAATAATAATTAGTACTAGTGTCTTTTTATTCAGTACTAGTATCTAATAAATAAGAGAATATAATAACTCATTAGTCATATCTGTATATAACGAATAAGTACTTGTATCTTTTAAAAACAACTAGTAACTAAAGATTAATCTCTACAACCTAAAGAATAAGCACTAGCAGCTAATCAATAAGTACTAAAACTTAATTGAAAAGATACTAGTTTATAAAGAAAATAGGTAATAGTAAGCATGAAATTACAGCTGAGGTCAAAATTATTAACCCTCCTGTAAAATTGTACCTATTTTTCAAATATTTCCCAAGTAATATTTGACCGAACAAGGTCATTTTTGGACAGTATCAGACTTGAAAAAATATTGTAAAAACTATAAAAAGCTGCCATGCTCGATATTATTACCCAGTTAAGAATGGTTTTTATTGGCTACAGAACATACCACTGCCATCCAATGCCTTGCCTAGCTAATATAATTAACCTAGTTTAGCCTTTAAATTGCACTTTAGCTGTGTTTAGCTAACTTTTAAAATGTTAAGAAATATTAGAAAACAATATATGTCTTGTTTTTTTGTTCCAATGTTCTTTTTTTTGTTCAAATGACATGTCTTCATTATAGAACTGTACTGTTGGAAATACATAAAGAAAAAGATGTCTGTATTTTCTCTGTGCTTTTCCAGATGATGTGACTGTTTAACTTTGTCACTATTTAGTCACCAATATTAGTGACTAATGTTAGTAATTATAGATGGTATCTTGTTTCCTGAACTTATTGACTTATTTGTTAACCAGTTAGTTTGTTTATGTTGTTATTGTTCACATTCTGCTTTTGTAGTCACAGTATCTTGAAAACTTGCTTTTAACTGATTGTCTTTTTAAAAACACTTTGTACACTCATCCTGATCATTTTGAATAAACATACATAAACATAGTACGGTTTAAAAATTAAATGTTATAATGGCTTTCCACAGGAGACGATGAGAACTGACAGCAACACATAATCATGCGGGTAGCTCCGAATTACGCCACTGTTTATATATTACAGTAAAACCACTGATTCAGAGAAAAAAATGGAAACACGACAGTTGAAAGTGCAGTGTTGTCTGCATGTGTCTCTGGTACCTCTGTAAGATGTGCAGGGACATGTAGAGCTGTGGCTCGTTGGTAGCAGATGAGCGAACCAGTTTGCTCTTGGTGTGAGCAGAGACGATGGTCCCGTCGGACAGGGAGAACCGGTAGATGGGACTGAACGCCTGCCCGTGCCTTATCACTGCAAAACAACACACACCCAGATGACTGCAACATCAAAACATTCATGCTGATCAATGCATATGCAAAATCTACATTACATGCTGGAAACCGCTGACATGCATAGTGAGGAGAAATAAAATATCATGCAAGTCAATGGTCAGTAGTTTCCAACATTCTTCAAAATATCTTCTCGTTTTCAACAGAAAAACGAACCACTGATAAAGGTTTGGAACAAATGGAGGTTGAGTAAATTATGACAATTTTTATTTGACATTTCTTGGTGAATTTTTCCTTTAAGTAATCCTGAAACAAATAGCTAAAGATCAGTATGGCTTTTTTGGTCCCATTCGGATTCAGTCATTTTCTCAAACATGTCTGGACAAGATAATCAATAAGATACTATAAACCCATATAATTCCTGTGAAATGAACTGTTCTAGTACTTCATGTATTGCACTGATAAACTTTTCTTTTTTTATACACTCCATTCACACACTAAAACCAAACTACTGTTCTCTGATATTATTTAATGGATATTCATTTTTTTCACATAGTTGCTAACAGGTGTAATATTACACAAAAATGACAGTTCAGTGAATTGGTTTTAAAGTCAGTTTAGAACATAAGCGGGGAAAACTAAACACAAAACAATGGTTTATTTAACAAATTGTGAGCCTGTTAGATCAATTCAGTTCTAATTGTAATTTATCTGCTAATGGTGTAAACCATAGGCTGATTAACTGAACACTACTGTATATTAAAGTTACAATTAACATCAGAGCCCAAACTACTAAACGCACAGCTCTACAGTGTGACTATTTAAAAAATTACTGAATATATGAGAGCAAATAATACTGAAAATCACATAGATAGGACGAAATGGACAGCAGAAATTCTCTAAATAATATAAACCAAATCTCTGAAAAACTGATGGAGAGATTATGTGAAATGTGAGATGTTCATTCATGTTTTATTTTTAGTTTTATTTGCATACTATAACGTCAAAACAGCATTTAAACTGGTTTAATTTCCAGATGAGATGGGACAAAACTTGAAAGACGAAAGTTTTGTTACAATCTTGGTAAAAATTAAGATATAAAAAATAAAAGTATCAAATTAAATTCCACACATATAGTGGTAAAAGTAACACTGCACAGTTGAAGATAAAAAATATTAGAATAAATAATTAATAATAACAATTTTCAAATATTTCCTCAAGCAATGTTTACCAGAACAAGGACATTTTCCGCAGTATTTCCTATTATATTTTTCTTCAGGAAAAATTTGTTTTTCTTACTTAAAACTTATTAGTCCTATTTCTTTTTTTTATTTTAATAAAAAAAAGTAAAACCTCTTAAGGTCAACATTATTAGCCCACTTAAAAATATCTATTGTTTTGATTGGCTACAAAACAAACCATTGTTGTCCAATGACTTGCCTTATTAACTTAACTTGCCTAGTGAATCTTATTATCTGATATAATCCTTTAAACAGCACTTTAAGTGGAATACTAGTATCTTGAAAAACAACTAGTAAAATATTACAGTCATCATGGCAAAGACAAAATAAATTTGTTTTTAGAAATGAGTAATCAAAACTATTAGATTTTTTTTTTAATGTGTTGAACAAATCTGTAAACAGCACTTGGGAGATATTTGAAAAAGAATAAAAAATTCTTAGTAGGGCTAACAATTTTGCCTTCATCTGTATATGTGTAGACGTGCATAACAAACTGAAAAACCCACACCAATCATTTTCTCTACAAATATGTGTACGTTACACCCCTATTATCTAATAAAGTGTATACATTTAAATAAACAATAGTTACTTTTACACATTAAAATGACCAACACGGCAATCTTTACACACAGCTTGAGATCTGTACCTTCTTGCTGATGTCGTTTGGCGAACGAAATGTCTCCATCGTTCTGAAGATGAAAACGCTGAATGCATCTCCGCACCAGGTCTTCCCAGCCTGGCTTCATAGATGCTCGTAACAGACTCGTGTCCAGAGAAGTGATTTTACCTACAAACACACAGTACAGCAATGAGCTAAACAGTTCAGTTTTGTCTACTCTATTACATGTTGTCTGTATATTCAAGATTACATTCCTTAAAGGGATAGTTTACCCAAAAATGAAAATTTTACTCTTAATTTTGTCACCTTTCAAGTGCTTCCAAACCTTTCTTACTTCCGCTGAACACAAGAGAAGATATTTTGAGTATTGCTGGAAACTGCTAGCCATAGATTTACATTATTTTAAAAGTAGGGCTGCACAATATTGGAAAAATCTGGCATTGCAATACTTTGTTTTGCTGCAATATATATTGCGATATGAATATAATTTCACCAGATGAATTGAATGGCTCTCATTTCATTAATTTAGATCAACTGGGATGATGAAGTCTTTTTTTTCCAAGTCTTTTTTTTTTTTTTCTGCATCAGCATAAGATACAATAAATAACAAGCATATATAAATACTACAGAGTAAAAATAAAACAGTGCTTTATGAGTCTAGCAGTATTCAAGTACAGAAATGGAACAATCAAATGTAAAATAACATGGTCATCCGGTATGAATAACAAAAAAATAATATCTTTATGTTTTACCTTTAATAAATAATCTAATCCTGCGATGTGACTACTGCGGATACACGCATTGCGATATCGATACTCAAATGATATATTGTTCAGCCCTAATTAAAACTAAATACTCTGGAAGTACTGGTTTCCAACATGTCACAAAGTATCTTCTTGTGTGTTTAATAGAAGACAGAAATTCAAACAGGATTGAAACAAGTGGAGGATGAGTACATTCTCATTATTTTAAACTATTCCTTTAATGAGCGTAAAGAATGTTTAAGCACATGGAAGACCAATCTGCAATGCAAAATGAGAGCAAGTTAAGTGGTTTGGGATTAAATACTGAAGTTTAATGCTTATGGTTAAGGATTTAGAATAAAGCCCTATGGCTGAGTAATATCAAATATTGAGTGTTGCATTTAAAGAATTTGGTTACCAAAAAACAAAACATGTGATGAAATATATGGAGACTCATCTTGTCTGTGATCGCTCTGAATTATAGCAAACCGTGAACTGGGAGTTTCCATGATCAGTATGTTTGTGATAACGTGTTTGATGTGACGGTAAAAACTCTTGATCTTCCCACTGTATGAACTCATCGTCCAGATGACTGTATTATGTTCAGTATATTTATATTCAGACAGTAATGCAGTTGCATTGTGAGATGACTTAATTTACCTGCTCATACATCAAAAGAATGGTGCATAAATGGTTTAAAGGAAATTTAAAACAGAACTAGATTAAATATTTAAGCAAAATGATTATTAAAAGTCAAACAGAATACTGAATGTCATCATAAAATACTTAATGAATTTATATATATATTTATACGAGTACACCCCTCGCAAATGTATCTTTTAAATTCATATTTTTAATAGGAAGCTATACAATGTTATTTTTGTGTCACATTAAATGTCAAAAAAAAAAAAAGGCAAGTTTGTGTAGTTTTAACTGAGGGGTTGCACTGAGATGAAGTGAACACCCTTTGAAGAGAGCAGGCGCAGTGAGAGAGAGAGAGAGAGAGAGAGAGAGAGAGAGAAGGGCACTGTTGGCATGGTTACCTTGGAGGTCCTGGCGGGTGGTGAAGCTCTCCTGCGTGGGGAGCATCGGTCTCTCTTTCATGGGCACTCGCCGCGCCACGCAGATCAGACACGACTGGAAATCTACAGTCAGAGAGAGAGGAAAAAACATCAGATCACCACTGATAGCAGATTACTGAGGCAAGACACTACAGACTCAAAACGCACTCATACAATTTCAGCTTCTTAAAGTTTTTTTTTTTTTTTTACAGATTAATAAATAAAAACAACCAAAATACACCATTAAGTGTTTCTTTTGTCACATTTTATCATTTTGTGTCTGTAGATTTCATTTATAGTACATATTTTTTACGGCTGTTTTCTCAAATTGAGTTTTTTTTTTCTCCTGCACTGAACCATAAATCTCATCAATTTAAGCATCACTTACATACACCAAATTTTGAAACAGTTTTTTTCATATCTATATTCTGAAGATTTTACAGAGAGATCTGTTCATATGTAATAGGTCTGATTATATACAACATTTTATTCAAAAATGTTATTATAATTTCGTTATTTTGGCAGATATTTTCTGAATCATGGAGTGATAAATAGAGATTGATACCACTAACATAGTAAATTATGAATAATAATCATGACTTCATCCAACATTCAAATCTGTGTGCTAATAATTTTCACAAATCAGCTTATAATTGATGAAATATAATTAATTTTTTTCTTGCTACAATCAGTCAACTGTGGAGGTATGTTGATAACTATTAGATAATTTCACCTGCAGTGTCTTGTTTTAAAGGGTTGTTAATGGAGCTGATGAATGATGAGGCAGTGTGTCTTTATGTGTGTGTGTGTGGTGGAGGAGGAGGTGGAGCGGCTGATATGATGGAATGTGACCTTTCGTTTGTGTGTCATTGTGGAGGCTGAACCTGCTGTGCTGCTCCCATTGAGACAGAGTTAGAAAAGTCATCCCTCATCCACCCACAAAAACATCATAATATCTCCAACAGCATCATTTCTGACACACCAGATGCACACATGATCGGCCATATCAGAAAATAAATGATTAGAAATAAGAAATGAATAGTTTTTATTCAGCAATGACTTCAAATGATCAGAAATGTGGACATTTATAATGGTTAAAAAAGGTTTGCAATATTTCATGAATGCAGGGATTGCTTGTCTCTGCAGAGGTCTATATGGAGACAAGCACCGTCCAACGTAAGCGTAGTTGTTGACAGGCCGGCAGGGTACAGGAAATATACTAATTACTGCCAGTTTTCCAATATCTGGCTAGGCAGAAGAGCACTATATGCTTATTTATATTTTGTTATTCAACTAAATAAATAACAGAAAATAGGAGTGCTAAAAATAGAAATATCCTGTCATCCATATCGCTTTTTACATGACATACGTTACCAAGACAAGGACTGACATTTTAACTTTTCATTTTAACTGTGCTCGCTGCTCCTCACAGCACTTGTTTAAACTGCCTCTCTCGTTTTACACTTGAACAACTAAATGAATGCTTAGTTCTATTTAACCAACTATATTCTGATTAAATTACATTATCGATGCTGTAAAAGGTACCTTATGAAATTGAATATGGTCACATTTCTCTGGAAGTTTTTCAGTAGCTGAAAAACACTTCCATGCATATAGCCCGTTCATAAAAGTACACATTGCGCGACTAACATAGTTTTAAAACATTCATACCTGTCTAAAATAAAAACTTCAACCATGGTGTCATCCGTCAGACCACGGTTTTGAACTGCATATGTCCCTCCAGGATGCAACTCTGATATTGATTTAGAAAAGTTTGAATCTAGCTTTTTTTTGGCTGAAGCCCTTTCAAAGACAATCTTCTTTTCTTGGATACAAGCTACATCTCAACATCTAAAGTTGTTAGAGCAGATGTCAAGATCACAAAATAATTGGAAAACACCCAAACAATCACCAAATTAAGGACATTGTAAATTAATGGATATTCTTTTAAAGAGTAAGTGCAAAAAAGACCTAAAATCAATATGTAACAGTTAATATTATTACACAGCTTTCTGGCATATTTGATTCTGATTGGTCAATAATGACACTTTATTCTGAGAAAACAACTGCCTGGATGTATTTTAATCCACTTTTTACACTTGCCACAAAACTTGCCACAAAACTCATAGTCATAATAGTTTATTAATTCCTTAAAAAAAGGCAAAATCAACAGAAATGAAAAGGGCTTAATGGAGCATACATTAACCTGCATATTTTTCAGTCATAAGATGGCAGAAAACAGTCAAAAATGGCAGCGAGACAGACGAGCATAGAAATATGGATGTGAATATATTCACTGATGGTCAAGATGATTCGAAGTACCTGGATGAGCCTGTGTCATAAGCTGTTGTTATCTCAGAATAATATTCCAGTATTACAGACAGTGGTGTAATAATCCCAGATAACAACCACTGAAACTACTGGCAGAGGCTCATCCAGGTACCTCGAATCATCTGGACCGTCAGAGAATCTTTGCTTATCTTTCATGCTGCTCTTCTTGACTGACTCAAGACTGATAGGTTAGACTGCATCTAGCCATTTTTTTCATTCTCCAAGCATTACATTTAATTACAGTTACAGTAAATTATTACAGCTCAGATCAATGTTTTGTGAGTATTTGTTCACTTTTGTGACTAGAAGCTATTCAATAAGCATCACGTCGGGCTGCTGATAAGCCTGTCAGCGAGAACAACTGGCTAGATGTACATTACCCCTATATGTATCTTATATATCTTTTAAATCATAAAAAAAAAACATAAAATGCATTTTCATTTATTCACATTAGCTTCAAGCAAGCAAAGATTTTTTTTAGCAAATTAAAGGATTGGCACAGGGTGATGGAAACCTAGTAATGGACATATTTTGCTTTCCTACCTTTATTGGGTCATTATAACTTTAAACCACTTCATTAAACAATCAATGCTTCTGGAGTCTTAAAAGGATAATTCAGCCAAAAATGAAAATTCTAATGGGCGAATTATAAAACATTACTACATTACTATAATACATTAAAGACTTTTACTTACCATTATGAATCAGGCTAAGATCTGGTTTTGTACACTGTCAGATAATGTACTTGCTTGCTAACTAAAACAAAGTGACATACTGCAGCTTCAACTACAACATGACCCAAACTGTCCCCAAATGTCCAATCTTGTACTAGTTTTAATTTCAATAAGGAATTCACCAAAAGTTAACTTGTAGTTTTTCAAGCAGGCCAAACACTGATTCAGTAATATTTATGACTGATTCAAAGAGTTCGTTCTGTCAGAATGATTCAAAGCTGAAATCTTTTTGAATGATTCATTAAGTCATACACTCCTGAATCACACGATCACGCATTCCTTATGTCCTTGGTTTTACTAGCGCCAGAGATACAGGTCCTTTTGTTTACATCAGAGTTAAAGTGAACAGGTTTTTTCATTACATGCAAACACACGGCGGCTGTTGCAGAAGCCCTTGGGTGGTCTTCAGTCCAAACTACACGAAGACCCAGCTTCACAGTCTCTGTAATAAACCCTCTCCTCACACACATTCCTCCTGTCCGTCTCCAGCGCCAGGGTGAACTGGCTGGCTAATAGAGCAGCTGGCACACATGGGTCATAAAGAGAGACGCTCCATCCCTCAACACACCAACAGTACCCAGCAAAAATTAAACATTGTGTGTGTGTGCGTGTGTGAGAGAGAGAGAGAGAGAGAGAGAGAGAGAGAGAGAGAGAGAGAGAGGAAGAGCACCATTAAACATCTCTCATCTCTCTGTTACACACACTCTCTAAAACCTCAGCCAGGGCCAAAACCAAAGCCAACAAGATCCAGTGGAGAAGTGGGTCTCAAATGCACCCTGAACTCTGGGTGACTCCGAGAGGTGGAAGAGGAGGAGGAGGAAAAGAGCAAATGAATCACAGACTGAAACGTTTCTCTGGGCGGGATGTGAATGCATGTTCCCTGAGTGCTGCTGTTGCTTTCTGGCCTTGTTTTTCAGGCACTGGAAGACTCATTTCTCTCATGTGACATGATGGACTGTCAACACTGAGACTTGCTTCTATATTAGTAAAGTGACCGAAGCTTAATGAGACTCTGAACACACTTGGAGTTGTCCTCACACCTTTGAGGTGGATGAAAAGGTTTTCCAAAATTGTCTGATACCAAAGATTGATGCTGCATGTATGCCATGTTATAATTATTGTAATTAATGTTTGGTATAATTAGTTACAAAGTAACTAGTTACTGTAGTTACTTTTCCACTCTAAATGTAAATTAAGGGACTACTTTTCATTTTGAGGTAATTTAATTACAGTTACTTACATCATGTTTGCCTTAACAACTGTACATAAATGCAACCCTATTAATGCAAATCTCATTTCTTGTGCCTCTGCAATGGAATAGCATTAATGTGCACTGGGTTATTAAATTAAAGATAAAATGCAACAGAGCGATAACACGAAAAGTAGAAGTTACATACGCATATAACAGGGATAATCAAGTGTGATGACTGAAAATATAGATTTTCTAAAGTAATTAAGGCAACTAACCTGCTTGATATTATTTTGGTTTCTCTACCAAATGTTTGTTCAAAGTTTTAAATGCAATGAAAATGCAGACATCGGTATCGACGAATACCAAAAATTATAGTATCAGTATTTGACTTGTTCTGGAAAAAAGTGGTATCAGTGTATGCTTAATTTTAACTTCATTATAATTGATCACATGTTCAGAATAGTTTAAGTCTAAAAGCCATAAAGGTCCTCAGCTGTACAGTGTTCAATAGTCTGAGGTCAGTAACACACTTTTTAAAAAAAACATTTAGACTTTTTTAAGAAAGGATGTTAAAATTGTTGCACTAAAAACATTAAGTATACAATAGCTGATTTCAACTTTGATAACAATGAGAAATGTTTCTTGAACTCCAAAATCAGCACTTTAGAATAATTTCTGAAGGATCAAGTCAAACAGAAGACTGAAGTAATGAGGCTGAAAACATTTCCATCCACAAAAAGAAATTGCATTTTAAAAATAGAAAACAGCTATCCTAAGTAGTAAAAATGCAGCCTTAGAGACTTAATACTTGTTTTAATGGGATATTTCACCCCAAACTGAAAAATACTGTCACCATTTACTCACTTTCACACCTATTTGAATTTCCTACTTCTGTTGAACACAAAAGAAGATATTTTGAAGAAAGCTGAAAACCTGCAGCCACTGACTTTCATAGAAGAAAAACAACTACTATGGAAGTCAGTGGTTGCATGTTTTCAGATTTCTTCAAAATATCTTCTTTTGTGTTCAACAGAAGAAAAAAAACTCATAAAGGTTTGAAACCACTTGAGGGAGAGTAAATAGTGAGTTTAGAATGTTCATTTTTGGGTTAACTGTCTCTTTAATAACATAAAAAAACTCTGTAAACTACAACTAACCTTTACGATAACTAAATGGCAGCACTTACGGTAAGAACAACTGCACACAAATACAACAATTCTCATCCACTGAAACCAAAAAAACTCCTCAGAACAAAACGGTAGGGTAAATTCAGCTTGTATGTGGGCCGTTTGAGGAATGAAAGGGGAGTAGTCACTTCAGTTGGCTTTGAAGCATTAAATCTAGAGTTTCAGAACCATTCATGTGGCTTAAGAGTGTTTTAAGAAACCGTGGCTCACCCTCTCCCTCCTCCTTGATGGACTTTGGTTCAGACACAGCAAAACACTGCATAGTCTCATATTTCTGCTGTGCCTCGTGATCCTGCGTCTCTTCGGCCTCGCTGTGAGGGTTCACAAGCATGCGGCAGTTGAAGGTGTGGCTGTTCCGCCGAGGGTTTTCGCTGGACCACGGCACTCCATTCACTGTGGGAGAGAAGTGAACACACATCACTTACTGTCACTCATTTCACGCTGAATTCCCCAACTTTTCCCGCTGAGTAAAGGGGTGTTCATATTGACAGTGATTTACAGCAGTGAAGGACTGGAGGCCATTAATTTTCAATGAGAGTTGATGCGAAGCAGAATGAGAGACAAAAGGCTGATTCATATCTGTTTTTAAAATATATTTTTGACAGCCTAATCACGATGCTAAATATATGTGTAAATGGGGTCAAAATGCTTTTGCGCTTCTGCACTTTTGGCCACAATAAGCAAATCCCAGCCGTCACGTTTTTGAGTCCTCTTGAAACATTTCCGCTGTGTTCCACGCTATTTGCATGTGTTGTGAGAAAATGCAGCGTGTTTTCTTAATTTGTTTGAGTTGTGAGAATTTGCAACATGTATGGTGTCAACCTGATGAAGATCTTTTCTTTTTGGTGTTTTTGTAAATGCAGTGTGTTAAGCTCTCTTGGCCACCGTACAAAAAAAAAACCCTACTGACCTAATGTGATTGTTTTGGGACATGTTTTAAGTGAAAGGGTATTCCCTAGTAATTCTTAGAGTTGTACTAAAATATGGATAACGATAAAATCATAGTTGCTGTCTACTGGCTTGCTTTCCTGCTTGCTTGTATGTGGTGTGTTGTGCTGACTGCTCCAGTGAAAGTGATGTAATTAGAGAAAAGAGTCTCAATGAAATACAAACACAACAGTTCATGAGATGCATTTGAACATGTAAATACCAGGTGGAAATAATAATGCTTAATTGCGATCAAATACTTAACCAGGTTGAACTTTGTTATAGAAACTAGCCACTATGTCCGGTTTCCTGAGAACAAATTTTTCACCTGGAACATTTTCCTGTAGTATTCACACAATGCTAAATAACAACTTTCATACATTTACATATGTATATGTACATCATCGAGCATACATATTATTGAATCTATGAGTGTATTTACACATCTTATTTGGCTGAACTCAAGTTCATTTCCACCGTTGGTGCAGATCTTTTGGGCAGGTAGGAATACAGCAATTAGCCAAAGAGGTGATCTTGGTTCACTTCCAAACAAACTCTGATACAGTTCGATTAAGGTGTGAATATGATCTGACCTTGATCCGACACCTTTTCTGTGCCTTTTGAGTTGTGCACCAGTCTGCTGTTGTTAAGCAATCATCAGTCGTGCTCTCCAATGAACCATAATAAACCCCAGTCTATGCCAAAGATCTAGCTCTGATACAAGTTTTATTTATGGATGAAAGGAATACGCATTGTAGTGTTTGTCTGTTCTGCACTTGTCTGAGGTAACTAATCTACCGTTATAACTGAAATGTGTATTAAAAAATGTCATGACCATGATGCTCTCTATTTGCACAAGTCTACATCTGAAATAAAGAACTTGTGCAAGCAACATATGTGTTTTGTGAATGGTCCCACAGAGCTACAGCAAGAGTTGCATGACAGACACCACACCATGGGAGCAAAAGCATTTCTTTCCGATAAACAGCTGACTTCAGCACTCGTATGGTTGTGTTCAGAATTTCTGGTTCACTTGAAAAAAAAATGCAGCGTGAAAGTGAACCGCACCAAACCAACAAAAAAACAATGTAATAAATAAATTAACATAGTGTTTGATCTGGACCAAAGCAAATGAACTAATGGACTTTTCTGGTGTAAATACATCCAACAGAAAGAAAACTACTCCTCAGATAAAAGTGACTTTAAAATACTGTGCTGGTGTTTCAAATGGCATGAATTTGTCTAATCAGCAAACAACTGCATCAATGTAAGTTCCTATTGTGCTGGATTAGACCATTCTCAAAAATTTGTAGCTAATTCTACTTTCCCTAAATGTCATAACTAGAATATATAACTAATATTGTTCCCAGTTACTGTGGTACTTACATCAAAGGTTTAAGGGACTATGATTTACATAGCTCCTATGGTGAAAAAGCCCCTTAACGTTACAGTTTACATCTAAAAGTGTACTATTTCAATGAATACCAATTGAAATGTTCAAATATTGGTCAAAAAAACATCATAATATATAGTATATATTGAAGTCCTGATAATGTCTACCAAACTTACATCATTTGAAGGATTTTAACCTTTTAAATGACAGTTTTGATATTCTTTTCTGTAAATCCCAGCTACTTATGCTCAATGTCATTAATAAAATCACAGTTTGAAAAATGTAACTGCTCCAGTAACGCTACACTTGAGCATTGAGCAATGAGTCTTTCCTGAAAACAAGAGGTCATAGAAGTGCAAATGAAACAAAAGCAGTTAAAGGGGAAATAAACAAAGATTGGACAACAGAAAGAATCTCACCATGTGACTTAGGCAGGAGGTTTTTGATGAATTCGGCATGGTCTCCTACATGCAGGATGCTGTACACACTGGTGTTCATCAGCTCTTCCTGATTGTAGCGCAGGTACTGCGTCACATTCTCCGATACAAACACGATGTTGCCCTCCATATTCACCACAAAGAAGAACCCATCCAAGGCCTGAAAGAGATTAAAAACATGGGATATTAGTACTAAAAACGCCAACGCATGATGAGCACAAGCAGACATATGGGCAAAAATATAAAACCCCTCCACTAAAAGTGCAATCACTGAACCAGGGAGATGTGATAACCGGCAATAACAAAACAAAAACCCATCCAGAAAAGTTAAAAGTCCTTGTAGACTCTCCAAACAGCAGATCAAGTGCAGTCAAGGAGATTACGACATGAGAATTCATAGCCTCAAGACTGATTAAGTGGCTTGAGCAACAACAAGGCTAAGTATAATGATACAGCAGCCTTTTTCACTTCTCAATTCAGGTAAAGCGTAATGAAGTAATTAGCTGCAGGAAAACAAGAAGATCTCATCAGTTGTATTTGGGAGGTTATTTTAACAGGCTTCCTCTCAGAGTGATACTCTCAGGCAGGCAGACAGGGGAAGTCAAGTGACTGTTTTTCCTCATTTGAAATGCAGATTACAGAATATGGCTCTATTAGGAGTTTGTACTTGTGTCGCACACACTGATGTGAACAGTGAAGGCGTCCCAGGGATGGGAATATTCCCCAATTCCCTCAGTGCACCAGTAAAAAAAAGTTAGTGATGCATTAGTTTAAAAAGTGTGCATCAGATACAAGTTGCCATTTAAATCATGATGCATTGTGCCTAAAATATTTGCATTGATAAAAAAATTATTAATTTTAATTTTTTACACTATACTTTTATTGTTTAGAAGTGATAAATAATCTGACCAATACAGACTGATTTCTCTCTTTTTTGTTATTTTAACTTTGTGATTTTTAATGCTTTAAAGATCAATTTTAGATTGTACTGTACCGTTTTGCTTTATGTTAAAAAATATAGTAAACTACTACATCAAAAAAACTCTCTTTTTCTATTTTAACAAATCTTAAAGAATAATTTTCAATTTATCTGATGACCACACTGAATTTTCAGCAGACATCATTCCTGTCTTTAGAGTCACATGATCCTTTAAAGATGGTACTTGATTGACTAATATTCAGCTAATATTTCTTGATTTATTGTTCAACTAATATTCATTTTTGTCAATGTTGAAAGCTGTTATACTGTTGTTCAAAGCAGTACAATTATTTGAATATAAAATTTAAGTAAATAATTTACATAAGTAAAAGAATAAAAAACATTGACCACAACATTTTGAATGTTAGCTATTCTTTGGATTTAGATTTCTTTGCCACAGTTTAATACTCCCTTAATGTAATAATTTAAATTGAGCAAATCTCAAAATCTATATCTATATATTCACATTACACATACTTATAAATGTGCCATGATGCCTGAATTGTAAATGTTTGATTTTTCAGATATACTTTACAATAAGATTACTACAGTTAATGTAAACAATATTGGTGCTTACAGGCTCTAAAACGCAAACGTTAACAAAGATGAATAAATATTGTAATAAATGTATTGCAAATTATTCGGTTATGTTATTATAACAGAAATGGGAAAAGTGTTACCAATTTTTTACCCATTTTTTATTTTTATTTATTGTTATAAAACAGTTCAGAATTATAATTTCCACCACAAGACAACATTATTTAGCATTGACAGTAGAGGTGTGAACCTACACTGGTCTCACAGTTCGGTTCGGTTATGATTATCATGCCATTGATTCGGTTCAATTCGATATCTCGGTGCATTGTCGATGCTTTCCATAAACAATTTTATATTTTACTTTACAGCACAAGAAAAATGTATAGATATTTATATTTATATATTATTTGTAATACAATTTTGTGGTTTAATACAAACAGTCAGAACTGTAACTTTAAAAACTCAAGTACATGCACAGAACAACATGAGCATTTATAGCAAATAAACAAATGTAAATATCCCGTTCGCTTTATGAGCCCTGTCGAGCGAGTTCTTACTGGTCACGTGCTCAACAGAAAGGGCTGCGATTGGCTCTAATGCTCTGGCGCTGTTCACCGAGTGAGTGACACTGATAAACGGCAGTTGCGATCACAGCTGATCCATGATAGACGCTGTGGAGAAAACTCGCTCTGAAGACACGCTTGTGTCTGGATCCAGAAGTAACGTTGTAAGAACCGAGAGAAGAGGAAACGTCACGCCAGCAGGTCAAAGGTCCACAGTAAGAGAGAGAGAGAGAGAGAGAGAGAGAGAGAGAGAGAGAGAGAAAGAGAGAGAAAAATGGAGTATACTTTAATTTTCTCAATCGCAGTAAAATAGGGGCTTCTGCTCTAACTTCCATGTCAGTGAAAGACTGTCCAGCAAACACTCACGCAGTGAACCGATATCGAATTGTCTGTGTCTGAATCGCGGTGCACCAAAGAAACAAATAATTTTGACACCCCTAATTGAAAGGATACTGGTACATCTTTAGTACAGGTTGATCAATACTTAATTTCTCAAAAACTAAGATGAAATGATTCATATTTAAATAGATTAAATTCTGATTATATAATAAACAAATCTACCTCTATTCAGTAGTTTTCAGCTTCATAGGTTCAGGTACTCAGAATTTGCCATCTTTAATGTGTTCATCTGAGCAAAGATGCCACTTCCTCGCCTGCTTGTGTTGGCAATAAAAGAGCTTTCCTAAATGCCAGAGCTTCATAGCGTGTGACAGAAATGATATTGACGAGTCTTAATTGAAAGAACACTGCCTTAAGTCAAGCATTACCTATCAAGATGGTGTCAATTAGGCCTCAGAATGCAGTCGGGCCCCTGAGGGCCCATAGCGATCACTATAAAAGCTGCTGTTTGTTTTAGAAATGTGGAGCAGCAGCTCGGAAATCATTCTTTAATCTGCGGCGGAGCGTAATAAGCTCTAAATCTTTTTATCAGCAAAACAAACAGCGCCGAGAATTATTTCACAAACAACAAAAAAAAGAAAAGCTAAGAACAAATGTACTCCCATCCTCAGGAGAGCAGATCGAGCGAGGGATGGAAAAGGAGAGAGAAAGCGAGCGAAAAAGCTGCTCTAAATGTGGCCATCTGCTGGGCACATTCAGCAAACATCGCAGAGTAAACATGGAGGAATGCCAAAGCCACCTTTATTTAGCCAAACTTATGCAACTCTGTAAAAGTGCTGATGGACGTGTATTGCAACATGAATGGAGCCGGGTGGGCCTCGCTGTCCCACTGCGGGAGCTTGCATAACTTCCTACACAAAGGGTCCAAGCTCATCGTGAGGTGCGGACACCGAAAACGGACACACACACTGAAAAACGATGGCACCGCGAGCTTGGCCGCAAATCCCTACACACTGCTCCGAAGAACACAAAGCTGCTTTAGTGGATCCTATGGCTGCTCACACTTCAGCTTCCATCGGCAAACAATGGGCTTTTTCAGCGGGGCAGCTCTGCAAAAGCTTTACACAAGGCCTGTTTGTGTGCACGAGTGTGTGGAGCCCGGACGAGCCCCCGGGAGGGGCTGCTAGGGGTGGAGAAGGCCAGAGAGTTTTCCCCCCCTCGCTGGCCTTTTGTCACAAGTGGTTTTTAATTAGGTGCATTATAGCGTGCGGGTGTGAATTGTCCCTTCCTTCGGCCGTTTCAAACAGATGGAAGATCAAGCGCACAAGCACGCAGGCTATATTTGGCATCCGCTTGGTGTTGATTCGGTGACGGAGGACCTCGGAGGCTATAAATACCCCAAAGAGGAGAGGGGTGTGAGAGGAAGATGGAGAGGCTGGATGGGTGGATTCATTCAGAGCTGGGCGTCCTGCCGGATTCAGACGACTGACGGAAGTCGTTCCTTTGCACTAGTGAGAGTGGAAGTGCTATTTAAAGGGGTAGTTCAACTAAAAATAACAAAGTCTTTTTTTTTTTACTTATCTTACCAACACAACATCAACAGGATTGAAAAAATAATAAGTCCTTTAATGTTGTTAGTAGGATAAACCATGCAAACTATTAAACTACTGCTACAACTAATAAACTAATAGAAACTTTTTTCAGTAATTGAGCTAAAAACAAACATAATATAAAAATATTGGATTCACTTCAATTTGTCGACAAGACAAATTCTTCACATTTAAGTTTAAGCTATATTTGACTTTAACTTTATTTCAATTATTGAATAGGGTTTTGGTTTTACAATTTGTATTTTTTTTTTTACTTAAAATGTTTGTAATTTTTGTTGAAATTAGTTGAAATTGCGTCACACATCGAATAAAAATGCAAATTTCAAAGCACTTCACAGGATTTTAAGTGGACTTAACTTCATTTTTATAATTATCCACATAGTTAATTTACTTAATAATTCTAAGGCAACGAGCTTCGCTTTAAAAGTCAAGAGTTTACTCACTTATGGCCAGTTTCCATTGAGTGGTACGATACGGTACGGTTCGGTATGCTTTTATGCATGTTTCCACTGTCAAAAGGTACCAAAACGTGAACCGTACTGTATCACTTTTTGGGTACCCTTTCCAAAAGGTATCGAGTACAACAAAAGGGTACCAAAAGGCAGAGCGAGATGCGCAGCTAAACGCTATAGGTTTACAGAGATACGTCACTAGCGCATGTACAAGCCAGGAGAATGAAAACAAAGGAAGCGCCATTTTTAAATACACAGCCGAGACATTACACCGTTATAATATATACATATAATAACGAGCCATGGTCGACCGGAGCTCAAACAAACCTTGTCATTGTCTTGATGAACAGCCACAAAGCCAAGAAGATAAACCTGTTGTCCTGTTGTTGTTTACGAGGCCGTCTAAGCGCGAGTGGTTTCACTTTCTCCAAAGAGCTCGCGATTGCTCGCCGCGCGTCTATATTTGAAATAACAAACTTTTTGAGCTGATGATAATAACGTGCGCGTGATTATTGAAGTGCTTCTGAAATCCGATCCTTTCAGAAACTGAAAAACGCAAGAGTGAAGCGCAAAAAAACAAAGGAGAAGACGAAAAAAACAAAGGAGCAAATGATTCTTTCAGCAACCTAAAACATGAACAAACTGCCATGTTTAATTATTATCATTGCCTTTTGGACTATTATGAACTCGGAATGGCGGAATTACTTTTTAACAAGATGTTAACGTTACATGTGCTGGTAAAGAATAAAGATGAGAGATTTGTACTGACTGTATATGTTTCGTATAGTTTATGAACCCAAATTAGGCCTAAATGTATGTTTTGGGTATTGTTTATTTGTAATTGGTAACATTTTAGAGACTGTAAGTCTCTGTATAAGTTCATAAATGTTTTATTTATTTACTTTATATAAACGCAGATGTTACAGTAGGCTATTTCGCATCATCATTGATTGATCATAATCAAATCGTGTTCATAGAAAGGTTAGTAATAAACATTTATTTAAACATAAACATTTATGTATATAAAGCATTTGTTTAGTAAGAAGTGCTTTTCATACGATATGTGAACTTCAAGCGAGAATGACGTCAACTGCAACTTTCTGTCATACACCACGCCCACCAAAAGGGTATCATTGGTACCCTTTGGCAGTAGAGACACGAGCCTCATAAAGGTGACCTGTACGGAACCGTACCATACCACTCAGTGGAAACGGGCCATTAAAGTCAACTAATCACTTTTTTACAGCATACTTTTAATTTCTATATACAGTAGCTCTTTATTTATTTTACCAGGTTTTAGTTAAAATTAAACAAAAAAAACATATACTAGCTGATTCAAAATTAATAAACACCATATAAATAATACTAAAACAACACAGATTCATTACAGACACATCATTATACTTGAGCATGTTTTTCATGCCAAAAATGCTCGCAAGATTTAAACTGTCACCTCATGAGGTCTTTATTTAGCAACAGGATGGGGATGGATTTAAACATCAAATGGCAGCCAAATTTTTTAACACAAAATTCTTTGTTTATAACAGATACAAGAAGCCATTCACTTTGACTCTGCCACCCCATACATGTTTCTGGCTGGACTCTTCCTCGTTCGTGTCTGTCTGCACGCACTGTAGAGCCAGTGTAACCTAGTAAACACAGCACAACAGACCCACCTCCAGCATCATTGGTCCAAGGGCATCTTTGTCAATAACACTTTGGCCTGTCGACGACACATCAGCCTTCTGCACTTCATCCTCATTGGCTGCAGCAGCTTTTTCTGCAGAGCGATAGAGAGATGCAGATAAAGAGAAAGAAGAAATGAGACATGAGTCAATGACATCAACGCCGCCGTCCAGAATAATTTGGCTATTTTATGTGTTAACAAAAAATCGAATAATTTCACACAATGAATATCACACAGTTAGAAGGAAATCCGCTTTCACTTCTCTGTTAGAAATCTGGACATTTTAAACTACCAGCTGTAAAGAAAATACCAGAGAGAAAAGTAGATGTGTTTACATGGACCCCCCAAAAAATTATTCGTTTTCAGACTGGTAGCCTAATCAAATATAAAAAAAAAGAAAAGTCACATGCAACTATGCCAATTGAACTGTATTGGATAACTAAAAATGCTATTTGGATTATGAGTACAAGCCCTCAGGTACCACGCTGTGTGAAATACAGACTGAAAGCAACATCATATATCCACTGTACAGCCAGATGATGTGCAATCTAAGTTATCCGGTTGGATAAAGCAATCCAGTGTCTCGCTAGTAAAGTTTTAATTGGATAAGGACTGTAAAGGAGATATACAGTAAGTAATGCACTGATCACACATTTTTTATTTAAAGGTTTTGTATTAAAGGTTCATAAAACATTTTGTTAAATTCCTAAAAACTGATGCTGTGTTGCAAGCCACTGAAGACAATGTTAGTATTCTTTTAATTTTAGGGGATTTTTTGTTTTTTATTTCGATGTTTTAAAGTATTTTTGTCTTTGCGTCAATGTCATATGAGATGACCAAAAAATAATGGTAATTAATGACAAAATCTATGACGACAAAACATTTTAAACAAGATTAATGGTTTATTCTAAATCTCATGATTAGGATGTAATTTAACCGCACACTTAATACAAATTTTGGTTAATGATGCACAGTTTATTGGTAGCCATATCACTATCAGCCGATTTGCTTATCTTTTTATTTCTGTGCAAAATTTTGTTTAAAAAAATCTGCGGATTTATGTACAATGATTTTGAGAGCATAACTAAAAACTTAATTAACAATGTTTTAACTTTTATTTAAGGATTGCAATGCAAAAACAACTAGAACCACATGTTTGGTAATATATATATATATATATATATATATATATATATATATATAACATATCATCAATATAACATATATATAACATAACTTCTCTCATATAACATATCTACTAAAAGACAGAAAAATATTACTTTAAAAAGTGACTATATTATACATAAATCATACACAATCTGTATTTGATTAAATAATGTTATTGAAATTAATATAAAAACTGATTAAATATATATTTACACACATTTACATAATTAAATCAATTTAAATTTAAACCACACTGAACTAAACTAAACTGAACTTCAACTCTGTAATCTGGACTCTGCTAGAACTATGTTAAGCTGCTTTGACACAATCTATATTGTGAAAAGCGCTATATAAATAAACTTGACTTAAATAAATAGACTCATTAATGAGCTAAAAAAATATGTCGATTTCTGTGGGCGCAGGTTCTGTGTGGGCCTAGTATCAAACAGAATTTAAATATTTTGACTTGTTAAAAAGCAAGCTAGGAAAGTTGATGTCATTTATAGTTTTCTGTGATTAATTTGAGATAAGTGAATGCTAAAAATGCTTTACTAAACCAACCGTTTTTAAGCAAAAATATATTTTACGTCAAGGAAAGTCAAAAACATTATTCTTGTTGGTCATCTGGTAGTCTAAAATCCAAGCAAGTTATTTGGCCAAAGATTCGCCATGAATCACCACAAATGAAGCATTTTCCCAAAATGACAGCTGCGGGGTAAAGTGTGCCAGAAGCGTCGGGGTAAGCTGTGCCAGTGACTCAACCCTTAGTGATAAGCTTCACAAACAAGAACAACACAGGTCTAAATAGGAAACGCATATATTTACAGAAATGTCCTTCAGATTTAAATGTATAATTAGACTTTGGAATGCAAAAAATCTAGTTTTCCCCTCTATTCATATTCATACTTTACATAAAATTGTACATTTGTTCGTGAAATTGCTCCCCAATGATTTTACTCACCCCTTGTTCACCCTGTTTGACAGGACATATTTCTATTGCACTTAGTTATAAATGCGTTCTTCTAATTTCACTTGATAGCAGACATCCTGAAATATAATTAGGCACATTAGTTCTACCTCGGTCTCCTTTCTCCTTGAATAGAGGACAAGTTAAGCAAAAATTGGCACCGCTTACCCTTTCTCCCCTACTAAGTGAATATGGTTAATTTGGTCCAGAACTCAGTCCTCAGCTGGAAACATCAACATTTCCATAAAAGAATCCAAAACCCTTCATTAGGTCCTGCCGAGTTTAAGTGTTTTATTTCCAAATTACATTAAAGACACTTCATGTGGTCCTGCTGGATTGAGCGTATTAGCATTTTGTGAAAGGGCAGCCCTCTCTTTCTCTGCTCACTTAAGCGTTTCATTTTATACTGCACACAAAGATACACACACACACACCTTTTTAAACCCCTTTTCGCACTCTATAATACTGCCGCGCACTTGTTGAGACATGTTGTTATGGCACATATCCGGACCTTAGCAACGCGTGAGGCAGAAGCTGTCAGGCTAAATGGGTACATGTGAAGCCTCACGCAGCAGCCATGCAGCCAGCAGCCTGGACATGAATGAACCGTCAACACACTCACAGACGCCAAACAAGCTATTATATAAAGAACAGAGAACGTCATTCTCTTCAGCAAAGTGACATGATTTGTAAACAACGTCAGCTGCAAAACAAAGCACACATGATGGAGCTAAATGCAGAAGGAAATTGTTGCATCTGAGTTCGGGATACATTTCTCTAAATAAAAAATGGCTAAACACTTACAAAATGATCAATAAAATGTGTGTAATAAAATATTTTTCTTGTGTTATTATTAGCTAAAAATAAAGTAAACGTACAAACTGTGAATACAATTGTCTAATACAAAGATTTGGGTCACACTTTAATTTAAGGTACAATTTTTGTTTTAATAAACTGTTAGTTATGATTTTTGCCTCAATAAACTCCTAATTTGCTGCTTATTAATAATTAGTAAGACAGTATTGGGTAGTATTAGTAATGTAAAGTAAGATTACATTGCAGAATATGTACTATAAATCAGTATTCATAAACAGCCAATATCTTAAAAAGAGGCAGGTAATAAACCACTAGTTGAAAGTGAGAATTGATACTTGTGTTACCTAAAATTGTAATAAATAAAATAAATACGTAGTACTAAAATACCTCTAATAATTCCAGAAGATTTGTTTTATTAAAATAAAAAATGGAAATTAAAATTGTAAATTTAAACAGAAATATTAAAACTATAATTTTTTTTTATATAAAAAAATAGGATTAAGTACAAAAAAAAAACACAAAATTAAATGAAAATAAACCAAAACTGAAATAATAGAAATATATATTATAAGCAAAATCACAAAATAAACACAAAATTTTAATTTAATAACCAACCAAAATGAAAACTAAAAATATAACATAAAGGCTAACCTAAAATAGTAATAAATACTATTATTAAACGTTATGTTAAAATACCACTACATCTGCAATGAAGACATTGTAAATAAAAGAATCATCAACAAAAAAATCAGAACAAATACAAAAATAAGGGCTCATTTAAAATTGTAATAATACATAATAACATACCACTAACAATTCCTGAAGAAACATATACTAAAATGAATAAAACTAAATTAAAAATGTTTCAAATTAAACAGAAATATTAAAAAACAATAAAAAAAATCTAGACTGAAATAAAGAAAAATATATTTTTTAAAATAAAAAAAGAACACAAAAAACAACCAATAATGATTTAATACCTTAACCTAAAACTTAAATGAAAACTGAAAATATAACAAAATAAAATCTAATTTAAAATAGTAATAAATACTATTATGAATAAATTATGCTAAAATGACACTACATCTTCTGCAATAAAGGCACTGTTCAAATTAAAATGAAGACAAAAATATTTCAATGAATTTACCATTTTAATAATACTATTTTTTGATAATTTATAATAACAACTCCTCCAATCCTCATCCCTCCACCTCCCTAGACCAATGCCACTTCCTGTCTGTATCCATCCATAAAAGTGAGTAGTCGTCGGGATCATCAGCGGATACACTGGGCTCACAGAGGACACGATAGAGAAGCAAACTGTGCTGGCATGATGGGTAGCCATATGGCAAAGAGAGCGGGCCATCCATCAGCCTCCCCCTCAGCCCATTCTGGGATGCTCCAAACGCTGCTCTTCCCGTATATGAGCAGGGGTGTGTGTGTGTGTGCATGTCAGGCAGAGATACGCATGCGTACACTGCTGATGATGAGTGGATGTGAGTGTGTTGTGTGTCAGCAGGTCTTTGCAGTGCCCAGCAGGGACTGGTAAACCTGCACAGCTGCACCAGAGGTTTGGTGATAACTCATTCCCTCTCTCATTTCAAACCTGCTTTCCATTCCATCAGCCAATACAATTTCCAAGAGGGGACAAAAAAAAGGTAGGTTTATGTCTAGAAATGCTGTGAATCGGGGCGTAACATTTATTTTAATGCCAGATGTGTAGTTTTGATTGAAGCTTTTGGAATCGGCACTATCTATTACAATTCAAAGCCCCGCCTCTGACTCTGCACTTGGCCAATCAGTGTACTGGTCTGATCATGGATACTGGGTCATGACTCTCTACAGGGGAGGATTTCATATCATGACATCATCTGGGTGTTGTTCAGTCACAAAAATGTATAAGCACAACTCACTATTGAGAAAAATCAAACAGGTATAAATAAATAATGCAGTTTTTTTTACTTCACAGTTAAATTTCCAAACAAACTGTGTTTTATGTATGAACAGGAAGCTGCCATTTATTAGCATGTGTGCTAATGCATTAGTGATGCTAAATATAGTGGTGGGCATAACCGTATCGGCAGATAAATGCTTATTTGTAGTGCTATCGCTATTAGCCTGATAAGATTATACATTATTGGCCAATAAATTATGGATTATTTACAATTTACTATGCTACAGGGAAGGCGGGATTTTGACAGTGTGAGACTTTTTCAGCTTAAAAATAAAAAGGACTTCCTAATTGCAATTGTGGAGAAAGATACTGTAGATCTAGATGGTTCCAGATTCTTTGTTTAGGTTTTAAAATAAAATCTGTGTGCTTTATTTTTGTAATCAGGCTCAGAAAAAAGTATATCAAGATTTTTGTTTATCAGCCTTCATATAGGATATTAGCTTACAAATAAAAAGAGTTATTGTTATCGGTATATGCCGATATTTCAATATCAGTGCATCCATAAAATTAATTCTCTGTCAATTTGCTGAAGTAAGGTTTGCAAACTTTTTGCAGGTGAACTGGAATTATGACGAACTAACAGTTGATCATTGATGATGAAACAGTTGAAAGAAATATCAGATATATTCATATTCAAGACTAGAATCCTATTTACGGAGAAAAACTAATCTAAATTACTTGAGAATGTGAACAACAATAACTTCGAAACCATCCACAAAACCCTAACAATTGCATGTAAATGTGCTTTTTACTATAGCTATCATTTTTTAAAGTTACTCAGATAGATTTTGGTTTAGTGACCATTCGATTTCACCGTGTGAAAAAAACATTAAGTTGTGATACGAGTATTTTTCATTCTTAACACAATAAACACTATATAGGCCAATAAAAACAAATCTTGGTGTGAATTTCTATTTAGAACTTGATGTGAATTCTTATTTAGAATTTATTTACTTGATTTTATATTAAACCTTAACTGCAGGAATAATTTACATTTCATTTTTAATTGAAACTCAACATCATCTGTCTAGCATACACACTTCTAAAGTGCATGTCTGATCACGCAAAAGATACCAATCAAAATCCTCATGGCCAGCAGCAGACATCTGAAGTCTATCAACTGGCAAAAATAGTCCATAATTTATGCACCAAATTTTTGAATGCCGAAAATGATTGTCCATTCTCAATTTTTGGCCAAAAGTTTTTAAAAAAATGCTATGTTGCAGAATTTTCAGTTGTGGCCCAGAATTTACATTTTTATGCATCCCTAAAAATTGATAAGATTAAAAATATGCATTCAGCAGTCAAAAACAGTACGTCTGTTTAAACATTGTGCATCATTTGAAAACATCTCTGAAAATTAATACAGACTCAAGGTATAGTGATATTTTATGATGTGAATTGTTCAAGAAAAACTAGAAATGAACACCGTTGGGAACTTCACGCAAGGCCAGAATTATTTCCAACGCAGATTTTACAATGGGTTGAAAATAAACCATTTTTGTCTGTAAAATGTTGGCAAAATGCTGCTAATGTAACAATAATTAATAAAATGCTTTCTTTAAAGCTTGTGAGACTTAAATTAGTCACACCCCAAATATTTAACCCAGCACACCCTTAAACTCACTAAACCACCTCTCAAAGTGACCATTTAAATCTTCTATTTTTAATTAGAGGAACTGAGTAAAGAATCTCTCTAAAGAAACATTCGTTGCCAAGTGTCTGACTAATGTAAGGAATAGAACTGTGAGCCTTTAAAACTGTATTTTCAGCAGATAGCAGCTTCTGCTTTAAAGGGCTTCCTGTGAGTGTCAGTGATGCTGTGTTTCCTTTACAAGGAAAGCTGACTGTTGCGCTTTACACTCGAGGCCTTGTTTACAGGCAAAACAGGCCCATTTGTGTCTTTTGGAGGCGGTTTGAGTCTGTGCAAACACAGTTGGAGCAGTTTGTGATGCTGCCGGAGCACTGGAGGAGGTGAAGGAGGGGTAAGGGACGACAGCAGACGCCACCGACCGTCGCTCTGTTAGCTCACATTGCTCAGCATTACATAACCTAGAGCTCAGTACATCACAAACAATCTCCATCACAGCCCAGGCACAATCAATGCACACACACACACACGCACGCACGCACGCACGCACGCACGCACGCACGCACGCACGCACGCACGCACGCACACACACACACACACACACACAACGCGTCAACTAGCACACAGTCTCGTCAGCTGAAAACAACACAGATGCTAATTTGGAGAGAAATACACAGTGGTAAAGTAAGCCAGTCTTACAGTATATATAAATATATACATCAGTCTATATTTAGAGACTTCAGTTGTTATGAGATAATCTTCTATAATGCTTCCAAAACCAATTATCAGTAGAATTTTCAAGAAACTATTAGCCTAACATGCTAACAAGCACCGCACCTGAATCTAAATCTTGTGCTAATAATCATGTCGCTGATAATGCACTGATAATGCAAGACAACTAGAAAAAAATGAACAAATCTAGAGGTGTAAATCAATTGTGACTTTAAATCAATTTCTCCAATACTTTCTTTTCTAATGCGGTGATGAATGCAAGCTGCAGGGCTTTCTGTGTTTCCCACCAGACCAAATTTGCTGTTAGCATAATGCTAATCTGCATAGGCAGCTGCTGAAAGTCAATCTGGAATTGATGGATGGTTTGACTAGGGCTGGGAGGTATGGACAAAAAAATAAATAATAATAATCATTTTATGTATATAGTATATATTTCGCATTTTTTGGGGCTAAATTTCAATGTACAGTATATACATCAGAATTTTAGTTTCTCTTACATCCTGCCTAGTATAATCCAATGTAACATTGTTCTGATTAAAGGCTGTAAAAACAAATATATTGAATGTAACCATGTAGGCTATGCTACACCATTATGAGCAAATAAGGGTTACAATCAAAAATAATGCTAGTTAAATTGAATGTAAAGTTAAATTTACCAAACCGTTTTGACTACACCATTACATCAGTCACTAACGTACACTAAAACTCGACACGTGCCACAATAATTTTTCAAAAACAAATATTTCAGCTAAATGTACATTTTAGTCAGAATAATTGTGCTATAATACTGTTATGAAGTTTATTGGAAACTGACATACAAAAGGATCATTCACTTCTGACAGCAAAATAAAGACATTTTCATGACTTTCTATAATTTTCAGATGAACAAAGTATGGACTGACAAATCAGGGAATGATACGCAATAGTCCAGAAACCAGTCAGAGAGTAACTGTGGATAGTCATGCCTCCATTTTTTTTTAAAACTTTTGGATTGTCCACACTAAAATGGAAAACCAGTTTTTCAAAACACTTTCTTACATGCTGGAGTAGTCTGGACACCAGCAGTAAAGTAACAAATCTTAAATGTTTTAATACAAAAACACAATGCTGTAAACGGAGTATTATAAATGTGTAATCAGATCAAAAAAAGACTGCATTGGTTTTCTTACCTTGCTCTTTAATTTGACGAATCTGTTTCACGGTTTCCTTTAGAATTGCACATTTGTCAGGCTTGACGTTGAAGTTGTCGATGTCATTGAAGTTTGCGAAAATCAGCTCGGCGAGCTCCTCGATGTACTTATTTTCATGCTCCCGGTTACGTTTTTCTGTACTTCGTTTGGGACTGTGAGGAGAAACAAAAACTATACTTATTAAAAAGCTAAAATACAACTTGCAAAAAAAGTTTTAATGTTACTTTTGCAAAAGCTTTACACATAGTTTATTACTCAATCTGTCAATATTTTAAAAAAATGTAGACATTGACAAGACATTGTGAGTGTCTATGGATGATACATTTTGATTAAGGTGGCATTTTAAGTTTAAATATGTATAGCCTTAAGATATCATAAAAAGTAGTTAATTTAGTAAATATGCAATTTAGCATATTCCTAATCAACACTAATTTATGGCTGAAAGACTAAACAACCTGAGACAGCAAAATCCTCTTTTGTGCATTGTGTCGTAACACACAAAGAGACAAACGCTCCTTGAGCACCTTCTGTGCAAACCTTAAACAGGTTGCATTTTCAATTTTCCACTGTGCATCTTCAGCAAGTTTGCACAGAAAGATTTGTCAATAAAGAGGGCATGCATAGTTCCTTCCAATGAATGAATTATACAGACTGATGTTTCCTGACTCAGTGGAAAAGGGCTTTATATAGAAACGTGTATTATCTAGGCTGAGCTCCACCGGTGGGAGGCCTGCTCGAGATTATTGCAGTTCAGCGGTTTGTACTGTAGACACTGAGAAATTCATTTGGCTATACGTGCAAACTCGAAATGTGTATCCTGCAAAGAATGCGGTTTCAGAGTTTGCTATGAGCTGCTGTTCGTTTGTCTGTGCATCTGTATGATGTACCTTGGACCCAGGAGGTCTGATGGGCCTTCCTTGCGCTTCTGAGCCTCTGACCTGGCAGGGTCTGACGAGTTTTCCCCGACAGCACTCATCCTCAATGCATATCACCTGTTGGAGACGATATCAAAGCAAGAGATTCAGAAAATCATTGACAAATAGGGTTCTTTGTTTGCTGTGATGCAGAAGATTCAATTGCAAGTCAAAATTGAGTTTCTGTATTTATAAAATGTGTATTTAATCTATTGTTACACCTAATAAAATGTAGATTTTCAATTCGAATTGGTAAACTACAGTATAGAAGCCTGTTTCTGCTTTCACAGGTTAAAGGTAATTGTGACTTTTTTATCTCCCAATTTTGACTTTCCAGTTTATATTTCTTATACGTTGTTCTATTTGACAAAATAGGTCTCTTTTAAGAAAATGGTATCGTATTGGTTTATAGCTTGAAATACTTGCCTATGTCAAAAAAAATTCCAATTCCAACTAGCATTTCCAATACTAGTATCAGAATCAGAACAACCCTACTGAAAACTCAGAATCATGAGACATAAACTCAAAGTTTGCGAGAAAGTCACAATTAGCCTTTTTCAATAATCTAAACAATGGAGGCAGAAACAGGCTTCCATAGGTTAGCCATTTAAAAAATTTAAAATTAAAATTGATTTTCACTATTGTTTGGAGCAGCAAAGAAAAAAAGAAAAATGCACTTGCATTATGTCCGCTGTTTGGAACTGGGATATATTTAAGACTGGACCAACCAGACAGTAAAACAGTTGGTTACAGCAGCTTTACATGAGGAACTAAATAAAGCATTTGAAGTTGTGTCACCCTGCCTAACATGATAGTTTCCACTATGGCTAGTACCAGAAGGATGAGCCGTTCCAGAATTAACAAAGTTTAGAAGGGTCATTGAAATGAGGAGACAAATTTTCAAAAAGAAAGCACACCATAAAATAATTTGATTATTTAATACAAGGCAAGTAGCTGTATACTAATACACACACAGATATCGGATCAGCACTCGATACTGACCGATACCCTGAGGCCAGCTATCGGAATCAGTATCGGGAATGGAAAAATGGTCTCGGAACATTTCTATTTTTCAGAACTAGACAAAAAAATTGCATTTGTCATTTGTTTAGACAGAACTGATATATATACTCGTAATTGAGAGAATAAAAAAGTCAGAATTGCTAGAAAATTTGTCAGAATTAGAAGATATAAACCAGACTTTTCTACTGGCAAGGTTTTTCAAACTAAATGCAATACAGTCAGTGTGTAATCATTAAACTACAAACAGACAAATGTATACCTATTGCTATTGTACAGAAGAATCTACAAATAATCCTTTAATGCACATTAACAAACTATATATTCAGATTATGGAATTTCTTTAGTTTTTTTAATGATTTATTTAAATTCCTTTTGCAAAACCTAGCAGATCAGAACAAAGCGATAGCATACCAGTTGCTGACTTTACTCCACAATAGTTACATAAATTTATACTCTACACTTTAGAAAACATCTTGCTACAGTCTAGAAATGAACAGTGTCGAGAAAAAAAGTAAACTAATAAAAAAAAAGGCTCCAGAAATATCTTAAGCTCATGGTTATGCTTCACTGCAATACTTAAAGAGGTGTATCAGAAAACAAGTTTATTAGACTAAATCGTCTCTTGAACTGGTTAAATAAAAAACACACTGCTCCAAATACGCGTTATGGGACAGCCAGCAGATACAGATCTGTTTAACAGTTCAAACACTCACAGCCAAGCATCATAAAATCATAAATTTGAGCACCTGATGATTTGCGAACAAGCCAAAGAGCTCTTCAGAGAGAGATCCATGTGGAATCAATCAGTCATTTAGGTACTTGTGGTTAAAACGACTCTTTAAGGGATTTCTGGGAGATTGCGGAGACTTTCCCCACCCCCTTTCGAATTGGTTGTGTGAGTGCATTAAAAACATTCACTTTGCATTTTAGAAATCTCTCAAATAAAATCCTTTGCAATTAATACATCCCTGCAAAGCCCTTTACAAAAGGACTGAAGGATTTAATTACTAATTAGAGATAATTAAAGGCGAGAAGGCTCAGGGGTTGTGTTCAGAGGTCATTTGCTGAAGATGTGGGTTGATGCTGGGAGGCGTAAAGGAGGCCTGCGAAAATGAAAATGAGAGAAAATGGAACGGAAAAAAAAAGGGATTCAATTATATTGTGTGACAACGGGCGTCCCCCGAGACCCAGCGAGAGAAAAGAGAGGGCAGAGCAATGAAAGAAAAGTGGAAGTAACAGGAAAGTAAGTTAGATGGAAAGTGGTGAGAAATAAAAGAGAGAGTAAGGGGTCAGAGAGTGAGAGAACACAACGTGCCGTTTACTGTACGGCACAAAAACACTGTTGAGCATGCAAATTTCCATTTAACAAGCCCCAACAAATATGGACACAAGCTCAGCTATTTATCTTTCCAATATGTACTTTCACTTTCCATCCACATTTGTGCGAACCACATTTGACACCAAAACTGGGAACTCCCTCGAGAGACAAAACTGGTGCATTTCATCATTTCGTACTGTTCTCGATATGATGAGAAGAGAGAGAAATGTGTCCCATCACTAGGGGAAAATGAACCCATGTCAATTATTGAATGTGGCTTTTTGACAATAGTGTGCATCATTAAAAGGTGCATGCGTCCATTAAAGAATGTGCATATGAAATCTAAATTATGAATATAATATTATGCTTACAAAGGCTGCACTTTTTTTGATGAAAATTCTGTCAAATTAATGATATTACAACTCGTTATATGATGATTCAGTGCACAAGAAAAAATATATACAATTATTATTGTTGAAAATATTTTTGTTATTATTAACAATTTATTTAAAATTAAACAATGACTATTAAAATAATTGTTACATATTGTATTGCATTATATTGTAAAACAATACAATATAATATACATTTGTTCACAGAAATAAAACAGCATGCAAAGTTTAGGATATCAGAGGTTGCACTAAACAAAAAGGCAAGGCAAGGCAGGGCAAGTTTATTTATATAGCACATTTCATACACAGTGGCAAATCAAAGTGCTTTGCATAAACAGGAATAAATAAGACAAGTATAAAAAAAATAAAACAAACAATATAAAAACGGATTAAAATGTGTTAAAACAGGTTATAAAAGAATGAAAAAGAAAAGAAAGACATAATAGTGCGATCTGTCGGACATAGCACAGTGCTCATTCAGTAAAGGCACAGCTAAACTGATGTGTTTTAAGTCTGGATTTGAATGTGCCTATTGTTGGAGCACATCTAATCATTTCTGGAAGCTGATTCCAGCAGCGGGGGGTGTAGTAGCTGAAGGCCGATTCACCCTGCTTTGACTGAACTCTTGGAATTTCTAGTTTATATGATCCTAAAGATCTGAGTGATCTATTAGGTTTGTATTCAGTGAGAGTGTAAAGACCTGAGGACAGGTGTGATGTGCTCTGAAAATAAAAATAAGAATAAAATAAGAAATTTGCACATCCAAAAAAAAAATTATTAAAACAAACAAACAAACAAACCAAAAAGAATTAAAGATAGAAAAAACGACAGGAAATTACTGCAATTTTTGGGGATATACAGTGCGTCCGGAAAGTATTCATAGCGCTTCACTTTTCCACATTTTTTTATGTTACGGTCTTATTCCAAAATGAATTAAATTCATGTATTTCCTCA
Source organism: Danio jaintianensis (assembly GCA_903798115.1). NCBI lineage: Eukaryota > Metazoa > Chordata > Actinopteri > Cypriniformes > Danionidae > Danio > Danio jaintianensis. The sequence continues at coordinate 19,164,023 of CAIGQV010000641.1, forward strand.
AAATTCTACACACAATACCTCATAATGACAATGCGAAAAATGATTTTTTGAAATTGTTGCAAATTTATTAAAAATAAAAAACCTGAAAAATCACATGTACATAAGTATTCACAGCCTTTGCCGTGAAGCTCTAAATTGAGCTCAGGTACATTCTGTTTCCACTGATCATTCTTGAGATGTTTCAGCAGCTTAATTGGAGTTCACCTGTGATAAATTCAGTTGATTGGACATGATTTGAAAAGGCATACACCTGTCTATATAAGGTCACAGGGTTGACAGTGCATGTCAAAGCACAAACTAAGCATGAAGACAAAGGAATTGTCTGTAGACTTCCGAGACAAGATTGTCTCGAGGCACAAGGCTGGGGAAGGTTGGTCAGGAAGGTGATCAATAACCCGATGGTCACTCTGTCTGAGCTCCAGCATTCTTCTGTGGAGAGAGGAGAACCTTACAGAAGGACAACCATCTGTGCAGCAATCCACCAATCAGGTCTGGATGGTAGAGTGGCCAGACGGAAGCCACTCCTTAGTAAAGGGCACATAGCAGCCCGCCTGGAATTTGCCAAAAGGCATCTGAAACAAAATTCTCTGGTCTGATGAGACTTAAATTGAACTCTTTGGAGTGAATGCCAGGCGTTACGTTTGGAGAAAACCAGGCACCGCTCATCACCAGGCTAATACCATCCCTACAGTGAAGCATGGTGGTGGCAGCATCATGCTCTGGAAGACTAGTCAGGATAGAGTGAAAGATGAATGCAGTAATGTACAGAGACAGAATGAATAAAAAATGAAATGAAAACCTGAATGAAAACCTGCTTTCAGCAGGACAACCATCTTTCAACCATCTTTCAGCAGGACAATGACCCAAAGCACACCGCCAAAATATTAACGGAGTGGCTTCACAACAACTCGGTGAATGTCCTTGAGTGGCCGAGCCAGAGCCCAGACCTAAATCCTATTGAACATCTCTGGAGAGATCTGAAAATGGCTGTACACCGTCGCTTCCCATCCAACCTGATAGCACTTGAGAGGTACTGCAAAAATTCCCAAAGACAGGTGTGCCAAGCTTGTGGCATCATATTCAAAAAGACTTGAGGCTGTAATTGCTGCCAAAGGTGCATCAACAAAGTATTGAGCAAAGGCTGTGAATGCTTTAATAAATTAATACATTTTAATAAATTTGCAACAATTTTTTCACATTGTCATTATGGGGTATTGTGTGTAGAATTTTGAGGAAATAAATAAATTTAATCAATTTTGAAATACGGCTGTAACATTAAAAAAAATTGAAAAAAGTGAAGCGCTATGAATACTTTTCGGATGCACTGTATTAGAGGCTGTACTTAAATTCATTTATTAATTTTCTTTTTGGCTTAGTGCCTTTATTAATCAGGGGTCACCACAGTGGAATGAACCGCCAACTTATCAAGCATATGTTTTACGCAGTGGATGCCCTTCCAGCTGCAACCCATCACTGGGAAATGTACTTAAATTCTTATATATAAATAGACTTCTTAATATAATTAAAGGGCGACGCGGTGGCGCAGTGGGTAGCACGTTCACCTCACAGCAAGAAGGTCGCTGGTTCGAGCCTCGGCTGGGTCAGTTGGCATTTCTGTGTGGAGTTTGCATGTTCTCCCCGTGTTCGCGTGGGTTTCCTCCGGGTGCTCCGGTTTCCCCCACAAGTCCAAAGACATGCGCTATAGGTGAATTGGGTAAGCTAAAATTGTCCGTAGTGTATGTGTGTGAATGAGTGTGTATGAATGTTTCCCAGTGATTGGTTGTGGCTGGAAGGGCATCCGCTGCGTAAAACATATGCTGGATAAGTTGGCGGTTCATCCCGCTGTGGCGACCCCAGATTAATAAAGGGACTAAGCCGAAAAGAAAATGAATGAATGAATGAATATAATTAAAAAGGTTTTCAAACGTTTGGAGCCTCTGGGGTAAATTTGTTGAAAATTGCATTCAACGTTCCAATAAAAACATTATATAAATAGCATTACGTGGGCTAATTGTCACAAATGAAAATGGCAGACCTATTTTAAAAGGTGGAATTATGATAATGGTCCAGTGCAATTTCAACATTATCTACGCAAAAGAGTCGCTGGGTCATTTGCTAGATTTCCATTTCAAAGCCAAACAGAGGAGTTGGACACACACACAAAATCGCTAATTGAAAAGTATAAACCAATACATAAATAAAAGGGCACTTTAAATTGTCGATGAGACCTGTTGTTAATTCGGTGCTAATTTAAACCACCAGGCAGTGGAGGTTAACGAAAACACCATCCATCTAGTTCTCTCCGGTCTCTCTCAGGGCTTCATCTGCAGTGTTTGGGAAGCAGGCGGAGAGATGCTCAGGCCAGCACACGAGGCCAACACATTGGGCTGCGTTCGGGCCAAACTGACGCGCACACGCACGCACGCACGCACGCACGCGCGCGCGCGCACACACACACACACACACACACACACACACACACACACACACACAC
>CAIGQV010000641.1:19168042-19184963 GCA_903798115.1 Danio jaintianensis
ACACACACACACACACACACACACACACACACACACACACACACCTGCCAGGTGCACAGTCTTTCTCCATATCAAGACAACAGAGGCACCTCTACAGCCTTACTATATATAACCAGCTCTCTCAGTTGTGCGACACATAATTCAATCAATCGCTAATAGCAGCTTCTCAAAGGCTGCGGGGGACTTTCAGGTGTTTCGGACTGAAACCATAGATAATCATTGTAATGACAGGGGTCGAGCGTTAGGCACAGTAGCCAGTGATTACAGAGGCAGCTCTGAAACACTATCAGCTTTCCTCACTAAATGACACAATCCGATTGGCTGAAGAGGCTTTAACAGGACCAAAGTGCAAAAGATTAAGACTAGCAGCAAATATCTGATACAACAGAGGAAACAGCAAGCAGCTTTTTGACAGATGTATGACGGGAGATCAAAAGTAGTTTTGATGTCAGTGCATTACCAGTAGTGCCGGGCACTGACTCGATTAATGACAAGATAGTAATACCGATAAGAAAAAAAACATTTCAAATAGAAAATCAAAACTTAAAATTTCAAATAGAAAATTAAACACTAAACTAAAAAAAAGAAAAAAAAAAAAAAGGGAAACAAAAAGCTAAGATAATCTAAATTTAAGCAACGTTACATAAACCAAAAAATAAAAACATGTGAACTAAACAAAAAAAATCTCCTTTCAGCAAAAATATATTTATGTAAATAGAGAGAAATCGATCTAATGTCACATTTTCTTTTTTCTTTTTTTTTCTGTTATTTGACATTTTTTGGCCTAATTTAAAACAAAATGTAAAAGAAAGGTAAACTTGACATTACACTTAAAAGTAAAACAAAGTAAGAGTAAAACAAACAAAAACACTATGCAGATTATAACTTTGCAATCCAAAAAAAAAAAAGAAGAATTAATTAAAATTGCACTAAACTAAAACAAATTGTGTAATATTATTTACCCAATAATAAAGTATTTTCCTGAAAACAAAACAGAATCTGCCTTGTTTAGGAGCAAAAGCCAGTAATTTTTTGCGCCACCATTTGTGAAACTCTCCCATAAATCCCACTCAGAAACACCTTTTAATAGTGAGCTGATAACAATCGCTCGGAAGACATTTTCTCTAATATGTTTACAATATTATAAATAGCCACGCTAGCGTTCAAGAGCTGATCTGAATGAAGTTAGTACATAAACGCTGTCAGCCAAGGAGGACACGGTAATGTAAGCGCAGGCCTGAGGCCACAGATAACATCTCCATTGAGTAGGTGTGCTTGAAAAAGGAAAGACACTTTCTTCCTTTTCTTCCCTTCCTCAACTTGGGCAACGTTTACAGTAGTGCATGTTCACTTTTGCTGTAGTTATGACTTGTGTTCACACTACTCAAGAGTTGTAAACACTCAAAAAGGAAGAAACTGCAGAAGCTGTTGTAGTTTGAAAACTTTGGGGTTGCTTTTCAGCGTAGATGAACCACAATAACTTCCTTATTGGCTCTTCTTGATCACTGCGTGCCTGCCCCGATTCGTCAAGCCCCCTCATGATGCAATTTAAAAGAAGATGTTTATAATGAATACTGTGTTTTGAATTTTATCATTTGTGTTATACAGAAATATTTATAGGCTACAATTTTAATTTACTTTTATCTACAACGTTTTTGGTCATGTAGGGTGGATGGAGATCTTCTCTTTGTATAGAAGATTGTATTTAAAATGGAATGGTAAAACTATAACTAGGACTGTAAATTAATTTAAATGAATTCCAGATCGTGATCCTCATGCAGAGCTTGTGTCTGATTAATAGTCTTCAATTTTATGTCTACGTGTAGTAAATGCGGTTCCATCTGAAAGCATGTGCTGGAGATGTACTGCTGATTACCGAGCCTGCTTTACTGACAAAATGTGCATGAAAATCAAAAAGGAAAAAAATGCATTAGTGCACACACAGCCTTAAAATCAATGAGGTTTTCAATGAGCTCTCGTCGATCATGTAAGTAAAATAATGTACTGTACAGTACTCTCTGGTGCCAGACTGTTTTTGACAGGTTTACAGTGAGCAGATGTCCTGCAAGCTGCGTTCTGTGCTGAAGAATGAGTCAGTAGAGACGCAGGCGTCCCCTCTGGCAGGACGAGGTGTTTGATATTCAGATCCACCAAACACACACACAACTGGATGATGGTGACCGGTGTGTGTTAAAACCCCCGCTGAGAGACATGTGTCTGATAAACCTCACTGCTTTGAATGAATACATGCACACAAACTTGAAGGATCTGCTGAGGAATAAAGCATCAGTGGAGGACATTGGAAAAGAAAAAAGAAATAAAAAATACACATATCTATCTATCTATCTATCTATCTATCTATCTATCTATCTATATGTTACTGTGTGAACATGGGTCAGATCATCAAACCGGCTGGGCTTGTTTAATATTAATGAATGAGTCATAAAGGCGGGCACTAATCAGCTACTTTAACCTAGTTAAGCAGAGGCGCACAAACAGCTCACCATGAATGCAGCATGAGCAGCTTCTGGAAGGTCCTGTGCTGTAAGCAGGTCGCAGCTGGTGCAGTGAACAGGACAGAGCCCACGACAGGGCCATGCCGGCGCTGATATACACCATTAATTATTTACAGCAGCGGGGAAGGAGACTGAACAGCCTGCTGCTGCTCTGCTCACCATGAGCTCCACTCATCAACATGAGCAACGCTGACACATTTTATCAATCATTCACTCCCATTAGTCCATCTAGAGTACGTTATAGATGCAAATGATACTTGTCAGTGGACAGCCAATGATTGGAGGGATATTGTGAGTGGTTCTCATGCCCTGCCCCTGCCTCATCTGCTTGCAGTGTAATAGGACAATTTAAATGATTAATTGTCCAGTTTTTGACCGGTTATCAATACATCTATTAGAAATCTGTGTGAATTCTGCTGAACAACAAATTATATATTTTGGAGAATGTTGGAAACTGGCAGCAATTACATAGTAAGAAAATACTATGGAAGTCCACTCCTTAAAATGTCATCTCTGCATCCTCATGCAGAGCCTGTGTATGATTAATAGTCTGCAATTTTATGTCTACGTGTAATAAATGCTGTTCCACCTGAAAGCATGTGCTGGAGATGTACTGCTGATTACTGAGCCGGCTTTACTGACAAAATGTGCATGAAAAAAAATAAATAAATAAATAAAAATGCATTAGTGTACACAAAGCCTTAGAATCAATGAGGTTTTCTTAATGGCTTGCTGATGAAGCTCTCGTCGATCATGTAAGTAAAATAACGTTAATCGAAGTACAGCACTCTTAATAAAAATGTCATCTTTTGTGTTCAACAGAATAAAGAAACTCAAACAGATTTGTGACAGGTGAAGGCTGAGCCAATAACAACAACATTTTGGGGTGAACTGTCCCTTTAAGAAGAAATATAAAATCTTGATCCATTATTACTATGGGTAATATAGTTTTAAACATGATTTAAATTTACATCATCAAAAAAAAATGTTTTCCAATACACATAAGCCACGTGTAATAAACTCATTATTAGCCCATTTAAAGTGAACTAGAATCTAAAGCTTAAAAATAGTGTAAATACGAACCAGTACTAAATTTTAAGACCAGCTACTGCTATAAAACTGCTATATATTTAGTAATATTTTGGAGAAAAGAAAATAGCAACAGGTAGCACCAGCAGCTAAATTAATTGGTAAATGAATTAATCATTCATTCATTCATTTTCTTTTCGGCTTAGTCCCTTTATTAATCTGGGGTCGCCACAGCGGAATGAACCGCCAACTTATCCAGCATATGTTTTACGGAGCTGATGCCCTTACAGCTGCAACCCATCACTGGGAAACATTCATACACACTCATTCACACACATACACTACGGACAATTTTAGCTTACCCAATTCACCTATAGCGCATGTCTTTGGACTTGTGGGGGAAACGGGAGCACCCGGAGGAAACCCACACGAACACGGGGAGAACATGCAAACTCCACACAGAAATGCCAACTGACCCAGCCGAGGCTCGAACCAGCGACCTTCTTGCTGTAAGGCGAACGTGCTACCCACTGCGCCACCGTGTCGCCCATGAATTAATCAATCATTGGTAAATTAAGCCATACAAATCTTTAAGGGTTATTTCTTTAAAAAAAGGAAAGTTTTGCCACCAATTATTCACCATTTACTTGTTACAAACCTTTCTTCTGTTTTATATTAAATTTTTTATTATTATATAGTTTGAAGAATGTTGAAAACCAGTAACCATTGACTTCCACAGTATTTGTTTTTTCCTACTTTGGGAGTCAACGGTTACAGGTTTTTAGCTTTCTTCAAAATATCTTGCTTTGTGTAACTAGTAAATTTATATTTTTGGGTACACTATCCCTTTAATAACCAGGCTTCAACGTTTTTCGTATTGACTTCAACATTCTTCCTAATATTCATACTCCTGTCATTATAGTCACTGATTTTCTAATCTAGACAGATTTCCAGAGAAGTCCTTTGTCGCTTGAAATCTACCAATCCCTACGCCATCTCAGACTCAGTTCAGACTCTTCTTTTTCAAGTGCTACATCCTTACGAAAAAAGAAAACACAAAGACAAACCCTCCATCTCTCGTGCCTTGCCGTAAACAGATGTGCCAGCCTGTAACGCTCAACAAAGGAGGAGGAAGAGAGAAAGCGGCAGAGCTGAGAACTTCCACTCTCCGGCACAGAGAGAGCTGACAGCCTCCTGTTCTCTCCTCCAGCGATAGCATTTAAAGTCCGCTGGGATCACTCTCTACTGCCATCAACACAACCGAGATGAGACTCGCTATCTGGGACAGTTGGAGGGTTATGGGGAGTTTTGTTTGTTTGCGATTCAACAGAACTAAAAATACCATGCTTGATCACTGACACCAAATGAACATCTGTAGACTTGTGTTCGGGAGGGTTTACTCATGCAAACAGAAAGGAGTCGCAAGTCGATCGCTTCAGTCCCCGAAGGCAACAACAACACTTGTAAAAATGCAGAATATGTTTTCGATAATGAATGACAAAATATTTCTTAACTAGTTAAAAAAAAAAAGGTAATGAATGTTGACCAGCTTCGCCAGCAGACGTTTGAATGGATGGATATTAGGGGAGTAACGGTACAATCAAGTAATTATTTGATGACTTTTTAACTCGCGATATGATATTTTCCTTAATATTGTATTAGACATATGCCGATATTCAATACATTGCGATAATGAACATGCGCAATATTGATATCATGGATATTTCAAAATACTGTGAATAATTACTTATTATTTAAACGTAAAAGGCAATTTATTTACAAATATTAATCTGGTCTATGGCATTGAAAGTTCGGTGACTATTTATAGGCTTTTTGTTAGTTGTTAGTTAGTTGTAACTTTGTACAGTAAGGCTGCAATTGTTAACATCAGTTAATTTAACTAAAAGTCAAATGTAATGACTACTACAAAAGCATTTATTAGTCTTAGCTGATTTTCATTTTTAAGCTACTGGCTAATAATGCTCTAAAATAAAAAGTCATAATCGTTTCACTAAATTACCATATTCATTCATTCATTTATTTTCCTTCGGCTTAGTCCCTTTATTCATCAGGGGTCGCCACAGCGGAATGAACCGCCAACTTATCCAGCATGTGTTTTACACAGCGGATGCCCTTCCAGCTGCAACCCAATACTGGAAAACGTCCATACACACTCATCCACACACATACACTACAGTCAATTTAGTATATTCAATTCACCTGTACCGCATGTCTTTGGACTGCGGGGGAAACTGCAGCACCCAGTGGAAACCCACGCAAACTGGAGCACCCAGTGGAAACCCACGCGAACACACAGAATTGCCAATTGACCCAGCCAGGGCTTGAACCAGCGACCTTCTTGCTGTGAGGCGACAGTGCTAACCACTGAGCCATCGTGTCGCCAACTTTACCATATTAATATGGCTAATTCTCACTGTTGATATTAGTGCATTAACTAACATTTACTAATGAGACTATTAAAGTGTGTATAAAGTGTGACCTATTGTACTTGATCATCATTTTGCAATTTAATTTGTTTAAAAGATTTATTTACTCTGAAAATGTATACAATAAAAGGAATAAACCAAGTGTTGTTTTGTTATTATACCTGTTAAAGAAATCCTTTTTGCAGCTTAGGTCAATATTGTGATAATTTCATATACGGTGATAAAAGATTTTATCATAACAAGTACATTTAATATTGGCAGAAGCCTATAGTGTATGCTATTTAAAAAAAACGTTTAAAATGATTAGTTATTTCTCAAACATATGGTAAAAAAAAAAAAAAAAAACAATATGTAGGCCTACTTTTGATTACGATACTAAATTGTGTATAGACTTAACTATCTATATTTGTACAGAAGACAGAACTGACATTTTTAGGTAAATTATACTTTATAATTGCATTAAGCTGACTCTTGAAAAAAAACAACCTCAATATCGCAAATCATATCTTTTACGTCAGCTATACACATTGGCGCATTTTATTTCACAATTTCGTGATATTACAATGTATCTTTACATGTCCTACTGGACATATATGTTATATGGTTAATATCAGTTGCAAATCTGCGTGAACATGGAATGATTTTGATACCATTGTTATATGTATCCTATTTTCTATATTGTGCATCTTTAATTACGATAAAAACATTTATCAATCAAACACGATTTAAAAGGCAACATTTAAAAGTTTAAAAAAAAAACTTTACTAATAAACAAAATTTCAACACTCAACACAATTTTACAATATGGGTAACGCTACAAAATAATTGCCAGTGTGTTATGCTGGTCATTTACACCAAACACCACATTCAGTAATGCAGTAGACAACCCTTTGTATAGTGCAAAAAAAGTTTACATTTTATGAGATTTATTATGCATTCATAATGCTAATGAACAGCTTCAACCTTTGACAGACAGGCTGTTGGCAAGCAGGGAGTTTAAAGCTGTGTTTTTTATGTTAACAACACAAACAGTCTGTCATTGCTGAAACCACTGTCTACTACTGTAATATGGCATAATTATGCATGTGTGGATTTTTTTTTCACTAATTCATGCTATTCAGTGGCTTATCGATGGGGTCTGTTTGTGTAATGCATGCACTTCACTTCATACATGCTGCATTAAGCACTTTATTTAGCATCATTTAACATTATTAGCAAAATTACAATACTACAAAATACAGAAATTAAAAAGAATAACATTTAGTTTATAAAAGTTAGCTATGCACGAAGAAAAAATGATGACTATGCCTTAAAACTGGGTCATGTGACACTAAACAGGCATGCTGAATGACAGGTGTGATGACGAATAAAAAGTAGCTCAAAAACAGACTAATTATCCTTAAAGCCTTTTTGTCTTGCAGACAGACACGCACAAAATAACTCTTATCCCTGCATGATCTTTAAGTATATGCTAGGTTGGAGTGAACTTGAAATGTGTAGTCAAATAGAACTTCATGGTGTCTAATCCAACATATTACATGCTGAATCTTCTGGAAACAGTTGTTTTCTCAGGCTTGGAGCTCAAGCCTGAGAGATCATTCATTTATGCATGGCTGCGCCTGGTGTAGTTTTGGTGTAGTCAAATGACAGGCCAAAATGAAGGGAAATTGTCAACATGAAGTCCAACATAGCTAAACACACCTGTTATCCTGGACTGTCCTTACCAAATGCAAATTAGAAGTTCAGAACTGTGGGCAAAATTACTCCAAAGTTATTCAGAGGCAGTTACTTGTAATTACAATACAATATATTTTTTATGCATTTAAAAAATTGTTCTGACCCATGCTCAAGAAGCATTTCTTATTATTATTGAAAAATGTTATGTAAAATACAAGATTTTTAATTTGCTATATTTTTATAATAATTAAATGACAACTTTAATGCATTTTAATCTAGTTCAACAAGGCTGCATTTGTTTGTTCAAAAACACATTAAAATAGTACTGTCATGAAAATGCTCAAAAACATTTCTGCTTATTATGGAAGAGCTCATATTTTTGTGCAAAACTTGAATCCCCTTTTAATAGAACCTTTGTTGAAAAGAATAGCATTTGATTGAAAAATATATCATTATTAACATCACAAATGTCTTTCTAAATTAAGAAAAAAATGTACTTGTAAAAATTGACACTAGAATACATCGACCGGTTATTATCTGTATCTTTATGATTCACTACAAAAAAATAAAAATAAAAATAACACACAAGAGTCATTAATTCCCAGGTCAAACTATACTGGCTGCAATGTACCCTCCTGTTTAGGACACAGTAAAGAGTGTTAGCTCATAAGAGTCATTCATTCTGAAATTGGATTACGCTGAATGTGCTGTATGTTGACGATTCAATAGAAAGAATCAGTTAATTAGTCATTTATTTGGGAGTCACATTACACCAATTTCAGTGCACTCTGTTTATGATTGTGGCTTTTAAGAATCCTTCATTCAGAAGTCAGAATGTTGATGGCATTTGACTTGTTTTGCCAAGAAAGTCTTTTCCCCCCTGCATTTATATGGTACAAATATACTCACAACATGTCACTGTTATGATGTGAGAAGGATATATGCAAAGGAAGCAGCTATAGATGACAAAAGATTGTGCTTATTTATTAGACACACAGTACCTTATTGGACAGCACATCAATAATGTAGACAAACAGTTGGCAGAGGCGATTTTCCAAACAGTTCGCAAGGGAATTCAATCTCATTAATTTGCACATTCTGTGGTTCCGTTAGATGAGATTTTATGTAGTTATACCTATACATATATTCTTGTATGTTTTATAGCTATACAGTAAGGCAACCACAAACCTGAGCAGACCTGCCTTCTAGATGCTAGGAAAAACATCCATGGACCCAGACAAGTAATAACTCCAAGAATGAGTTGACTTTGCCTCGCTGATGAAGTTGTCAGAGAAGCCCTTGGTGTGCAGTGTGCTGACGGGTTGGATATCACTGGAAGAGACAGAGCCTGCCTGACAGGAGACTGACAGTCTGAGCTCTTCAAAATGCAGAGGCGACAACGCTGGCTTCGCCTGAATTTGAAAGGATAAACCAAAAATCTCCAGACCTTACTGTTTTAGCAAATGGTAAGTACAGCGAATCGTAGATCATTAGTATGAAGTGTGCGTTTTCCCATCTCACGCTGTGATACTTCAGAGTAAGTTTGAAGGTACTCTAACTGCGCTGAAGCTCTAAATTCAAACACCTGACCTTGAGATTTTATAAAAAAGTAAAAAAAGAAGTAGTCTGACAAGTACTTTTGTAGTTTTTGTACTTGTTTTATATGTAGTTGATTTGTACTTTGTCACTTTATATTAAAACCTTTAGTACCTGTTCAATTTCTCAATATATCATGAGCCACTTTTCCACTGCACTGTAAGGTACAGTTCGGCATGACTCGGCCCGCTTCAGTTTGTTTTTTTCATTTCCACTGCAGTTTAGATCATTTTAACGTAGGTGGGATTTTTGCACTGCCTCTACTGTCGGGATTTCCATTCCAGGTCATCCCATCAAGCTCTTGCTGGATCCACTCCATGGCTACCAATAAGAGGAATGTCTGGACCTCTTCTACATACCATGATGCTGTCTTTTTCTTTTTCTTGCAGTGGTATAAATACGATTTAGTTGTGCAATCCAACAATACAGCAGTGGGTGCTGCTGACTAATTAAATACTTGTGTGTCTTGTGTCACAAATCCATTGAAACTGGTAGTGACCATTTTCTCTGACCAATCTGTGATCAGCAGTTTGTATAGAACATGTTTTGGTAATGGGACGCTCCCATTAAGTCCCATAAAGCCCCCAAAAGCTAGCTGTACTGAACCTAACTGTGCTTATGGTGTGCAAACTGTTGTTATCTAAAAAAGCCTTCAAAATAATAAATATAAAATCTATATTTTCATTCTAAGAATCATATAAACAAAATACCTAACTAAGATTTATTACCCCATTCCATACACATTAAAATGATTTTTATATTATAAAACAAGGCAAAGACATGCTCAAGACAAATCATTATTTGCATGTATAAACAAAGTTTATAATGCACATTTTAAACCATCAACTGTACATGGAGAAGACAATATAATCTTGGGTCTCCATCTATGGGACAGATTATTTGCAAGCGGCTTACAGCAGGTTAAAGTGCACCTACCAAAAGACAGTGGCAAACAAAGCCCAACAGGCATCTCAAGAGAGCAACAGAGGGAGACTCAATCTATCATTCTCTTGGAGTAGACAAAGAGGCAGCTTGCACCAAAGCTTCATGTGCCATCCCTGTAATCTTGTGGCTTGAACAGCTCAGAGGGATCAGGACTGGTGACACACCCTGTGCTTGTAGGGGCCTCCAACACAGAGAGGGCACCGTTTCTGTATCGGTCCAGGGGTCTTTGAAGGGTTTGGATAATGACTAGCCTTACCTTCAAGAACAATGTCCTTGTTTGACCCTCCTATGCAGACTGGAGCACGATTCAATCCAAAGGGAATTGCATAATAATCATACGTTAAACCTCACCATGTAAATCCAACCTTCGCGCTCATCTGATGGCACAAAGCCCAAATCCAGCCTGAAGTTGAAATGAGTTAAATATCTGGGTGGGGGGTGGAGGTACATGGAGCCAAGATACACAAGAGTGTGTGGAGCTGTTGCAAACAACCCACAGCTATTACCCAACATTACTGATTACAGTGTGGAGAGATCCCTAAGGCCGATGGGGATTGTGGTTATGCAGAACAGATGGGCCTTTATTACAAGCGAGTGTCTGAGGGAGATTTGCAGGAGATTCTGTGTTTACAGCCTCTTCTTCTGACAATAATGAGCCTGAAGATGAAACGTCAGCTAGCGCGGACGAGCAGAGACAGGAAGTGAAGGAAATGAAACCAATCAGTGCTGATGGAGAATATGTGCAAGACTTGAAAGTCTAGAAAAAAGATGTAGTAAACAAGAGATGGACAAGAAGGGGGGTGGGGATGGCAATGAGCTTATGACTGAGATTGCAAGAGAGAGAGATGAGGAGGAGGAGGAGGAGGAGGAGGAGGAGGGGAGGAGGAGATCGACACACTCTCCTCCCCTGAGCCGCAGGCCTGGTCTCCAGCCACTGTCCCAGATGGCTTGACTGAGAGAGAGAAAGAGAGATGTTCCTGCCACTCATAAGCTCTACAATTACTGAGAACGTAATGGTCTTAATGTACCAGCATCATGCAGGCCCAAAAAGCCAACGTCCATTTACAGAAGCCGATCACATTCATGAATCTTTTAAACTGACAGCCACTTCAAGCTGCCACAGAGAGAGGGCTGTATAATAAACACATTAAGCGGCAAACGGCTGGATCTGGAGCAGCTCATGGGCAGACAATGCTCACGGCTAGAAACGAAGGGAGATGAATGGATCTCCCTTATCTGTCCATCAGAAGTGTACGGTTTGAAACATTTCGAAATGCAGGGATTACTGTATTCCCATAACTGAAAGTATAACAGAGAGGGGGTTAAATGTCTGATGTGTATTGATGGGTTTTGGGTTACAAGAGGCACAGATGCAGTGAGAAAATCAATAAACTTCTCCAGCGAATGCTCGGTGGGAGGGTCCACACTCTGCAGCTGACAAACCGAGCTTGGAAGATTAGATTGTCGACAAGCTTAAACACCACCTCCGTTTTTTGTCAAAACATTCTTAACGTATGTCCCAAGACTTTATGAACCCACAGCCACCTCACATTGATCTTTTAAAACAATTATTTAACCTATAACAAATTATTCCAACATTTGTTGGGCAAGGTGTATTTGCCACATCCAGAGCAGCAATTCTCAACTTTGACCTCTTTACTGCTGAGTTTGGATCAAACTCGGATCAAGCTAATCTCTGCCTGTAGCTTGCCTGTGAGTCTGAAGACTTTGATTAGCTGGTTCAAGTGTTTAGGTAAGTTGTTCATAAACTTCTAAAGCAGGAGTTTTCCACTCTGCCACTGAAGATCCAATATCCTTGAGTTTATCTCTAACCTTAATAAAACTCACTGAATCAGCTTATCAAAATCTTCAGACACACACAAAACTTTCATTCAAGTGTGCTGGAGCTTGTCGGAGTTGGATGGAGCTAAACCCTCTAGGACAGGAATTGGACACCTCTATTTTAGAGGTTTCTTTAAAAAAAATCATATGTCTATCAGTCTGAAGTAGCTCAAGAAAGCTTTGTAATTTTTTTTATTCTAGGTAATAGGCATTTAACTAATCAAAGGATTTCTGTAGACTAACCAAAAGATGCCATCACTGTTTTCCCGACAAAACGTAAAAGAATAAAATAAAATAGGGTCCATTGGATTTTGGAATATTCCGAAAAAATAAACTCTGTGCCAACAAGCATTAATAATCCTTGCACGTTTTGTTCATAAAGTTAACTACACAAATATTCTGGGGGTGTATTAGAGAAAGATCCTAACTTTAAAATCTTATCCTATCTGTTTGGTAACCATGGTCATTTCAGTTAGGATCACATTTAGGCCAAAAGCCATTACAGAAAAGCATTTCCTAAGTGCATTATCTTATCTTAACTACAGATAGGAAGGTGGCATTACAGAAACTTCTGCAGTCTTAACTTCAGGTCAACCCCAAAACTGTCCTAACTTAGAACGCTTCTAATTGCACTGTCCAACAATAGCATTACATTTATGGATGACGGAAAATGAAGAACAAAGATGTTTAATTGTAGAATGTCTCTTGTAGGACCCTAAAGATGTAATACATTTCCCTGACAAAAGACTTAAGTAATAGACCCTTTCCACATTTCCAGGTTTCTCAGCAGCAGAAGTCATCATAGTAGGGTAAACTTAGAGCGCAGTGAATGGGAGAGTACAACAAATCATTTTTTACAATCCTATTTGCTGAAATAATAACAGAAAAATGCCACGATGGTGTTATCAAGACTTTCAGAAAAAGGAAAAAATTGTGTGACACTGACAGCGGCAGCCAGAGGAGAGAATAGCGTAAAATTTACTCTCGGCCTCATAGACGCTGCATTAGAAACACCTCACATAAGCGGTAATGAATTTTTTTGTAATTTGACACAAAGATGATATAATACATACATAAATGTTATATTAAAATATTAAAAACTTTCAAAGATTTAAGATTATGATGACCGTTAAACACGTCATGACAGTCTTGTGAAAAGGGTCCATTGCAGACTGTCGCGCAACATGATATTACAGTTAGCACAAAAATTGCAACCAGCATTACAGAGACCAACAAAGCATCATGTAGCATTACTGGTTATAGTGGAAGTGACTAAAACTTAACTTTATCCATTTTGTTAAGGCTAAAGCCGAGATCACATTGCATGTTTCCTCCTATTGACTTCCATACGTATGCATGTGAATTCTGCAGACTGAAAAAGCAAGCTTGTATGACAAGTTTCGCATGTCGCTGCATTCCAAAGTTCAAGCTTGGTAAACTCTGATCTGTGATTTTGTATCACATGAATCCGAGATACCAAGTGAAGCTCAAAATATGAACCCTCTGAACAGAAATTTTAAATATGTCGCTCGTTTTATCAGTGTCACATCATCTTGTTTTTCCCGCCCCTTTTCGCAGTGCCGTATGACAGAATTTCGCATGCTCAAACTCTAGCGTGACTGCTGCTTGACTTATAAGCAGCTCACGCAGTGTTGGTTGCTTGGTAACAAACCTTAGAGTGGATTGACGAACTTGAAGACACAATTTAAGATTTCCTAACTAGATGGGATACAAATCTCAAATGAAGCTAAGTTTTGCTTCTGAATTACAAATTTTATCTTAAATTAAGACCCAAGATAAGAAACTTTCTGTAATACACCCCCTGAAGCATAAATACAATTGCCACAAGTAAAAAAGCTAAAAATATAAATAAACCTCTAGGGATCACCATAAAGCTTCTTTCAGTTTTTATTTCTGGTATGCATTTTGAAAATCTCAGAATTGATGCAGAATCCATTTATCGGACAATTTTTCACCACAGCTCTAGCTAAAATGCTAACTCATGCTAACAGTCTGGTTTTAGAGCTGAAGACACTTGAATCTACACAAGCTCCTTTCTAAATGTGTCAGAGTACACTGCCATTAAAGTTTGACTAAACTAAAGACTACCAGTTTCCTACTATTTGCTTTCTCTTTCAGGCTAACTACAGTCATTGTGCAGCAACAATTTGACAGGAATCCTGAAAAACAACTTCTTTTGAACAAGATGCTATTAGCACACTAATATCTAGTTACTAGAATAACAACTCATCTGTTTTAATGGCACAGGCATGTGATGCGGATTCTATCACCTCAACCATTAATGAGGTTTCACAGAGTAACTCAAATATGCACATTCAATAGAATCCTGCCCCATGACAGACAGCTTTAATATTTGTTTCTAGAAAGCTATTCTAGGATTGACCAATTAACATGTAAATAATTTAGGCGGTTAAAGGGATAGTTCACTCAATTTTAATCCTGTCATCATTTCCTTATCCTTTACTTGGTCCAGACTGGCTTGAGTTTCTTTTTTATGTTGAACAGAAGATAAGATATTGTGAAGAATGTTGGAAGCCTGTAACCAATGAATTTCAAAGTAGGAAGCACAAATACTATGGAAGTCAATGGTTACAGGTTTCCAACATTCTTTAAAATATCTTATTTTCTGTTCAACATAAAAAAAAGTCAAAAACAAATACTATGAAAGTCAATGGTTTAATTTTTTTAACATTCTTCAAAGTATCTTACTTGGAGCTCAATATATAAAAAATAAATATAACTTGTGTGGAACAAGTAAAGGTTGAGTAAATGATGATTGAATTTATATTTTAGGGTGAACTATCCCTTTAACTTACATTTTAAAGAGCGTGTCTAAATACAGGATACTTTCCTTGAAGGGATGACGTTGGTGATGTGCATTATATATATATATGGACAGCTTGAGTTGACACCACATGCATCAGCTCACAACACTCAGCATAACCTGACACATGGGCTGGAATGCATATTCACCTTATTCTTCACGTACGAGCGGCCGCAGCCATTTAAATCTTTTTGGCTCGAGACTTCCGGTCTCATTTACTTCCATTCATTTTAGACGTTAAAAACGGCTCGTTCTGCTGCTTGATGTTGCAAACTGATATTTTCTTATTATATTATTCTACCTTGTCTGTATAGTCATGTAAACACTTGTTTGTAGAGCAACATGTTTGACCATTTTCTGCCGTTTAGTATTCCTAGTCATTTCTCCCACAGGCGACTGAATCGGAAGTTCTAAAACAATCGCAAAAACGAGCGCACTTCCGCATTGAAGAATAAGGTCAATACAGAAAATACTCAATCATCAGAATTTGATGATTGTGCACATTGTACACAAAATGCATGTTTTTATTTCTCTTTATTGTGCTGTAGTGAACTGCAGCTCATGATTCGTGCGCACATTTCATCTTGAGAAATGTGTGCATTACAGACAATTCTGGAGTGGCCAAATATGAACATGTACAGTCTGCTGTGGTTTTTATATAAACCGTTCCACGCAAATGGCAAATATTTATGTCTCTAACATGTTCTCACAAAAGATAAATAGCATACAAATAGAGTATGCGGTTCAACTTCATTAACGGAGATGAGAAAATGAAGAATAAAAATACAAATGCAGACATGTAAAGGTCATACATAACAGTATCATTCTAGATTTGAAAAACTGAACAAAATGTTAATTTTATTAGGGTTTATACAAATAAACAGCAGAATTTGATTATTATAGTCTAAAAAAGTAATCCGATTATTGATTAATCGTATCAAAGAGAGCCAAAATAACTTGTTTAACAGAACTCAAGTAATTTTTTTTATTTAAATTATTGTATTTTAATAATTCATATTTGTTTTAAATGCAATTGATAACTTATCGCACTTTTGTTATATGATTTCAGGTTTATTGCAAATTAATTAATTAAGAATAGATAAATAAATAAAAAGGATACCTAATCAACATGCATAATAATCTCACAATAAAGTGACAAGACAAAACAAAACATGCAATTAAACTGTTAATCTAAATGAACATGCATGCCAATTAACCGTCAGCAGAAATTTCACACCCTCCTCTCCTACACTGAAATTAATCTCTCAGCTCGAGGAGTTTTTTGTAAGGTGTGCGAACAGTCAGTTTTGTGGAGGAGGGCCGAATGAGAGCCGTGTGCAAACAGCTTATCCTCACTGTCATCTGCTCCTAATGACAGCTGACAAACTACTAATGCAAATCCCATCTGAGCGGCTCCAGTAGCCCAACCCCCAGCCGGCCCTCACCCTCCTCCTCCTCCTCCTCACCGCACAGGACAATCAAGCTGTCCCACCGCTTCATACAGTCAACCATCCACGGGCCCAATTCCTGCTCTCTGATGGTCAAGGCGCTTCAGTCACAGGACAGAGCAATGGTTCAAGTAGAGCAGGTGGTGAGTGTGACAAACACATGCTGTTCTGAGTGACACTTACTGGAGCTGGAGAAATGCTCAACTACTGCTGATTGATTTTAGGAACACTTGTGCTTGTGCTAATTATGATAGACATTATCATGTATACGTACTTAAACAAATAAACATATAACAATATAACTATAACAAACAAACAAATAAATGTGTGTATGTATATACTAACATGTCTTTTTATTAAGTATTTATGATACCAAATCTAAATATTATTTTTGGCATATTTATGTTAGATATTTAAAATATGTATTTGGGATTTTAACATTCATAATAATAATAATAATAATAATAATAATAAAAAATAAAATTAAAAACATGAATGATTGATTGAATGAATTAATGTATATATATATACACACACACACACACACACACACACACACACACACACACACACACA
>CAIGQV010000641.1:19185063-19228873 GCA_903798115.1 Danio jaintianensis
ACACACACACACACACACACACACACACACACACACACACACACACAGTTGCAATCAGAATGATCAACACCACTGAATTATTAGCCCCCATTTATTTTTGTTCTTCCCCAATTTCTGTTTAACGGAGAGAAGATTTTTCAACACATTTCTAAACATAATACTTTTAATAACTCATTTATAATAACTGATTTAGTTTATCTTTGCCATGATGATAGTAAATAATATTTTATTAGATATTTTTCAAGACACTAGTATTCAGCTTAAAGTGACATTTAAAGGCTTAACTATATGTTAATTAGGTTAACTAGGCAGAATAGGGTAATTAGGCAAGTTATTGTATAACGATGGTTTGTTCTGTAGACTATCGAAAAAATATAGCTTAAAGGGGCTAATAATTTTGACCTTAAAATGTTTTTTAAAAAAATAAAAACTGCTTTTATACTAGCCGAAATAAAACAAATAAAACTTTCTCCAGAAGAAAAAAATATTATCAGACATACTGTGAAAATGTCCTTGCTCTGTTAAACATAATTTGGGAAATATTTAAAAAAGAAAAAAAAATTCTAAGGGGGTTTAATAATTCTGATTGCAACTGTATATTATTTAATAAAAATATAATGTAATATAAATATGTGTTTCAGTTATAAAAATATGTTTCTATGCATATATGCATATTAAATATAAATACATGTGTAAAATATAAATATTGATATACACAAAAGTAAAATTAGATTTGTGCATATCGATATTATTGCATGCGAAATACATTTATTTGTAATTTTTATACAAATTAGAAAATTTCAAATGTTTATAACTTAAACATTATTTGTCATATATGTATATTTAATGTGCACACGCACACACATGCACGTACGCACGCACTATAAATACTATAAATTAAATGGAACAAATACAAAAATATATTTAACCATTATATACATTTGGGTATTTATACATATTTCTTTAATTATAATTAAGTAATTTTTATATAAACAAAAATATGAATTTATATAAAATATAAACATATATATTAGAATTATAAAATATTAAAGATAAAATAGGCATAATCCATAAATAAACAAAAAATCTTTTTGGGGGGGTACTTTAATTATTGGCTTATTTCAATAAATAAGCTTTTTAATAATAATAAATAGAAAGGAAAACATCAGTGTGCGCACATCTAAGAAAATCTTAAAGGCAAGTGTTCGATGAAGACCTTATAAGGGAGAAACTTTGTCCAATGAAATTGTCTTTTGAGAGCTAAAGTGGCAGTGTGCCGATTCTTTCTACTTTTTCTAACAATAATAAAAACACATAATGTGAAGTTAAATTGTTTAAATGTTTACAAACTCTTGATCTATTAAACCCCTGTTTCGACCATATAAAAGAAAAGGAAAAATGGAAGTGATCTCAAGGATTCAACAAGAGTGAAAACAAGCTTCCTTTTTTTTTTTTGCTACTCCAACTAAATACAGAGAGGAAATGATGTCACGCCTCCCACACAAACCACACACCAACTCACACTTTCATTTGTTTTGCAGTATATCACAGCAGTGTTTTCTTCATCTCCTCAGCATGTACTTTCAGAAGCACACATCAGTGTATTAACCAACAGTCTGCTGGAGGAAAGTGAGTGGTTTTTAAAGCTCACCTTGGCTTCAGTCCAGACCGGGCCTCAGGGCATTTCTGCAGCAGCGGCTCCACTGGAAATCTTTGGGCATTATTCACTTCCCTCAATCTGTCAAGACAGAATAACCATGCAGTTAAGATCTCAACAAAGAGTCGACGCAAACTTTGAGAAGCTAAAACACAAGCAATGTGATGTATTATGCAGCAAAACCTTATTGTTATTGATTGTTTTAGAGCAAAGTAGTGCAATGCGTTCTTTAGCATTTGTGCCAAAGAAAAAATGATAGACAGATACAGAAAGTCAAAAAACACGAAGAATAAAAATATAGTTGGGTTTATAGACTTAATCAAAAAAGAAACAAACAAACACAAAGACAAAGGGAATCTACATGTCAAACAAATGCAAAGTTCAAGGTTCTTTGAAAAACAACAGCAACAACAATAAAAAAGTATTGCTGATTATCTTCATAAAAGTGACAAAAAGTGTAGTAACAGTTATTCAGCATGGCCAGATACAGTAGGTATATACTGAATGAATGAATGTAATAGTATTTCAAGATCAATAGTCAACCATGTAATTGGATCATTTAAAACTCCAAACTTCCAACAAACCACAAAATTATCAAATAAATAAATTAAATTAAAAAAAAATAAATAAATAAAAATTAATAAAAAAAAAATGGATCTGTTAAAAAATAAAATAAAGAATAAATAAAAATCTATACATTTTTAAATAAATAAAAAATAAAAATCATTTACTTTGCTACATGTATATTATTTATATTAAGTAGTGAATATTATTTCAATAATGACCCTAAATCTACTACTCAAACAACCACAAAATTATAATATAAATAAATAATGTAATAAATGAAAAAAGACAAATAAATAAGTACAAACTGGTCATTATTATTCATTTGCATAATTTGGGGAAAATATATGTCTTGTTACAAAATTTTAAATATATTCATTCATTCATTCATTTATTTTCTTTTCGGCTTAGTCCCTTTATTCATCTGGGGTCGCCACAGCGGGATGAACCGCCAACTAATCCAGCATATGTTTTACGGAGCTGATGCCCTTCCAGCTGCAACCCATCACTGGGAAACATTCATACACACTCATTCACACACATACACTCCGAGGCTCGAACCAGCGACCTTCTTGCTGTGAGGCGAACGTGCTACCCACTGCGCCACCGCGTCGCCCTATTTTAAATATATATGTATCTTAAATAATAAAGACTAAATACACTGCTCAAATGATGATGCTGGTAATAAAAATATGAAAAGGCCACAAATATGTATATAAAAAATGTCCCTATAAAAATCCAGGAGGGGCTGCTTAATGAACTGCTCACAATAAAATGCAAATGAACAAAAAAAATGTTGAAACCATATTGAATTTCTTTGCATGTTATTGAGCATTTACGGGTTTTTTTTATATCTACTGAAACAGGAGAAGGGGTGCTTGAGCCCTTCTCACACTGTAAAAAAAAAAAAAAAAAAAAAAGCATTATTATCATACATTCATATTGTATGGTATGCAAAAATGCTAAATACACAATTTTTTTTAACTAACTGATTTTAAAGTTGAAACATGACCTGGACCTTATACTAACCCATTCAGATTCAACTGCTTATATATGCTTCTACATCTATATATGCTTTTAAGGTCACACCTTCGCTTGCCCTCACTGGAAGTAAACAGTAGGGTTTGTATGACACCACTTCCCCGAGTCCCGTCAGATGTGAGCGCAACACTTGAGCTGTCCTCTATCAGAGAGCTATCAGAAAACTGAAGAGACAGCTGAGTTTTCCCAGACCTGTCAGGAAGAGTGTGGCTATTCTTAAAAATGACACAGAGAGGAGCAACCACACCGACAAGACCCACAGAGGTCAATGATCCGATGGCATCCAGAGCTCATGTCTTTCAGACCCATGTGGAGAAGTCCATGCACTTTCCTTCGCCCTAAGATGCTTTTTTTTTTTAACTAAAGCTTCTTAAAAACTATGGAAGTAGACAAATGTTGATTTTCAATAAATCCATGTATATTGTTATTAAGAACATACAGTCGTGGCCAAAAGTTTTGAGAATGACATAAATATTGGAAAAGTTGCTGTTTAAGTTTTTATAATAGCAATTTGCATATACTTCAGAATGTTTTAAAGAGTGGTCAGATGAATTGCATAGTCCTTCTTTGCCATGAAAATTAACTTAATCCTGAAAATAACTTTCCACTGCATTTCATTGCTGTGATTAAAGGACCTGCTGAGATCATTTCAGTAATCGTCTTATTAACTCAGGTGAGAATGTTGACGAGCACAAGGCCGGAGATCATTATGTCAGGCTGATTGGGTTAGAATGGCAGACTTGACATGTTAAAAGGAGGGTGATGCTTGAAATCATTGTTCTTCCATTGTTAACCATTGTGACCTGCAAAGAAACGCATGTAGCCATCATTGCGTTGCATAAAAATGGCTTCACAGGCAAGGATATTGTGGTTACTAAGATTGCACCTAAATCAACAATTTATAGGATCATCAAGAACTTCAAGGAAAGAGGTTCAATTCTTGTTAAGAAGGCTTCAGGGCATCCAAGAAAGTCCAGCAAGGGCCAGGATCGTCTCTTAAAGAGGATTCAGCTGCGGGATCGGAGTGCCACCAGTGCAGCGGTTGCTCAGGAATGGCAGCAGGCAGGTGTGAGTGCATCTGCACGCACAGTGAGGCAAAGACTTTTGGAAGATGGTCTGGTGTCAAGAAGGGCAGCAAAGAAGCCACTTCTCACAAAAAAAAAAAAACAGCAGGGACAGATTGATCTTCTGCAAATGTATGGCGAATGGACTGCTGAAGACTGGGGCAAAGTCATATTCTCAGATGAAGCCCCTTTCCGATTGTTTGGGGCATCTGGAAAAAGGCTTGTCCGGAGAAGAAAAGGTGAGCGCTACCATCAGTCCTGTGTCACGCCAACAGTAAAGCATCCTGAGACCATTCATGTGTGGGGTTGCTTCTCATCCAAGGGAGTGGGCTCAATCACAATTTTCCCCAAAAACACAGCCATGAATAAAGAATGGTACCAAAACACCCTTCAACAGCAACTTCTTCCAACAATCCAACAACAGTTTGGTGAAGAACAATGCATTTTCCAGTCCGATGGAGCACCGTGCCATAAGGCAAAAGTGATATCTAAGTTGCTTGGGGACCAAAACGTTGAAATTTTGGGTCCATGGCCTGGAAACTCTCCAGATTTTAATCCCATTGAGAACTTGTGGTCAATCCTCAAGAGGCGGGTGGACAAACAAAAACCCACTAATTCTGACAAACTCCAAGAAGTGATTATGAAAGAATGGGTTGCTATCAGTCAGGATTTGGCCCAGAAGTTGATTGAGAGCATCCCCAGTCGAATTGCAGAGGTCCTGAAAAAGAAGGGCCAACACTGCAAATACTGACTCTTTGCATAAATGTCATGTAATTGTCGATAATAGCCTTTGAAGCGCTTGTAATTATATTTCAGTACATCACAAAAACAACTGAAACAAAGATCTAAAAGCAGTTTAGAAGCAAACTTTGTGAAAACTAATATTTGTGTCATTCTCAAAACTTTTGGCCACGACTGTACACAATATTGATATTGTGGGGACCTCAAAATACCATGAATAATTATTTAAACTTTTAGAGTGGTTTTTAAGAATTTAGATTGTATTTGACGGTGGTGTTCATAACAACGGCAAATGCATAGGGACAACTTAGGGTTATCTTAATACTTCTAACATGAACATGTTCACATGTGAATCTGGCCTACCACATACCAAAATATTGATGGAAATTTCTATGACTATTTATAGGGACATTGTATGTTAACGCTGTGCAATAAGGCTCTGATAGTTTACATTATTTAACTAAACTCACGATGAAAACAACTAAACTTTTTTTTTATCTTAGATGATATTAATGGGTGATGTTTATTTCGTAGTTACTGCCAAATAGCGCGCCAATATCGTAGTTGTAAAATCGTTTTATTAAATGGAGTTAACAACTAATAAAATTGTGTTGTATTTTTAAACTTTTAATAATTACATAGTAACTGTAAAAGAACTGGCTGTTACTCTCTATCTTTAATTCATTGAAATAATTTTTATCCATTAACTAACATGTATAAATGAGACTTTATTGTAAAGTATTGTACTTTATAATCCTTTTGCCATTTCATTTGGCTGAAACATTTGTTTACTGTGAACATGTACAATAAAGCAATACACCAAGTATTTTTAAGTTATTATACCTGTTATAATACATTTTTTTGCAGCTTAGGTCACTACAGTGATAACACTGTATACTAGTTTTGTAAAAAATATTGATATTTTGAGATATATATATATATATATATATATATATATCGATACTGAAATGTTGAAATGTTTAAAATGATACGATTTTGCTTTTGGTTAGTATCGATTTTATTAACTATTATCAGTTAATGAAAACATATGTACGTCCATGTTAGCTCTGATCAGTTAAATAATATTAATGGATGGTAATATTAGTATAACACTTTTAATTCTTAATCAGATAAGATACAACAGAAAATATACCTCATTCTGATATTCTAGCCTTGTTGATCTTTAAAAAAAAATCAAAAACTGTATACTTTTAATGTGGTATCATAAATGGTATCGAATATCGATATTTTTTAGGGTATCGTATCAAAGTTAGAAATTCCAGTATTGTGACAACACTACTGTATACCAAGATAAAAGCTTCAGCAATTTAATCCCAGCAAGAAATTGAAACCATCATAAGAGTATATGGGAGTAATAAACTATAAACAATCAGTGAATTAATAAATTGGGTACAATGAGGAGCCATTACTTTATTCACAGTTTAAAAAGAAGTCTATAATAAAAGGGAACTTATTAGAATTAACTCATTACTTCCATCAGACCATGAATAACCTCAAAACTCAAAACATGTTTTACTGCACAAAATTACAGTTGTATATTGAAAATTACTGTACTTTCACTGTACTTTTCGTTAAACAAAGAGAAAAATATCTGGAAGGGGGAAAAAAATTAACACTGAGCTTTGGCCACAGATAAGCGTATGATACTAATGTCATGTAAAAAACTAAAATAAAAGTCTTTTTTGTTTGTTTGTTTTTGCATGATGGATAAAATTAAAACTCTAAGACTCAAAGAATTCTCACTCATTATTTGTTGCTCAACATTATTTAAAGTAATTTCTGAACAAAAGTTCCCCAGATCAAAAGTGCGACGCAACAATTTAAACGCAGAGTGGAAAAAGGTGGATAAATTGTGCAAAAAAGAAACAGATAATGACGATCATTTGAAATACCGAGTGAACAGTTCACCTCCAAATCAAGATGAGGTTGCTAGCGGTTCGCCACTTTTCAAATTAACATTCTTTCAGAAAATGTTTTTTAGGACAGACTGGGAATTGCTGAAGACGGATAGTTCTGCTATAGTTAGTAAAACACGATGAGACCTTATGGAGCGGTCATGTTTTTCAGCCAATTATCTTAAGTGAACTACCATACGAGAGAGATCCATCTCTGCAAATGGTGAAAAAGAAGAAGAGTTGGATATTTAGGTTTAATCAGTCATCTCCGTTCTGGTTTTCTGAAAAAAATTAAAAGGGGAAAGATTTAATTGGAAAGAGAAATATAGTTCCACAATACTCTTGATACTCATATATCTTTTAAAAAGTTCATAAAGGACAGTTGACAAACCACTTTTCAAGTGAGCTCAAGAGCCAATATGAGGAAAAACAATCCATTTAGGTTTTCAAGAGTAGAGGACATTTTGCAAAAATACTAAAGATGCAATTCAATTCAATTCAAGATTATATGTATAGCGCTTTTCACAATAATTATTGTTCTAAAGCAGCTTTACAAATGTCCACATTACATTACAGAAAAAATCAGAAAAGTTAAGGTGTTGTGTATAGGGTGGACAGTATATATACATAGTTAACCTGCAGTTATACAGTTATACAGTATACACTTCAGTTCTTTCCCAAAAAAATTAGATGTCTATGTGTATAATACATTAGGATGCACATATATGAACATTTATACTCGAGCATATAACAGATAACTCTTAACATTTGAAAGCCGATAACCAATATATAGGCCAATAAATTCTTTATATAATTTTTATGAGCCTGATAAAGCTTTTTTTATTGTGAAAAGCTCTCACACTGCCCACATCTTGTCTTTCTGTAGCATAAACTTTTCTAAAGTGTGTGTCTGCTATGTGCAGTGTGTAACATCGTATTAAATGCAGCAGTTAAAACCCTCATGGCAAGCACACATCTCTAGTGGATCAAAAATAATCAATTTACTGCTTAATAATTAATTTTTCTAATCAGGCCAAAAAACTTAAAAAATAAGCGCTTGTCATCCAATACCGATATGAGATACAGATTTTAAAAAAAGAAAAATTTAAATTAAGTAAACACTCTACTATGCAATAGTCACAAGAGGTTAAAATATTGGTGTCTGCATCAAATTAAATTGACAGTGATTTAAAATGCATAAAAAATATAAAAAGCAAATACCGTTAATGTTTCAGATAACTTTTGTGAACGTAATAAATAAATAACTTTGCATGAACTAATGAAATCATTTGCTAAATTGTCATTCGATGGAATGTATTAGACCTTAGACAAATAAACCTATAAAATGATAAAAGAATATCTTGACATATACAAAAAAAGTATTAAAATAATCACTTAGAAAAAAATAGAAAAATAATACCCGCAACACTTTTATCTGAAGCAACTTACAAATCGAGGATGATAGAAATACTTCAAACCAGCATAAAAGCAACAATATGTAGATGCAGTAAAAAATCTGGGCAAGTTTACCACTGAGCACTCTTCTTTTTTAAATTTACAAATAACCAAACTCAACAGGTGAAGAACAAACAGAAAGATAAAGACTAAATAGCAAAGTGCTATTGTTGGAGGATACAGAGTCTTTTGTATTTTTTTCCCATTCTTCCAAGTAACTTCCATCATGGGTGAACTGGCTTAATCCTTTTCATCTTTGACCTGCAAATGCCTGAGAACCTGATGATCTGTTTTATATTTTTGTATGATCAGTATTAACTTTTTCTCTTATTCTCACCAGGACAGTTTATGTAAGAAAAAAGAAATTAGCATTAGGGCTGCACGATATTGGAAAAATCTGATATTGCAATATTATATTTTCCTGCGATATGTATATAAGTTTCACAAGATGTTTCACAAGTTTGACAATTTGACGGTTTTCTGAGGCGTCTAACAGTATTCAGGAACATAAATTGAATAATCACAATGCATAAAAAATGCTTTTCTTACTTTGTCTCGTTTCTAGTCCAATATCTAAAAATTCTTAGATGAAGAAAAATATTGTTTTGTTTTCAGCCAAATTATTTGTTTTTCTTAAAACAAGCAAAATTATCTGCAATTGGGCTAAGTAAAATAATCTTGTTTTCACTTTGAAATGTAGATATTTGGACTAGAAACAAGACAAAGTAAGAAAAGCATTTTTTTGCATTGTGACAAAAATTCAAAGTAAGTAAAATTCTAAGTAGTTTTTTTTAGCCCTAAATCCTTTAAATCTTAACATTTATTATCGATATGATTATATCCATCTTATCAAAAGCACTTCTAATGAGGACATACAAGACATAAGCAGAAAAATCTACAACTTCCAGAAGCCCAAATGGCAAGGGTTAACGGTAATGGCATTAGAATCCCAAAATGATATAAAGCAATCATCACAAACTTTTCTGAAGACTATTAAGGGACGGAAAATGAGCTCAACATCATTAGAAGAGGGAAAAATTGGAGAAATAAAATATATAACAGGAGGAGAAGAGAGGAAAAAAAATGACAATCATCATCAGGTTGGTAAAGATTTAATAGTGTTACACACGTCTTCAGGGCCTCTGGTTCCACGAGGGAATCGTTTCAAGCTTATTAGATAGTAACATGAAGTACGCCTTTTTAATTATGTTCAGCAAGTAATTAGTAGAAAAAAAGGGTTTAAATCATCTCCCTGATCCCAGAATAAGCCTCTGAGAAGAAAAAAAAAAAATTGAAAAAAAATTACTTGCTGCAGCAAGTTATCATTCAACAAAGTTGAAAGTGCATAGAGAAACATCCAGAATGCTCCTATTGTGAGCAAATGCCTTTAAAGGGCTTGTTGACTTATGCAGACGCTCTCCTGGGAGCCTGTGAACAAATACCTGAGGGGAGGGCACTCATTCACCGAGCTGTCACATGATGTCATGTGCTGACCAGATATTGCTACATGTAGTTTCACAGCAGCTGCCCTGCTAAAACTCCACGCGCACACTGACAACAACACAAAGGAGAACAAAAGACCTGGTGCTGCGTTTCTGATGGGGACATTAAATAATAAGAGTGCTCTGGGCAGGTGTTTCTATAAATAATAGTTAAATAAGAACTGTTTCACTACATAGCTACACAAGGCTGAGTGTGACTTTAATGGGCTAGCTCACCTCAAAATATCCTCACCCTCATGTTGTTTCAAACCCATAACGGTTTACCTTCACAAACTAATTACCAATCATGTTTTAGATATTTCTGTCACTCAATTGAAAGTTCATTCATTTAAAACTGTGACACTCATTCATTGAACATTCATCAAGTGAGGTTCATCAAAAACTGTGTTTGTTAGTTTTAATATTGGGATTCACCAAAATGAAAATTTATTCATTCATTCATTCGTTTTTCTTCGGCTTAGTCTCTATTTCAGAGGTCGCCACAGCGGAATGAACCGCCAACTATTCCAGCATATGTTTTACACAGCGGATGCCCTTTCATTCGCTACCAAGAATGCGTAATAATGACCATATCATTTGATCTATGATGGGTGATGGGAGCCACCATGTTATTCTGCGCTGCAGTGGAGAGATTAGAGCTGCTGGATTTACAACATGTTAATTCATCTACTTCTCCCAAAATAGATGAAAGTAAGTGGCTGTTTTTAACTGGGAGAGGAATAGAGTAAATGTTGTAGTAACCTAAACAGAGTGAACCTAATGTGAATACAGCACATTGTCTGATTATGTTTTAAAATCAATAATTATTGTCATCTCCATAGACAGTGTTATACAAACCACAAATGCAAAGTTTTCTAGTACTTATGTGTATTTAAATGTCTGAAACCTAAAATAAATGTTCCTAGCCATCGCATGAAAGTAGAATTTAATTTAGCAGCTAATCATGTGACATGCTAAGCGTTCTAATCACACCATTGAGTTCGTAAGCATCAAAGGGTTAAAACAGAAGCTAATACCAATAAAGCCTCTCCTGTTTTGTGCATCACTAGGTTTCAATAAATCTTCGTAAGATTAACAGTTTTATTTTTATTTATTTTTTCACCAAACAGATCAATGAACAATGTTTACTGCATTAAAATGCTCACTTGCTTGACACAAGAATCTATGAGCTTCATTTTTGCATCATGCCATCATGAACCAATGAGGTTTGCTCTTCTGCATTAAGCAGGTACGATCTATGCTAAGTAAATAAACTGCTGCTTGAAATTAATTAATTTTGTTTTTAACTGTAGGCTTTCAATTGTGCAATTTAGTGCAAAGTGGATTAAATAATATCTTCATTTAAATTTCTGAAGATGATTGAAACTCATTTTTGAGGTAAACTAATTGAACGAAAGAGAGAGGGGAGTGGTATATTCTGAAAGGCCTCATTTATCTTTTTATTGGTCAAGGGGAAGTAAAGAAGAGCCTTTTCTAAAGGCTGCAGGAATTTCCCTCAGTTTCGTGTGTCACATGTTTGTTCAAGCCCACAGCAGATCTTAACCCGATTGGTCACTGTAGTTATGAGACCCCTCAACCGTGCTAAATCAGTCAATCGGCTGATTCAACTGTCAAACGCCAACCAAAAGAGCCTTTTTGTTTGTGTGGAAATGTCTTTCAAATTGCAGAAAGTCACAAGTTTTTTGTTTGTTTGTGATCACAGCCATCTACAGTCGTGGCCAAATATGATGTCTCTGCCCTTTATTCATAAATACTGATTTAATGCTGATGCAGATTTTTTAGGCATGTTGCTTTGTTGTTTTTG
The DNA here is from genome assembly GCA_903798115.1 of Danio jaintianensis. NCBI lineage: Eukaryota > Metazoa > Chordata > Actinopteri > Cypriniformes > Danionidae > Danio > Danio jaintianensis. Next base: position 19,196,808 of record CAIGQV010000641.1, read on the forward strand.
ATGAGTGTAAAACTTGTAAATGCCATTTCATTTGTGACAAAAAAGGGAATGTGCTTATTGAGCAATACACAAGAGAATAGCTGCTCTGTTTATATTGTAGTCCATTTATTTCTTGTGAACTTGTAGTTTTTCTATGCCATTTTCTACAAAATAAAATAAATGAGAATTAATCAAAATAGGCTGCACGGTGGCACAGTGGGTAGCACGTTCGCCTCACAGCAAGAAGGTCGCTGGTTCGAGCTTCGGCTGGGTCAGTTGGCGTTTCTGTGTGGAGTTTGCATGTTCTCCCCATGTTGGCGTGGGTTTCCTCCAGGTGCTCCGGTTTCCCCCACAAGTCCAAAGATATGCAGTATAGGTGAATTGGGTAGGCTAAATTGTCCGTAGTGTATGTGTGTGAATGAGTGTGTATGGATGTTTCCCAGTGATGGGTTGCAGCTGGAAGGGCATCCGCTGCGTAAAACAAATGCTGGATAAGTTGGCGGTTCATTCCGCTGTGGCGAGCCCAGATTAATAAAGGGACTAAGCCGAAAAGAAAATGAATGAATGAATGAATAAATTAATCAAAATAAACCAATAGTCAATGATAAAATGTACTTTGCCTTTTCCCTCCAAAAAAATGGTTAACTAACCCTTGTGCATCAATTTAAAAGTTAAACATAGATCCATAGCGAATTAAATAAAAATAAAAAATCATAAAAGCATCACGTTTTAATATTTTATTAGACTTTCACTGACATGGATTTTTCTGGAGCATCAGACCCGATGAAAACCACCAAAAGTGCATTCTTTCTGAATTTTAAAACTTTAAAGTACAGTTTATTTACACAATGCTACTCAGTTATGTTACCTATATTAAAGCAATGATCAAAAACAAAAATTACTCTTGGTGCATTACTCTTTTGTGTGCAGTGACACATTAATAAAAACATAACACCACTGATACACACATTTCTCAGTAGTAGTACATACCAAATGTTCTTATAATAGTTATAATTTTCAGCCTCTAGCAACAAAATGGACTTTTCTCTTAAATGGCTTAAAATATTGTTGATTTAATGGGTTGCAAATTGCAATAGGGATATTTTTGTCTTGAAAATCTTGAGTGCAAGTATTATTTGCACATACAAAACTTTTTTAACAGGGTGAAATATTAAAATTGGAATGCATTGACATAATATTTACTGTGTAAACGCAAACTATCACAACAAAATAAATGAAAATAAATCAGCAAGGATGCACAGGAGTTAAAAAATTTTTTCCAAGTTTATAAATGTTCTCTTTTCAATTTAACATGCAACTCTGATACTGATGATTTGATTAAACATGTTGGGTTCTTAAAAGGAACTATGCAAACGTCCACTCGGGGAAACACTACTTCTGGCCACTGTTGTATCTCAACTGTAATCACATGGTCACCATTACTGATAAACTTCTAACCTGGTTTCATAATCACTGCTCCTTGCCATTCAATAAACACTCAGCAAAGTGTCTGGAAGATCTGAAAGCAGGGATACACACTCACACACAATAGATCTATTCCTATGGTGTGATGTAGTGTGACGTCCTGCATTCCCTTCCTCATACCCACACTATCTCTCTTCATCTGCAGTCTGGGTCAAAAGTTCATTCAAGCGTTACAGTTGTATGTGTAACACCACAGACCTTATTCCCCATCCTCTCACCCAACGGCCACAAAGAATTGACTTACTATTCTCCTTCATAATGTCACTTTAGAGGCAGATTTCCCATTGGAGTCGAGTAGAGACGTCTCACCTCCACATGATAAACTGAGAGGATGTGTCATTTATGACAAATCAAATTAGCCTTCATCCGTTGAGATATAGGATTGTGTTATGAAAACACATGGTAAACTGGGGATTGAAAACATCCAACCTTGTTTAGAAGTTGGTTAAATGTTGGAAAGAAACTGTGATGTTTCTTTTGTGCGACACCTACCGCCCTGCATATTCCTCTAAGGTTTACATAACACCTTTTTCCAACAAAAAAATAAATAAATAAAAATTTGGTTGCTCATGTACACATTGGCATAACTTTTGTAAAGAGATTTGAAAATTCAATTACTAGGTACTAGGTACTGTACACTGTGGTAAAACCCCCAAAAGGTATCCTTATCAAGCCGTACTATGCCCTGACAAAGTAGCATTGCTGAAAGATCAGAGGGTTCATACTAGGGATTAGGCACTGAAAATGACTGGTTGAAAATGGCATTTTCATTTTTTAGACAAAAATATGAGCTTTAAAAAAAGGCTATGCTGCATCACATTCTCCCTTCAGCCATAGTCCCTGCACAGACTGGAGTGGCTTTCACACTGGAGGCTGAAAGCACTGCGCTATGAAAACTTTTCTATGTAGTATACTTGTTACTGGTGGTGCTTGCAATAACGATACTGTACTGTCATGGCAGTGCTGGCAAAATGATGCTTGTTTTTGTTCTTGTTCACTGTTAAATTATTTTTACTATCAATAAAATTTGGTGATTTAGAGTCTAACAAAATTACTGATTAAATCGCAAAAAAAGATTAATCGCATAAGTTTGTTTTGACCTAATATTTGTGCGTGTGTGTGTTATATATATTTATTATGTATATGTGATACATACAAATACATAGAAACAAAAAAAAATTGTTACATAGATAATAGAAATAAAAAAACAAAAACGACACATTTATTTTGGATAAAAAATAACTTCATAAAATTTATAAAAATAATACATAATTATTATTGTTTTTTGGCAAAGTGCATTAAGAATTCTCGATTCCAGCCCAGAATTTTCACTTCTGTGCATTACTAGCTCATACTATAATAAACCTACAGCCCACAAAACGTTATTAATTCCACATGTTATTTACTGTACATAGATGTATTAAAAAGACATAGTGGGTAACAGAGAAACCAATTCTGGCACCATAAAAATCATTAAAATGATATGTGCACCTCAAAAAAAAAAAAAAAATTACGAAAAAAAGTGTGAAATTCATAGAACACCACCACTCGAATAGAAGTCCAAAAGTTTAGATCGCATTTAAAAACCCTACAGCTCTTCATACTTTTTGAGGAGTCTCACGTATTCAGTCAAGTTCACTTAGCGGCTCTTTGACTAGATGTGAACGGGACTGTCTAAACCCTATGTTTGAGGGTAAGTGATCCTGCTCTCTTCCCCATGATCCTCTCTGTTTCCTCCTGGCCTGAAGCAGGTGCAAGTCATCTCAGTAGGGATGTCACTAAAGGCTTATGTCAGGAGAAAGCAGCCAGATAATCGTACCACTCAAGGGCTAAAGATTAGATTGGCCGTGCAGATTCTTTTACTCACTCAAAACTGACCACAATAGGCCAGACACAGAGGCCAAATACAAAGTTAACCTTCCATGTCAACATTTTCGCTGGCAATCCATCAGCCTCTTGATTGTATTAGGCAGACAAAGATTTAATGCCTCAACTAAGTAAATAACATGGCCACACTGAACAGGCCACTGGAGCCAAACCAATTACATATACTTAACTAGATTTTTACATTTTCTTATGTTGCATGCTTGTGAAAAAACTTACTGCCACATAAAAGAGCCAATTCTCTATTGCAAAACCAATGCTAGAATCACCACTAGACATTGTTGATATGCTTTCTCCTTTGAAGATTGTTGCTCTGTAGATTTAGAATGCATAAAACATTCAAGTTGTCTACAGATTCATAAGTCTTATCTGCGGAGTTAAAGCCATGAATCTAGCATTAAACATTTGGCTCACCAATCTGGATGTTAATGTTCCAAGTTATTGCAGTATTAAAGGAACACTTGAAAACAGTCATTTTACAACTCCCCTAGTGTTAAACAGCTGAGTTTTACCATTTTTGAATCCATTCAACTGATCTCTGGGTCTTGCGGGAGCACTAGCTTAGCATAGATCATTTAGACCATTAGCATCGCGCTCCAAGAATTTAGATTTATTTACTTAAAGCTTGACTCTTTTGTAGTTACATTTTATACTAAGACTGATCATTTTTTTTGACTGAAAATGATAAGTTGCTATTTTCTAGGCCAATATGTCTATGAACTCTAATCTCATTTCTGCGTAATAATAATCAAGAAACTTTGGTGCCATACCATGGCTGCCACAGGCACAATCATTGCACCTTCTGCCGCCATTGCACGGCAACAACTCTTTGGTAATTTGTTAGTGTGATGCCAATGATCCAATTTGATTCAGTGATCAAGCTAAGCTAAATGTGCTCCTAAAAGACCTGGAGATACGGCTGCATGATACTGGAAGAACACAACATTGCAATATTTAGTTTTCCTGCAATATATATTGCAATTTCAATGCAATTTCACCAGATATTGCTTGAATAAGCTGAATTTGGAAATAATAAAAAAAATTTAATTTCGACTGATGGGGAGGATTCTGTAGTGGCGTGAATCATGTATAAAATATAATAAACAAATTACAAGCATAGACAAATACAAGAGAGCAAAGATAAAAGTGAAATATACCAGGAATTAACCTTTTTGCTTGGTAGCACTGGTGCTCCTAACTTAAAACTTTAGACGCACCAGCCAAAAATTAGGAGCACCCACCAAAAGATTGTGAGCACCGTTACTACAAGTTTTATATTAACAGATTTACTGAATTTGAAATTAACACTAATCAAAAATAACAAACAAACAAAAAAAAAAGGCCCTGCACGCACTGCTTGAGGTGAATGAGATGAACTGAGTTAACGATAATAACTGTGCTGTTCTCACGGGTGGTGTCTGATATTGCACAGATGATATTGACATATAACTTATTGTTTGCATACGTCATCTTAATAGCAATAACAGTCTTTTCATGAGCTGCAATATTAGTTTCATCTCAGTGAATGCATGCTCTTTTGCAATGCTGAACACGGTGCCAGGTGCACAACGTAACGATTAAATGAAGGATTAAATAATGTTAGAACATCTCCTGCTTAAAATGTGTAGATGTGGCAAACACTGTTACCTGCAAACTCTGTCCCACTGGCATAACGGTGAATGGCTTTAGTCATTTTCATCGCAGACTTTAACCCACTGGAAGTCTTTTATCCACTCTTCGAAAAGTGTATATGGTGGATTAACATTCACCCCATGATCACCAATCAGATGTGCCATTATTTGTAACTTTAGATGGTTTCTAAATCAAAATCTGTCAGTGTTATTTTCATTCACTCATATCCAGACCTTTACATTTTTGCAGCTGTAGCTCCCTGTCATCAGCTGATATTAACCAATCCATTCGCGTTCTGTTCTAGAGCAGTGGGCCAATCAGGAGAGCTTGAAGGTGGGGCAAGCATTGAGGGATTTGTTTACTGCAGCAAGTTGACATGATGACTGTTTTAAACCATTCCTGAGCGCTGCATTTGGCGTTTCAGGTGCAAAGATGCATTCTGCGTGAATGTCTCCTAAATCGGCGCATGCGAGGAACATTTTGCAGTGAAAACTGGTCACACGGCAACAATTTTATGCACTCGCACAAATGCTCCCATATATATTTTGAGGTCGCATAGATAACATTTCGGGCACATATGCGACCAAAATGGTTGCAATTTCAAGCCCTGTATACAGTGCTTTATGGTTTCCTGGGGAAGTTACGCAGATACATAAATTCAATAATCAAATGTAAAATAACACTACATAGTCTTCATTGTATAAACAATTCAATTAGAGCTGCATAATAAATTGACATAAAATCACATTTGCACATCATGTGAGGAAAGCACCTCACGACTTTCCCCAAAGAAACTCAGGAAATACCAGTCTATGGGAAATCCTTATAGTATTTGTTGGATAAACAGAAGATTAAACTGCTTTCATTTGATTCAATGGGATTAACAAACAACATATGGTTTATTTGAGTTCTTCTTCTAATAATTTTCCTGATAATAAAGTATGTAATGATGGCCCGTCTTTGTTGCTGCTTAGAATGCTATTATGAAATATGTTGCATGCTTTATTTCACAAAAGGACTCAAACAATCGACTGAAGCAGGTTCAGTAAAATCATGTGTATTTGCACGTGCTTTTAGGTTTACTATTAGCAACATTTACTACAAAGGGCCATAGTTTACCAAGGAGCTAGGCAAACAGCTGTCAATATCGCAGAATGATTATTTGTGATTTAACTATCAAGTGATGATATCACATGTGATATATGGGCAGAGAACTATGGCTCTGTGGGGTAAACCGTGCTCCATCTGAACACACATGCTGGAGATTCACAGCCAGAGGCCTTAAAAACACACGCAAATGATAAACTTTCACTCTATACTGGCTAAAATAAAGTGACTCTCATTTTTTCTGAACTGTGGATCTTGCTCAACTATAGTCCCAACATATAAACTCAACATTGAACATCCTGTGATGTGACTATTGTTGATGTGCACATTGCAATATAGATGATGAAATAAATATTGTGCAGCCCTAAGTTGAATGTATTGAAAAATAGTAAAACTTAACTCTTTAGTTCTAGGGGAGTTGTGAAACGAGCCTATTTACAAAAAATGGAGTTCCTTTAAGCTGTAAATTCCACAGCATAGAGATTTCAACATTGTAATCATCTTTCCCTAAAATCACCTAATCTCGATAATATACTCAAAATCATGTGCATTCCCCTTTCTGTATGCCGAATGAGGTAGCTTGTGACCACATTCACATGTGAACACATGATAAACCTCTTGAGAAGTAAAGTGAAAGCATACTGAAACAAAAAAAAATAGGAATTAAAAAGACAAAATAGCCAATCAATTAAATATAATATAAAATTTCACTGCAGTAGATGTAACAAAACACTGCATATGTACATGTATAAAATAATATTTTTCTTCATCTTCACCTGTGTGCAGTGTGAAAGCCCCAAGATTAGCTTATATCCCATGAGGTAGCATTCTTCCCTCAGTTGCTTAGGTACAGTCACAAATCAGAGCACATTTGGCCACATCTCACTGAATTTTAGAGGATTTTAATCTAAGTTGAGTAGGTACAAAAATATTGCATAAGTTCCTTTTACATGTGATAAAATAGATTTTATTTTTAAACAGAAGTCATCATTTTAAGTCATTTTAAAATGTTTGGTAATGCTAATGTGCAAACTGATTATTAAATATATGATTAAAAATAAAAATCAACATCGTGGAAATACAAGGATTTATCTGCATTCTGAACAGCTGAGATATACTGAGCATTTTATTTTGCAAACCTGATCCCAATAACTTTTTTTTTATTTTTATTTTTTTATGTCCCAAAATGTACATAATTAATAAAACATCACATCACTTAATGTCATCACAATATAAGTATGCACATAACTTTAGAAAATTTGCAAATATGCAAGTACATGCTACATTGCGTTTCACTCAGGCCTAACCTCAACAGACTGAACAGAAACTGAAGATTTTCCTTTAAATAAGGGTGGAGCCTCAAAGCCACACCATCAATTATGCAATCACTACAGACAAACTGGAGCAAACTATCAAACACATTCAAAAACACTACGGGAGCTTGAAATAGCTTGCCAAAAAGGGCAATTTATACTTCTGTGTCAAAGTATAAATTGAGCTTAAACTGTAAATAAACTTTGTTTTGACCAGATTTGTTTAAAATTAGTTCAAACACAAGCTCATTCCTCAATTTTGCATCAAGTAAATTGGGGCTTTAATGAATCCAATGACACATGCTTATTGCCAAGACATCAAAAAAAAAAAACATCACATGAAATTCTCTCAGTGTACATGCAAGGTTTTTCTAAGGGAATCCAGCCTAAAACTCCTTCTGCACTTCTCTAGAAAAAGCTCAGATATCAGTGATCGGTTTCCATTTAGTGAATATGTTGTCAGCTCCAATTCCACATGTGATTACCATTCATCTCTTCTCTCCAGCTGGGAGCCCACGCTCACCCTTTTTTGGATTGGATCCATCTACACAATGAGCAGACTCACTAAGGCTGCTTTGTTTTCCTAAATTGTAAGTACTGTAAATTGAACTACTTTATTTAACATTTCGGTGACTCAGAAGTGGTTGGCGAGGCTAGGGAGATCTGTACTAAAGAAAGCCATCCGTTAGCATTCCTATTCAACTTGATTTCAATGTCATCAATGCCTTTACAATCCATATGTGTATAATATAATCTTCAATAATGAAAAATACAGATTGAGAAATCAAATATTTCTTTAGGTGTGTGTTTTTATCATATATATTTAAACTCAATACTTTTGACAACACTAAAATAAACAGAACAAATATATAATTTACAAGATTACAACTTTGAAACAATCCACCTTTTTCTCTGGGTATAGCTTACAAAATCCAAACAAGGCCAAACAAGATCATGCTAACTAGCCAAAACTTGGAAAAAACCAAGGACCTGATGCTGTCTTGAAACAAAGAATTTTATGCCATATTAAATAAACACTCTTAGTTCCAATGAGGCAAATCCTGCATCTGTAAATCCATCATTACTTGATTAGGAATACTGTTGGTTTTCCAGAAGGACACTTAATTGGACAAGACGGGAAAAAAGTAAAAGGCTGCAGTGAAAAACTCTCTGAGGACACAGAAAACGCAGCACATGCCGCTCTGCCAGTCAACATCAATGCTGTAAAATTGCATTACAGCTTCCGGTTGTCAAATACCATGATTATCCAAAATTAGTGCTTTGGCCACTCAAGCTAAAGGCTTTCAAAATAAACCATAATGTCATGATTATAACTCCAGGCCATTTACTGTAAGATGACTTTGGAAACAAAAATACACAGAGCAACTTGCTGGGCTGTAAAGACTAGGCATGCATTGTTGCAGATGACAGTTTGCAGTGAAATAACTTTTCTAATTGAGAGTCAAAGAAAACACTGGCACCAGGTCGTTTAGGCGGACTATTCTACAATTTACCCCGTGGAGTCAATAAAGTTTATGTGTTACAACAAAATCATGAATGTCTGTTTTTATTCTACACTGAAAACAGAAAATAGAAGAGGAATTTAACAATTCAGTTACACTGAAAGAAATCATTTCTGCAAAATTGTTGCAAACAATTTATTTGTGCTGAATTTAAAGGGTCACAAAACACCAAAACACATTTTTTGAGAAGCTGACAGTCATATATGTGTCCCACATTGCTAAAAACACTATTAGGACATATATTTCACAAACAAACTGAAAATTGGTTGTTTTTGCATTATTTCGAGCAAATTCGTTCTTCTGGTTTGAAAAGAAATTTTGAAGCTACGTCACGGCCATGAAATGCTTGTGTAAATTCCAGCGTGGAGATTGGCTGTCTGTACCGGCCGGTACAAAGTGATGTCTTTGAGTTTTCATCATTAATTCATGAGAAAGACTTCCAAGTCTTTCCAGACCGCCAATCAGGTGCAACTTCATTAATATGCATGATCTAGCTTCGAAGACCGTAATTAAAACAAGTGAAAGAAGAAGAATTGTTCGGAGACATGGGTCGTCAGTGTTGTGGTTATAAATGTGCCGCAACAAAGGTTTTGTTTTCATTTTCCTGCAATGAGAGCACCGCTGCGTGTGGACATGTGTGGATTACAGTGGTCTGCTAACACGCGACAAAAAAAATGTTTGTAAGGAAAAATGTTTACCCGAGAGCTTTTCGCATCTGGAAATGGTGAAATCCGGATTTGCTACTCGTCTTCTTTTAAAAAAAGATGCGTTCCAGTTCGTATTGATTTTCCTGTTTCTACGGATTTTGGTAAGTGTGTGATCAATGTTCGTTGTTTATGTTTATTCAGATGGCAAAGTTAGTTAGTATCGTCAGCAGTACTCTTTCAGTTTTTAAAGACAAACCTTAATCAAAATGATTTAGTTACTAAGTTTACAGTACGTTAATATCACTACAATATTATGGACTGAAAGATCCGCTGTAAATGCTGCTCTCCGAATGTAAACATGTAAACACCTTAATCAAACTATTACCGTCGTGTAGGATTTTCGCCGCATTTTGTGACAGGATAGTCTATACACACGGCACTTACTGAGTCTCTGCATCTACCGAGAAATGCAGAGGGTTTTTTTTCTCCCATACGGCATGCGGTATCAAAAATTCCAGTAAAACAACACTCTTCCAGCAGTTCCTTGCATCCAACATCTTGTTTGTCATGGAGGGCATGCATGAAATGTTCCTGAATGGAAGTGAAAGTGCCAAAATGCAGTTAAAGTCGACAAATTAAGAATGAAACACTCGAAATTACATGAAACTCCAGAGGAAAAGTGGATAGCGTGGTGACGCGATCACGTTAATCGTAATATGTGCTAACATGTAAAACGGGATCATAAAAGGAACATTCAAAAAGCAACTTTTATTCAGATTAAGGCAAATAATTTGATTACTGATGTCCATGTAAACGTAGTCACTGTCTCCCCTGTGTCTGTGTTTGTGTTGCCGCTGTGAAAATCAGCTGTAGTTCACTCCCCTTTTCATACAAACCCCTCCCTCTTTCGCCACTTGACACTCCCACCTAAACAAAGCTGGACTCGGCCACTTTCCTGACTTTTTTCAAACTAGAGGTGTGAAAACACCCTGCTGAGACAGGGGGTGTTTCATGGCCCTTTAAACTCGGGCCGCTGCATAAAACATATGCTGGATAAGTTGCTGGTTCATTCCGGTGTGGCGACCCCAGATTAGTAAAGGGACTAAGCCGAAAAGAAAATGAATGAATGAATTAAACTAACAAATGAAGTTGAACATTACTACATTTAATTTGTTTGTTTAAATTCAACACAAGAACAGTAGAAGCCACTCTTTATAATCCAAATGATTTCTGACAGAAAAACTTGATCGGACACAGTTTTACTTCATATTTTACATGACTTCGGCAATGTCATATTGTACAAAGTGAAACAGAAAATCAGGAATTGCTTGGCAATTAACAAAAATTTTGGAATTGGATTTGGAATCAGCCAATATTGGTTATTTAATTGTTAATGACAGATTTATATTATATTTCCAACACTAACTTCAAAACACTTTAAGATAATAAAATAAAAGTGAAAATGTGACTAGGGGAAAACTATCAAATACCATATTCATAACTGTGACTGAACTAAAAAATTTATAAAATCTCAATTTTGAGTTATGAACATAAAAATAATATTACTAGTGTGTCAGAAAGTCAAAAGATTTGAACTTTTTTGGCAGAATTGTAGGTTTATGTCACGCAAATATAAGAAATAAAGGACTGCGAGTTTGTATTATTCAATTCTCACATTAATACTCTGATAGAAGTTCACAGTTGACATTTTCTGTTGATCATAACTCACAATTCTGAGAAAAACAAAGTCAATTGTGAAATAAAAAATAAATCTGCAATTACCTTGGAAACAAGCTTCCACAGAAAAAAAAACTATTGACAAATCAGAACAAAAAGAATTATACATTAAAACAATTTATTTTAATTTCAAGTTACCAAAATGACTTTAGTATCGCTGTTTTAGCAATAAATAATGACCGTGTTTGCAGTCTTTTAAATCAAATTAATTTCGAACGCCAATTCACACCTCAAAATATGCTGTGCATACATTAAACCTCCTCAGCAGTAATTGTTAACTGTTTAAGATGCAAAGATAATGGTTTTTTTCCACTGTTTTTTTGCACTGCCTGCATGGTACGTGGGTGTGTATGTGTAATTGTCTCCTCAGGTGTAACATGAGAAGATTTGTTTTGACAACCCACAATTCCAGGTGCCAAAGCCACAGATATCTGTAACAGACAGACACAGACTGATTATAGAGGCTTTAAGCACTGCTTACAGTCTATTTCTTTAACCTATGACCAGCAGTTATCTCAAGTACTGAAAAAAAAAAAAAAAAAAAAAAAAAATTGTCGGGCTCAGTATACAAATCTGAAAGCAGCCAAAGCAACGTAATCTCACCATTACCTCTGTGAATTGTCTACAAAAATGTCCCTTCCAAACAGAGCCAACATTCAATCAGATTAAGGACTTCTCTGTATTCTTTGGCCGTGTGTGTACGGAAATAGCATCAAGGCACGAAGGTGCGCGCATGTTTTGTAGCAGGCGAATGACAGCCAATGCCATGTATTTTGACGACAGATGAGCTGGCTGGCGAGTGAATCAAGCTGCTTAGCAACCTTCAGTGATAGCAGCTGCCAAGTCTCTGTCTAACGCTGGAGTGATCTTGCTTGAAAAGAGAATTATGGAGTAACTTTACTGCTTCTGATACGCTAATTTGAAGGAGTAATTGATTCAGTTAAGAGGGTACTAATAAGAGCAGCAGGTATTGGTTTAAACATAAAATTTTTACTGCTGGCTATGAATTACAGTGCAAAACTTGCTCACTGCCAACTCATCTGACATAGACTTTTGGTCAGGATCCCTTGGTGTCATTTTTTTAATGTACTAGGTATTTGCCATCATTTCATTCAGTCTTTACAGGAATTCATTAACATATTTATTTTATATATAGATTACACAGTGTCGTACCCCATCCCTATCATAAACTTACCACTTCTCAACAACATTAAATATGCATCCATCAGATAAATGTAAAGTCATAGAGATTTTTTGCAAAACAACTGAGGTGACACTAATATATAACTACAAAAGAAGTCATTCGGATTGGTTTAATACCACCGTTTTGGCTAATCTCTACCAAAATCAATTACCTTCAGTACTGAAACAAAATGACTAATAACCAACTCCAGTTTAAATGAATCTTTTTTGAATGGAGCAATTTCATAATCACGCAAATCAAGGTATTGTTCACCCAAAAATGAAAATTTGCTGTTACTTTACTCATATAAGATTTTTCTTCATTAGAACATTAAAGAAGATTTTTTTTAGCCGAATCTGAAGTCCTTAGTAATGCAAGTCAATAGTTACCATGTTACCATTTTTTTTTATTAAAAACACATACAAAAAAAAGGCTAAATTAATACAGCTCCTGATGATACACTGAGATCTTAAAAAGTGAAACCATTAGTCAATGCAAGAAACTGAACATTATTTACAATATTATTAGCTTAAATTCACAGCCTGGGAAAACACTTCTTGGCACTTGCATGAGTGTACTGAGTGCAAGCTATACTTATATATGAGGTTTGCACGAGTGCGTACTCAAAGAGATGAGGATGCATGTTTTTTTGCCAAAATCTTCTGCCAAATCAACTGCTACAAAAAACATTATGCTCAAAGGCACTGGTAAATAGCACACATCGGAGTTAGTACCCATGCATACATTTTCAAGCAACCTGAAGCTCATGCATACAACACTTGCTAATGCACAGAGAACTGAATGCCCTGCCTGTGGACTAATGCTAATATTGCAAAAAACAAAACAAAAAAACTGATAAATTTAATTCAATTCTTGCACAGATCGTTTGTTTTGCTTAATAAGACATCGGATTATCACCAGGAGTCATGGCTATAGATTTAGACGTGCATAAATGTGTTTATTTTTAATCTCGAAAACAGGTAACTATTGACTTTATTATGAATTATATGAAATCACCTAGGACCATGGATTCAGCATAAAACTTATTTAAATGTTCTATTGAAGAAAAAGTACCCTAGATCTTGGATTGCTTGGGGGAGAGTCAATTACCAGCAAATTTTCATTTTTGAGTAAAATACACCTTTAAGGGTTACCACCCAGTGTATTAAAAACTGACCCAAGTGATCCTGATCAAATGTCCGTTAAATATTTTTCACTATGTTGATTCACGTTCTGGCACCAAAGCCAATTCTAGGTCCATTCTTGGCCAGGTGAAGAAACCGGTCACAAACTGGCCATGCATTTCCATGTTGCTGTGTTGTCTATTCAAATAAATCCGCACTGAAAACACTGCCCGTCTTGCTGTTTCTGCAGGCGGTTTTGCTGTTCAGAGAGCGATTCAATGGCAGGTAGCTTGCATAAACTGCACTTCCATTTGTCCTTTTTTACATTAAATTGAAACAATACCCATAAAAATTTAAACATCTACAAAGTCATCATTATGCTCTATAAGCCAGAAAACAGAGCCCTCATAAGGAAATGTAGGTCATTTTCCTTCCTAAAAACAAGCTAGGCTTATTTCACTGTCACTTTCACAGAAAAAGCCAAATTACTTGTATAATCATTGTCAGACATGGGATAACATTAGTGTTTTAGTGAAGTTTTCAGGAAATATACTAACACTGCCACTAGATGTGCTATGTAAATGCTGCAAAAGATGGACAAACCAAATATTACAATTAAAAGTGAATAAAAACAGTATGACTCACTTCATCTGATGTTGTGCTCAGACCATCTGCATGTTTAATGAACGTTATGTAATGAAATCAACTTTTATAGGCAAAAAAGGTCAATATTTTCAGATTCATCAGGCGTTATAATAATTGTGGACACCAGTGTATTAATATATTATATTAATATAGTATCAATACATTATCTTTCGAGCTATGCAACAGAATGTGATAGAAAGTTTTTCTTTATGTTTTTTTTTACAATCTGTAGTCCTACAAAGCTATTAAAGCATTACAAGCTTCGCCATGTTATAGTACAGGAGTGCTATTGCAACCAGCAGGAACAATACTACATAGAAATTTTCTCTTGGCGTGTTATTTGACTGAACTTTTCTTTTTTGATACATGCATAAATATGCATACGGTGCATGAACAGAATATCCATAGAACAGAAAATTGAGTGGACCGTTACACTGTGCAATGACAATGGATAAAGGGAGAGTGAAACCTGCGTGCTAAACGCTGCTGGGCAATGTTGTGCAGCATAGCCCTTTTTTTCTGGCTCATATTTTTGGCCGTTTTTATGTTTTGAAAAATAAACTGCCATTCTCTGCTTATAATTTTGGTGGCCAAAAATTCAGTGCATCCCTACTGGATCCGTTTAAAGGAACAATTCACTTTTTGGGGGAAAAAGACTAATTTTACAACTCCCCAAGAGTTGAGTTTTACCATTTCTTTCCATTCAGCCAATCTCTGGGTCTGCTGGGAGAACTTTTAGCTTAGCTTAGATTATATCATTGAATTAAAATAGACCATTAATATCCCGCTCAAAGATAATTTTTTAAAGATTTAAAGATTGACTCTTCTGTAGTAATTGTGTACTAAACTCAAAGGAAAATGAATAGTTGCTAATTTGTAGGTCAATATGACTAGAAATTATACACTCATTCTGGCGTAATGATCAAGGAACTTTGTTACTGTTCCATGGCTACAGCAGGTGCAATGATATGGAAGAGACTAATCTGAATCAATGATCTATGCTAAGCTAAGCTAAAAGTGCCCCTGCCAGACAGGAAGACTGTCTGAATGCATTAAAAAATGGTAAAACAAACTGAAGTATTTAACTCTAGGAGACAAAAAAAATTTCTTTAAGGTTCAAGGGCCTAAGGTAAACTGATATTTTCAACCCAAAACCCCTTTTTCTACTGTGGGTAAGTTCAGGGCACATGACATAGGCTGGAAACCTGCGGTATAGGTGGAAAAGGGGGTACATATGTGACCAGGCTAGGAATGAGAACGTAATCGACAGCAGTAATCAAAGAGAAGAAAATGAAAGAAAACAACTCAATTGTCCAGAGTAGGATATCAACTACTAACACAGTAGTGTACTGCATCCTTCACCGCAGTGTTTTCATCACGAGTCATTTTGCTGTCGATGACTTGTCTTTGGCCATGTCATTGGTTTGCACTTTTCCGGACCATGCGGACAGCCGTGTCAGGCCTTTAGCAAGCGATGCATTTTGTCTCTTTTTTGTAAAGATGACTTCTTCTGCTAGAGCTGCATTTTTGTTTTGCAAGCGGAAGCTGTATCTTTGCCACCATGTTCATTCCTGCATGCTGTAGGCAAGCATCCGCAGAAGTCTTTTCCCCCCTGAATTCGCACTGCATGAAAGAGCAATTAGATCTGTGGCCCAGTTTGCGAAGCTGGCCGATAGATAGTAGACCCAGTCAATTTTACAGCAGGAAAAGCTTTGTGGGAGAATGAGGCCTATGCTATCTGGAGGATCTGCTGGAACCTTCTTTCAACAAAGAAAAAAACGCAACCTGAGGGTGTGAGAGGAAGACGGTTCTTTCATCACCGGTGGTTTAGTGTTAAAACCGAAAGAATGACAAGTGTTTATTAAGTTATCTGTCTGCTGGTGATGACCACATTAGAGTCCTCATCATTCAACAACAGGTCTTGAAGAATCCGAAAAAAATCCAAGCAGTCAGTTTTACGCAGATGCAGAACAGATAAACAAAATCAGTCTTTATCTTCTTATGACTTGGACATATATAGATAAAGGAGAATCAAGCATATCCATGCTTAATGATTTAGTATAATAATATAATAATTAAAAAGAGCTGCAGAACGAGAAATAAGGATAAGAAATTAGCCTAAATCTGGCTGCAGTTCTGACTTCACTTCTAACAACTCTATTATTAAAACGAATAACGTTTGGAAATCAATTCTCCAGCATTCACTCTCAGAAGTGTAGAAATATATGTCAGACATATTAAATTAATCAAAACTGACAACAGAGATTTATAAATGTCACAAAAGACTTCTATTTCAAATAAATGCTGCTTCTTTTGAACACAGTGGTGTGATTTTTTAGAAAAACATTAAGAGCAAAACTAAGAAATGTTACTTAAGCACCAAATCAGCATATTAGAAAGATTTCTGAAGGAACATGTGAGACTGAAAACTGGAGGAATGGGTTTATGACAGTATCAACTTTTGTTGTTGCAATTAATTGCTGAAGCTTTTTTCTCTATACATGGCGTTATCAAGATATTGACTGAGAAATCGACATCAGAAAAGATTAACAGAAGCTTTTCATCATGAGTTTAGTTAAATTAATGTTATCTATTTAAGCCTTATAACATTTTTTTATGTTTTAATGTATAATAGCCATACAAGTAGTCACAGAATTTTCAGTCTGTGTGTCAGCATGTATTAGGCCAGATTAACATGTGAACTATTAAGCTAGCTAACAGTTAAGTCTCCATCACATTACTGCAAATACGTGAATATTCATAAAAAGCAGTCTAAACGTTTGAATAATACACAATTATTCAAAGTATTTTGAAGTGCCCATGATGATATCAATATTGTGGATGCTCATTATCATAATATGCTGAATTACTGAATATCTGCTTAAGGTAACATCTTACACAACTGAATATAACGAAAAAATGTAGCCTTTACTTTTAAAAAACAAAACCAGACACTAAACTAAACAAAAAAAAAAAACAGATCTCAATGTGGTCTGTAACACAGATTGACGTGTTCGGTCAAGGGTCCCTTCGAGCGAACAGGAAGCAATCTTAAAGTGCTTAAAATCTGAGCGGGGGTCTCTGTGGTCTTTTTTACACAGTACAGTAATGTGTAGTTGGCCACTGCTTGACCCGACATTACAATGTGGACTGGAAGGCCTCGCATACATCTCTTTAATGAAGCGAAAGCGAAGCCGCGCTGCGTCTCTTGGCAGCGTTAACCTCAAGCTCAACTTGTGGCCACCCTGGGTTAACCTGCCCTGTGATCATTGTTTCCTTCCTTCGACTTGGCATTTCTTAAAGTAGGGCCCCCCACCACTCTAACTGTGGCTTTCTGAACTGGTGCCAGGCCACACTCCATGCCAAGGATTACACTCTGGGTCTGCTGCCAGGCACACGCTGGGCTCCAGCGTACAGAGACCTCCAGACAGCGGTGAAAATAACACCATCCTCTCTCCACACACACACTCACTCACTCAGAGCACATTGATATCCAGTGACGACACCGGGACCTTGAGATTTGCTTCATTGGTAGGGAGGAGGCACTGCTAACTTTCATTTATCAGGTTCATTAATTGGGTTAAGAGCACCCAGCAGCGTGAAACCAGTCAGATCCCATTGGTAACGTGGAAAAACCTGCTGCATTCCATCACCGAGATCTTGCCGATACCATGCTGGGCATCTAAGAAGTGCTTCAAAGTGGGTGAACTACTTGTGGGTTGCCTGCGCATGATCAATTCATGTTCTTGTGGCAAAAGGCCATTCCTTCTGGAATAAGTAGAGTCTGACTGGGTCACAATCCACTGGTGAACAAACGGAGCAGGAAAAGGGAACATAATTACCTTAATATGGTCTAGAATGTGTACAGAATTACCTAGCTAGTTGTAAAAAAACTTTGCAGGAAAAGAAAAATCTGGGTTATGATTAGGCGCTTCAAATAAAAGTGAATGGGGCCAATTGGTTGTTAAAAACGTTCAAATGTACTTGCTTCAGTAGTACAGTTACAAAATGTACACAATGGGTGTTTAACATCAGTGTCCGTGTCACTTTCACTGAACAGTGCCAGAGCCGCGCTGACCGTTAGAGCCAATTGCAGCCTTTTCTGTTGAGCGCGTGACCAATCATAGGCGTTTTCAGACAAACAAAGCTCAAAAAGCAAGCGGGATAATATTTACATTTGTTTATTTGCTATAAATGCTCATGTTGTTCTGTGCATGTACTTTAGTTTTATTTGATATATTCCAAAAGGGTGTGTTTCTTTGAGCAGGTCAAATTAAACGTACAGTACATATATCTGACTGCTTGTATTAAATGACAAAATTGTATTACAATTAATATATAAATAGAAATATAATTATACATTTTAATACAAGAATTATTGTGTTGCTAAGTAAAATATCAAATTGTTTATGGAAAGCATCGTCAATGCACCATGATGTTGAATTGAACCGAATCGATGGCATGATAACCGAACCGAACTTTGAGACCAGTGTAGGTTCACACCCCTAAATTTTACATTATCGTTGCCCAGGCAAATCAACACTACAGACCCTAAAATCATTTCAACTATAGGTTACACTGGGGTTGCGTGATATAGGAAAAATCAAGATTGCCATATTTCGTTTTTCTCTGATATATATTGCGATATGAATACAATTTCCCTTGAGGACTTAAATATCTCTATTTGGAAAGAAATTAATCATTTAAATGGATTGGGATGATTTTATTGCTGAGTGAATCACGCCAAAAAATGCAATAAACAAACTACAAGCATAGATAAATACTACAGGGCAAAGTTAAAAGTGAAATAAACAGTGCCATGGTGTCTGCATTCAGGTACAGATATTCAATAATAGAATAAAATAACACTGTCTTCATTTTATAAATAATTCAAGCTACAAACGGTGCAATTTCTTCTACCTGAATGCTTTAAACTCATGCTCACATAGTCACAGGTCATTAAAACACATGCAAATGATAAATGCTCACTCTATTATGGGCAATCTTTGCAGCGACTCCACAAATCATACGTGTTCTGAACTGAGGCTCCTGGTCAACTATAATCCCAACTCAACATTGTAGATCCTGTGATGTTACTATTGCTATATGCAATAAATCATAAATCTTGATATGAACACACATCTGAAATGGATAAACAACAGAGGTAAAAAAATATGTAAAATTCAGAAGAAGGTAGTCTATGGAGACTACAGTGTTCATTTGTGCATCCTAAAACTCCATATTTACAATCCTCTTAGTCGCTGACATTATCTTCAACAGGTACAATTTGAAAACCCTAATGGTGGACAGCTGCTTCTGACTCAGGGCTGTCTATGCTAATGAGATTGTCATTAATGGGCAGGACTTTCCCCTCTCTGATGACACGTACAAGGGCAGAATGTCAATTAAAGCGTTTCTGCATTGTGCTTTAAAAAAAAATTGAATTAATTACACTGTCGCCACACAACTATGCTTAAACACCTTATAAAAGTGATTTTTGCATAACAGGTCCCCTTTAAACAACTCTAATGATATGGAACTTTTAATAAACTAATGCAAGTGATTTTACTAAATTATAAGCTTAACATTTCTACTTTTACATCCTGCAAAATTCACCGGAGCTCACATTGTAATTGTCTCACCTACTTAACTCTTTTTTTTAAAACGAAGAGTCGAAATTATTTTGAGTTAATCAATGGTAAGCCACAAATGCTGTAGATCAGGCTTAACTTGTATTCAACCTTCATCTACAGTATATTTGCTCTTTGCAGAGCCTACGTGACCTCTATTATCTTAGTAGTGAGGCAGTTTGAGTATGGCAACCTTCACAGTAAATCTGTGGCAATAACATAATGTCACCAGCCAAAGTCAAATCAATACATACTTGAGTGGAGAAAGAGCGTCTCGCTTGTAAGTGCAGACCAACGTATTCAGCACAGGGATCAGTAACACACCTTTCGCCTCCCCTTAAACCTTTCTTCGATTTAAAAGCGAATGTAATCGCAGCTGAGGTCTGGCAAAGTGCCTCTCAAACCACTTCTATGGTTCAGACACAACACGTTTTGGCGTATTTAGAGCTTAAACGGTTCAAGTTGTTAGTAGAGTCCTTAAAGAAATCAATGTATTTATATAAGAGCAAACAGATGACAAATTGGGTTGGTTCTATATCAAAACTTGTCGTTTTGCTTCTGTCTATTTCCCTATAGAAATGAAACCCATGTAGTTCAATTGGAAAACAGACACTACAGTTTCAAACTCAAAGCATCTCTAAATAATAAGAAATAAAGTGTAGCAACAGAAGTCAGATCACTACGCAGTACTTTTAGGTTTCATTTTCAACTATTATTTTAAAACGTTGTATTCTCTGTGTTATCGTACATGTATGGCCAGGTCCACAAGTTTCTGTATTTCCATGTCTGCAGGTTTCCATTAGAGACATAACTGTATGAAAATTTCATATCTTGATTATAGTGACCAAATTTATCATGGTTATCAAGATCACGGTTTTGTTAAAATGACCAAAAATGTTCAAAAATAAAATGTCACACACATATTTCCAAGTTCCACCAAGTTTTGTGTCTTAAAATTAACAAATAAAAAAAATTGCAGCTGTGGAACAAGTAAAAGGTGAGTGAATTATGACA
The DNA here is from genome assembly GCA_903798115.1 of Danio jaintianensis. NCBI lineage: Eukaryota > Metazoa > Chordata > Actinopteri > Cypriniformes > Danionidae > Danio > Danio jaintianensis. Next base: position 19,217,711 of record CAIGQV010000641.1, read on the forward strand.
GAATTTTATATGTATTCATATTTTTTTGTATTCATTAATTAAACAGTGCATTACAAACTGTGGCCCACATTAAAACTAATAATTTAAAAGACGTAAAAGAAGCAAAAAAAGAACTGCTACAAAGCAACACAACCTGAGACATTTTCAATGTCCTGATAGACAATATTTCCAAATACTCCAAGCTATTTGGACTAAACTAATGTGCAACAGAAAGACAGCGCATTTGGAACAGTCTGAGAGCCATCATGGACACACACACACACAGCGGGCTCATTAGGCAGAAGTGGGGAGTTGAGGGAGATGTGTGCAGCAATCCTGGGTCAGACTCTGTGCAAGGACGCTATGTCTGAGAGAGGAAGCGGTGAGTGGAATGAACCCAGCCATTATAGCTCAGCTCATCCGTCACTGCGAGGCCTCAGGCCCGTCTACCCGCTGTTACCCTGGCAACATGCTCCTAAACTCACATTCAGCATCGGTTGAGGAGTAACAGACACAATCGCTGAAATCATTTTTGTTTTGCTTTAAATTGGATGCATGTGGAGAGGGTACTAAAAACAAAATAAATAATAATAATAATAATAATAATAAAAGTGGTATTAGAGTTGTTAAAAATGTAGTTAAACCAATTAACTCATAAAATGCAAGTCAGTCAATGGTTACTAACACTTTGGTAGTGGAATAAAAGCATATAGAGGCAAAACAAAATTAATACCTGTGATGGAACATTATTTACAACATTATTACTAGGCATGGTGCGATAGTCTGTATAACTGGTATTAAGTAGCAACACTAGTTTTATCACTTGCCCACCACATCACTGCCACCACTGGAGCCTTTCAAAGTCACATCGATCAGCTGGTTTGTCTATAAGCTGACATACGAGCGATCTGCTGATGAATCGCGGCTTTAAAAGGCTCCAGTGTCCCTGTATCTGTGGTTACACTCAGTAAACAGCGGTGAGTTTGGTGAACCGATGACCTTCATGGCCAATCACGGTCATTTCTTGTTGAGCACGTGAACACAATGGCAAATCAGCGCTGTTTAAGAATGTGCTCCACAGCGCTTAAATGTTCGTGGGAAATGGACGTTTTTAAAATTTCAGTATCGACTGGTATCGAATTCCAGTATCGTGAAAACCCTAGCTGTCGATATAACCAATTGATGCCAATTGTCACTAATTCGAAAGTAAAAGTAATTAAATAGCGTGCCGAATATATAAGCTGTTTAAAAGCACCCCATCTGCAGTGATACTGTTATTACCAGTGTTGTCACACGTCGGTTAATGGTGGGAAAATTGAGTCATCATCACAACCCTAATTAATACATTTATTCCACAGTCTCGCAAACTGTCCTCACTGCATTCATGATATATAAATCATATACAGTAGTCAGCATGTGAAGTGGATCGCCACCTATCTTAACAGTTGATTAAAGTCCTAAAACTATTGAACTCTTGTCTTAATTATGAAAAACTTTTTTGATCCACTTCAAACGCTGAATACTCTGTATGAAATGTTAGGCATCTGTAATATTCTAAATTGTGTTACACTTGCAAATGCAATCGTACTATTTTTTAAAGGGTTACAGCATCTAGAATAAGTACAATTTTGATGAACAATACAACACACACATAAGTCCATCTCCATTGAAAAGAAACAGGCTCAGCTTACTGTGAGTTTGCTCCCATTTGTGAATCATTAAGCAACAACACTGTTATAAATAATCTTTTTCTTGACCAGACTGATATTTTCACTTCATAAGACCTCAATGTATTGTGATTAGCCATAGGGTATTAATTTTGTTTAGCCTGTATATGTTTTATTTGACTTTCAAAGTGCTGGCAGACGTTGACTTGCATTATATGAATCACCAAAGACCAGTTTCAGCTCAGATGGCCTGAGGGGGAGTTAAGTAACAGCAATTTTTCTTTTTGGGGGGTGAATTATTCCTTTAATTTGACCAACTGACAACCGTACTAATATCATACTAGAGCTGGGTGGTATAATGGTACATTTTGGGATTTGTTACTGCAGAATAAATTGTTAACCATAACAGTTTTTTTTTTTTATTCTGTGTATATCACGACATGTAAATAAGTGGGCGTGGCTAACTCATGTGCAGTATGCATGAGCCTGATCTAGATGCGGCTCATGAGACTGAGGTAAGCGCAGGTGGTAAATGGTGTGCTCGAAGTAAGATCAGGTCAGCAATCTGAGGCGCACTTTTACCTGTGATTTAGATTAAGTTTTGGGTTACCGACTTCAAACTGTGAATGTGAGTAGGCATGGGCCGGTATAAGATTCTAACGGTATGATAACCTTGAATAAAAATATCACGGTTTCACGGTATTGTGGTTACTGCTCTAAAATACATGTTCTTTTTAAATGTCTGGGTAAAAAACTAAACCTTTTTTTCCCTTTTGAACACAATTTATTTTATTTTGAGAAACATTTTAAATATTTTGGAACAGTAAACATGTCAGGCTAAATAATTCAAATAAATCATTAACTTCTGCTGTTTTCGTTAGTTTCAAAAACACTGATTTCTTTACAACATCTTTTCTGCTGGAATCTTGCATATACCGTAGAAACGGTATAGCAGAAAATGTTGGCGTTTTTAAAGGGCACATAGTTTACCCCTTTTTCCAGATTTAATATAAGTCTTTTGTGTCTCCAGAATGTGTTTGTAAAGTTTCAGCTCAAAACACCCATCAGATTATTTATTATACCTTTCAGAAGTTTGTCATTTTTAGCTTTTAGCATCTTGTAGCTGTTTTGGTGGACTGTGCCTTTAATGCTAGTCCTCCCCGCCCACCGTTCCCATGTGCCTCTCAGTGTGCCTTAGTCTCCGCCCTCGGCTGCCTCAGATAACAGACAGACATAAAGGAAGCAGATCTCAAATACATATTACAGAAATAAATCAGAAATATTACAGTAAGAACTTTCCCAATTATTATTTGATGTATTTGTTGTGGAGTTGCAACAATGAGTCATACACAATGTCGTTACAAAGTTTACGCACACACACACACACACACACACACACACAGAGACAGCGCGCGCGTTCAGCATTGCACTGTTTTTGCATGGCAAATGTGACAGGATACACATTAATATCCACTGCTGTATGGATATCCCTTATGTTAATGTATAAAATAAACCTGATTTAACGTTCACAACCCGGGATTGAAGCGTCTTATTTTATAATAGTACTGACACGCGGTAAAGTAAAGCTGAAGTAAATCACTGTAATTCATTACAAACATGCACAGTTTTAAAAACGTGTTAAACTTGTAAAACTCACTCTTGATCACATTTGATGATGATTGATGATCCTAGCGAACTGAACAGATCTTTTATTCCCGGTTGCTTTGCGCACGTCCTGTCTTGTTGATATGATTATACGCGTTACTACAGAGACATGTTAATACGCAGCTGTCAATCAATTCGGTGGACGGGGAAACAGCACTCCTACGTCAAGTTGCGGTCGGCCTCAAAATGGGAAGGGTTTGGATGCTATTTTAACGTCAGGAAATTTTAAAAAAGAGACTTATTGTCTTTATATCACCCCAATATGACTGTGGACACACTATACCTACACACAGTTCTGACCAAACAGCTTAAAAAAGATGATTTTCATCATAGGTGCCCATTAAAACCTTGACTTTTCCAAACCGCGGTATACCTTGAAAACGGTTTTCGTCCCATGCCTAAATGTGAGTACAGAATAACTGTGTACAATATCCTTCAGGAAGTTCAACAGTCACTTTTGCAGTGCTATAGCCTCTGACTGACTAACAGCAACCCACAGGCCCTAATGCCCATCCATTAACATGACCGATTTACATTAGAATAGGAAAATAAAAAGTAAAATACACAAATAACATGAAGTTATGCTATAACATGCTTGTTTGTAGCCTTTTTTGATCTATTGGTAAGAATATATGAAAACAAATTTTATTGACTGTTACACCAATCACAGAGTATCTACTCTGTTAATCCTTTTTCTTTACAATATCGCACCTAAGCCGCCTCCCACTGGCTCTGAGTGTCCGCCTCATTTATTCAGGGGCTGCTCTGTTACACTAATAAAAATTCAAGGAAAACAATGTTTATTCTATCTAGGACCAAAGAATCAATCGTGGTCATACAATTAAGGGGGATTTACTTCGTGGTTAGAAACTAAAATTTATGGGAATAAAAACCTCAAACTTGACTCTATAAATTAACCTGTGAATAAACACATCCCAAAAACACACAAACAGAAAAGATATAGATAAGATATTTTCTGAGCTCTATCAGCTGAGCCAAAAGGATTTTTTAAATATCTGTGAAAATCCAATATTCTGCATCCCTACTACATTTAACAAGGTACAAATAAACTTAAATCCATCAAAAAGGAAAATGACTTAATTATAAGCCTTTTTGCTGCTTTTCTGGAATAACTACCTACTCAAATAACTATACTATAAAATATATCATTACCATGAAATAAAATCACTCAAACCGTGAAATAGAATTATGGTCATATGCCCTACCCCTATTATCATAAAAAGCTATTTTCCAACTCAAGTTCTCATTTGTGTTAACTAAACCTTTTTTTCAGACAAAATCCAGCTGATACATTTTACAAACAGCGTCCCTCACAGAAGTACATTACTGTTGAATGTGAACAGCAATGTCATTTAGGCAGACCTGGTTTCCTCCATGCCCTTTGCTCCCAGCGTAATTTGAGCCGTGACTGAAAAAAAGGACCCGAGCAGAACTGAATGAAAGGTAGAGAGAAAGCGAGAGCAGGCATGTTCCCATTCGGCCGCCGTCTAACCTAATCAAGCCAGACAAGGTCATCATTTTCCAGCTTTCTCCTAATTAGGCTTAATTTGGTTACAGTAATCCTTACAGACCCAGCTACCGTGTCCATGGTAAAATACACTTACCATGTTACGCATTTCCAAATTAGGGTCTCACGTTAGTATCTCCGTGATTTATTTATTTATTTTTTGCAGCCAATGATTTTTAGCGCTTGTATTTCCACTGCATGTCAATCCGATGCCATTTGACACTGATGTGATTTGATAGTGGCTCATATGATCATCCCTCTAACTGACAGACTGCATCTTGTCACGGTGGCGTGAAAATCAAACAGCCTCGTGACAAATTTCTCTTTATTTCAAGCTTCTGTTGAGCATGCGTGACAGTCGGGCTGCCCAGCTCAAGCCCTGCGACCGCGGCGAAACCAAACGCATTTTGCAGAAAGACTAAAGTTCAACAATCAGGCTGTGATTCACTGTGATGGAAAACCTCAATCAATGGAGGCAGTCCAAAGGTCAGCTGATCCGGGATGAAATCATGGTTTCTGGGCTGAATGTGTGTGTGTGAACTAACGCTCCTCTCTCTCCAGCTCACCGCCGGCAAACGGAGGTCATGTGACCATGGCATCCACTGGTAGATATGCCATATTTAGATTGCCATGCGTGAATGCCACTAAGCCACAGAGACCTAGACACGCATGCTCGATCTGTGAGGTCTGCCGGTTTACAGGCACACAGCACCGTTTTTATGGGAACATGTCTTACCACATCACCGCGTTTTGACAGTTTTGGCTGGTAGAAAGCATTCGCTAAATAATTAGGCCTCTACTATTACAGAATGTCATAAAAGCTTTTCCTACAAAAGGAACTACACGCCTTTTGACAAAAAATGTGCTGAGTGACACTGAAGATTCTGTTTAATTGCTCATTTTTTTATGTCACACTGCAGACTTTTGACCTATTTAGAACTTTGTTTAGATGTCTTGAATTAAATGTCCTTTAAGATTTAATATAAAATATTAGTTTTAACTTTACTATTTAAGTTCATAATGTTAACAATTTTAAGTTCAATATTTTTATTTGCTTATTATTATTTATATTTTATTCCTATTTGCCTTTACGGTGTTTGTTATTTGTAATTTTAGCATTTTTGTACAAATTTTCAAAAAATTATAGATTTTCTATTTCAAATTTGCTTGCATTATTCAAATTACTAGTATTAATAATTATTATTGTATAATAATTACAAATTGTATCTATTTGTTATATTTCTGTCTTTATATTTTTATTTTGCTTTCATTTCTTTTTATTTCAGTTGTCATTTTTTAATTCTTTAAGTATTAACTCATAAGTCACCATGAATTCATCATGAAACCATGCATTGTGCTCAAATGAAGCAATTGTTGGTAATTGTAGAAGCTTTTTTTATTTCTATTGAGCTTTCTCATTTCAAATTTTTTCTGAAGTTTATCACATCTATTTTACTTTATTTTAATTTTAGTTCATTTTTTAGCACTTGTCTTTATTATTTAAATAACAATAAGAATTGAAGTCATTTTATCAAATTATTCAACATAAAACCTCTAATACAGTGCACTGTTCCCAACCTGAACTAATTAAAGTAATGGCTGTATTACTCTTACATTGGGCTGTGGGAGCATTTGCTCACCACACAAGCCCTACTGTGGAATGTGTCAGCATGATGTAAGAGCTGGGTAACAAAGCTAGCATGAACTGAACTACTGGTCCAACAGGCTGAGTTGCACGACTGCAGCTCTGAGCAGCAATGATGCAAATCTGAGGTGAACACCGGCTGTCTACAGGCTCCAGGATTGGCCATTCAAGCAGATAATTTCTTATAAACCACCAATGGAGGAAACCAAAAGGGTTCAGGAACCAAGAACCTGTTCTAATAAAAAAAAAAAAAAAAAAAAAAAGTATGGCATTTCACTCTTTGCTCTAAAAGAATTGTTTTATTTGCCATTTTCTAAGGGTGCAACAATAAATTTAGCCCACGATTCAATACTAACCTCTATTTTTTAACCACGGATTTCGTTTTTTTTCTGATTGCTTTGCATAAAAGAGTGCTTTTTTGCCATTCTATGCTTAGGCAACCCAACACAACAGGCAACTTCCAAAAATAATACATACACAAACATTGTTTCAAACCTCTGAAAACTGTTGGTAGCCTATATTCAACCTGGAACACATATGAATTTTGCAATTTTAACATTAAACATATAAACAAGAGGTCAGAAAGGGTGTAAAATCCCATCACGATCTATTATCTGTCATATTATTGATTTATTTATTTATAATTCATTTAAAATGATCATAAATTCAAACTTTATAAACTTTCTAAAGTAAAAACTTTATAACTGCAAACTTGACATCGCAGCCTGATCATATCTTGTTTGTGAATCTGAAAGTGAAAGCAAACCTTGCCCGTTGTCCTGCTTTCAGGTGTGATGTTTACATGTGCCAGTGATGTGCTCCATTTTTTCCTGCCAAAGATTTTCTTCATTTCTTATGCTTGCCTTTTTATGTGAAGTTTTGCTCTTAACTCAAGCAACAGCATGAATTGTTAGGCATTCGCGTACTGCTGGACTATATAAGGACAACATGTTTTTTTTTTAGCATTTTGGTGGTTGGCTGCACGATCATCTCAATACTACTACTGTCTCTTCTGAAAAGCAAGTGTGCAGGTTGTATTGCTGGAGTTTAGTTAATGGAAACTAATCTTTTGTGTGAGTCGCCGGTCATTTACATGTTTGTGTGAACTGGAGGGATGGTTTGTGCATATAGGTGAACAAAACCCACATAAAGCAGGATGGAGAGACTTAATTTATTCTCATTATTATTACTATTACGAGGGTTCGTACAGTCATTAAAAAACTATTGTGGGTGCTAAATGTGGCCAATTTGTAGTACTATTTTTATAAGTCTCACGCACTGACATGCAACTCATGTCACTTTCATTTTCAAGTAAAGCATCCCTAACTTTATACGACAGTTACTGCAGTAATTATTCCTCTGGTGTCAGCAAAGCACTGAATCTCAGCAAATACTTGCTTCACAAACATGACAAATATATTTACAAAAAGCTTGAAATCACTACTTTTAAACGAACCAACTACACTTGAAAACAAATGTTTTTTGGTTTTGGAATCTGTACGAAATGAACGCGAGGTACTGTCTTACATAACTACTCAAATTCCCACAAACTCCTAAATGAGCTGCTGTCATTTTGAGAGGAGATTTGCCATCAAGACCAAATTAGGAATTACTTCAAAAGACTAGTGCGAGTAACACTGCCATAAATGAGGTTGGTGTCATGATCTCACACCCTTCGAGACGAGTGCACATGTACATTAGCTTGGGCAACATGGAGAAAAAAAAAGCTAATTTTGTTTGATTTAAACGTTTAGAAATTAAACTAAAGAGACAGTTGATGTTTAACTTTATTAGTGATTCCAAATATGAAATGTAATGGTAAGCCTGGCAAACAGTTTTGGAGAATTTGATGTTTCCACATTCAAAGAGAATGACAGAGAGGAGTTTCCAAGATGGCTGCCGAGTGAAATTTATTTGCTTTCATGTAGTAGGCAGACATACATTTTATGCAGAATAATTCAAAAACACTACACTATGAATGAGAAAGTCAGCTCTCTTAATGAATCGCAAGTCATGTCTGACTCAAATGAATCAAGAATCCTGTGATGTCATACTTTAGACTTGTACTTGCAGTTGCTAAATAATTGGTTATATGTTTGTAGATGTTTGTATTGTAAAACAGTACATTTATAATTATAATTTACCATTAGAAATACTACTCTGCCTAAATACCCTAAATCGTTCGAAAATATTTTGGTGCACACCAGTACTGTTAGTTTAGTGCCAATTACCGTAGGGTACATACACTGTACATGATAAAAAAAAATGTTAATGGAACCATTAATAAACTAAAATCCTGGATATAGGATCGAATCCAAACCATAATCAATTCCCACGCGTAATCCGCAAATTCAAGTGGGAAATAAATAAAACAATGACCTGCGTTTATAAAGAGAAAATCCAGCAAAACTGTATGAAAACAAACACTTAACCAGATATGCATGACCAAACGTGCACTCGCGCATCTCCCTCATGTTAAACTGATGAGTTATGAGTTAAATGCTAAGGTGCATCTAAACATGACCTAGACCCACTGAACTACCCGGCGTCGTGACGTCAGACGACCGTAAAACATCGTCACGGCGGCTACGAACTCAGTCGACCAAAATAAAAAAAATCTCACTGAGTGCTGGACGACAAAAGCAGCCTCCGCTCCACATATAATAGCGGAGTCCAGGCAAATCACGAGGTGAAATGCTAATTAGCAGCATTCCCAATACCAGCCATCGGCGCCCCAACTTTTCCTTTCTCCACACAGTCGAGCTCCCGAAAACCGAACCGTGGCGTGCAGTAGTTGAGCAAAGAGCTGACTCACTAATCTCAGCCCTAGCAGAGACTGTCAAATAACATCGCGCATTTACTTTCAACACAACTAGCTACATTATTGCCTTCTGCCTCAAGCTTCGGAAATCGCGATGTAACACAAGCGTTCCCGGGGAACTCCATTAATACGTAAACGTTACAATGTAGCACTTTTCCGCCCGCTAAAGTTAAAATCCTCGTAAATAGTGTTCACAGTGGACTCCAGCACGAGTCAAATGGAGGCTCGCAGGCTAAAGCTAGCAAGGCAAATAAAGAGGGGGGAGCTGGCTAAACTTAATCGCTCAAATGCAAGCAGCGCGGGCGAATCAAGTAAATCAGCGACACAACTGAAATGTTTAAACAATAACCGCCGTGCCTCCGCTTGAAGGTCGCTCAAAGGGATTTGTTTACTCTGAGGCAACAAGCAAAACAAAACTCCCCAACTCTGCAAAGTGACCAGGCTGAAATAGCGAGCGTAGCTGGTTTAGCAAGCTAATGCAGGATACCGCCGCCGCGGAACTGTGATTGGATCCTGCAGCGAGTGTGTAAAAAAATCGCGTTACAAAGCCTCCCCAAACCGCCATTCACCGGCAAACATAGAAGATTTGCAACCATGTCGAACTTACGGTGTTTGGTTTCCTCCTAAATCCCGTGCGTTATGTCCAGCTCTGACCTTCGGCTTGGTGAAACAGCATTATAGTTAACTGCCGCCGCCATGTTCCTGCTGCCTTATGCCTAACGATGGCTGGCTGCTTGTTTATCTCGCCAGCAAAACCTCCCCCACATACTACGGGCACCAGTATCTACTCGTTTACTCTAGCCTGCATAGCAACCTTGCAGCGAGCAACGGGGCAAAATGATGATACAGCAAACATAAGGACACGGCTCACCAGTTGGATTGCATTTTCCGAGCCTTTGTGCTTTCTAAACTGCAAGTGGATGTTTCATAATATTATAGGGGGATTCAAAGCTGTGTCGAAAAGGCAGTTTGCCACATTTAAAGTGCTGCTGTGGGAGAAAAAGTGTGCCAGAGTGGTCAGGTTACGAGCCCTTGTTGTTGTTATTCCAAAGCCAAAGCAATCTGCACTCTATTATCAATGTCATAACAGGTTCATTAAAAACCAAGTTAGATGAGCCACGCTGAAAACCAACATCACATCCTGCTTGTTATGTTTCACTTCAAGGCTGTTAATGTACATTGCAAATGTTTGATTTGCTTATTTTAATCAACTAGAAACTTTTTTAAGAAAACAAAACAGTGGCAGCTGAAACAATATAGGAAGGTTCAAGTGTTTTTTGTCTGAAAATAGGAAATAGCCTTGTTTAAATACAAATTTATCCATCATCTGTATTTTTAACTATAGATATTCAGTTAATTGTATGGTCAGTCCAAAGACATCTTGAATTAAATCCAAGTAGGCTAGTGATTATTTATAGAAATAAAATATGGTAAAATATAAAAATACAGTTTTGTAATATGAATTTCCCAAAAGCCTATTCTAATATTTAAGTCAAGATATAGGCCTGTCCTTGATTTTTAATATCACACAACATGTCCATATCACAAACATTAGGCTATTTTACCTGTAAAATAGAATGACAACAAGGTGTTTTAATTTGAGGCCAGTAAATCGACAAATCCAATTTTATCCATCATGACTATTTTGTAACAAGTAGACAGTCAATTAATTTATTAGACCTAACTGCCTTAAATTAGACCCAAGTCTTTACTGAAAAAGTATTAATTGTTGTTGATCGATTTGTGAAATTATCACATTAAAAAATACAAATATTGAAAACAAATAATTTGAGAAATATGTTATAATAAAATGTGTGTGTGTGTGTGTGTGTGTGTGTGTGTGTGTGTGTGTGTGTGT
>CAIGQV010000641.1:19238299-19248519 GCA_903798115.1 Danio jaintianensis
TTTATATATATATATATATATATATACCCTATCTATCTATCTATCTGACAAACTAAGTGCATTTTTTTTTTTATATCTGACTACTGTTTTGCAAGAAATGTTATGTAGTGACTAATATATTAATTTGTGATAAGAGCAGGTAGCAAAAAATAAAATTAAATACGAATATACGTGTAGTTGTGGTCTTTGCTACGAAAAGCCAATACAATCGCTTCAATTTTATATTCCAAACTAAATATATTTTCTAGTATCGGGAAAAATTGAGAATATAACTGAACAGTAATGTGAAATGTTCACCAAATGTCCTTAGGAATTTTTGTATAACAGCTCACACACCAAAAAAAAATCTTTTAGTGGATTTTTTAGTTTTATTACAGTACTTTCATCACAATAAAACTTTAACAGTGGTTTTGTTATTTAACTTCTTTAAAAGAGGAGTAGAATGAGGATTATATTCAAAAGTGCTTCAGGATTATATTCATTTAAATTGTGTGCACACCTAGACTTAAAAATGGGCATCACGGTTAACGACCTTAGTGCACACGGTCGAGTAAATGTTTAGTCATTTTTCTTTAAAGAGATTCACCCCAAACTGAAAATTCTGTCTTAATTTACCTCACCCTTCACTTGTTCCAAAACCATTTAAGTTTCTTTCTTCTGTTGAACATAAAAGCAGATATTTTAAAGAAAGCTGAAAAACCTGTGTTACAAATCTTTTAGACTGGTTCAGGATAAGTAAAAAGGAAGTAAATTTTCATTTTGGGTAAACTATTCCTTTAAGTCAGCTTAAACATGGAAAAAATCCAAATGCAAGATTTGGTTTAAGCATGCAAATGCATTAACCCATTTTCTGTTGCTTTACTGAAGTGTGCATGTGTGATGCTGCAAATTTAAGACAAAGCAAATGTTCTGTAATGAGGAAGGAGGAAATATACCACAAACAAAGGCACTTTCTTGACCTAAAGAATTATAAAAAAAAATGTGTTGTCATCTTGTGCGGCAAAAGTAAATGTTCTACAGTAAAAATGCTGCATCTGGAGAGGAGCATATACAAGCTGTTCAGTTTTTAATCATTTATTAAATAGTTAGTTCACCCAAAAGTAAAAATTCTGTTTTCAGTCCCAAAAACGTAGTTTTTAGGCAAACGAAAAAGCAAAAGACATAAAACGTTTCCTGTTTTTGACTGAATATATTGTGTGAACGGCCCCTCATTTGCTTTGACAGCTATTTATTTATTTATTTATTAATAAAGTCTAAAGCATTGCCTTGTTATTTACTTGCATATAAACCAGAAAAACTGGTTATTTCAATTAGCTGACTAGATTTTTTTTAGCTGACTAGATTTTTAGACATCCTCAGCAGGTGTCTATTGTCATGTCTTCTCTGAATTTCCGTGAAGTAAAGGGTTTTGTAAACACAGAAGTCTCTGGAGAAGTAAGCTGGTCTCATCACAATAACAGGATGCATGAATATGGTCCTCAGTGAATGTTGCACATTTATGTTTACTTACTTTCTTGGCCTTCTGGAAGTAGAGCTCTGGGATTGCATGAAGCCAGTAGCCAAGCTGACAGATGTAGTAGAACTTCATCTGGAACCTAAAACAAACCAAGGAGCTTCTTTAGAATCTTCTTCACGACTTGCGGAAATCAGACATCAATAATAATCACATTTGCAAGCTGCGTGTTAAACATACACTAGGTCTGCAAAAGCCAGAAGAGAGAGTTGGAGGTAGACTAATGCAGGGTAATTTAATCAGAAGTCTTGAGACTGCTCTTGAACAGTCTCCTCTGTGAGAACCAGCCTGGCAGATCAGTTTACAAAAGAAGATGCAAGTTATGAACGCTCAAGCAGCCAATCGGCAGAGGTGGCGTGAGATGGAATATGAACCTAAATAATTTCACAACCCATGCTGAAAACCATCAACACTTTCTTTCCTTTATTAATTACAGTTAGGGCTGGAGAATATTGAGAGAAAATGACATTGCTGTATATTTTATTATAAATAAATACAGGAATTTTCACCAGATGACTTAAAGTTATATTTATCTATTTATTTATTTATTAACAATCAATAGTGCTGGGCAAAGATTAATCGTGACATAATATGTGATACACATACATAAAAGCAAAACACATGCACGCTAAATTATAATTATTATTTTATATATATATTTAAATATAAATAAACATTCTCAAACATGTGCACATTTATATATACATAATTATACACAGTACACACATTTTATGACAAAACAAAAACAAAACCAAAAATTTAGAGTTAAGTATTGTGTAAAATTTAATCCTAAGCCATTTCTTTTTTTGTGTCAAAAAACATGTATTTTTTTCTTAAATATTTCTAGATTTTAGTATCATTGACCACATTCCCACTTTTTAGTATTCAATATAGAAAGAATTAAATAAAGTTATGATTTTATTGTGATTCCTACAAATATTAAACTAAAAATACTTTTAATAACACTATTGTACATTAAAATAAAATTAATGTAAATTTATAATAATATTTACATCTTAACTTCTTCATTTTGACACAGTAACCTAACAAACCTTTATTTTGATGATGACAAGGGAAAGAAATCGCTAAAAAAATTGCAAAACATGCAATTTTTACTTTTTTTTTTTTTTGTAAGAAGGCCTTTATACTCATAATTAGGTCAAACTCAATACTGAGAGTGGACATTTAAACAATATTTACAAATTAATTACTTCATGAGCTCAATTAGTCTAAAATACTCCATTAAATCCCAACCTGCAGGCTTTGACAATTGTACAGCAAATTCCTTTTTTTTTGTAATTCAAACACTGTTCATTTCCCAACAGCACAGACAGTGGTACTTACTGCATTAGGGTGTGTGGGTAACCATCCCACAGGCTGACAGGGTTGGACAGGAGGTTCTCCTTCAGAGAGAGCAGAATAAGTCAAATTAGTCTTTTTACGGACTGCTAGATATACAAACCTGCACACAAGCCCTATTAACATGAAGTTCTTACAGAAACAAGAATGCTGGCTCCCCACAGGCAGGAGAAGAGGTAGAAGGCACTCAGCTGACCCGACTCATTGAACTTGCTGTGCTTGGTTTTAGAGAAGTGCATCTTCCTGTTGATTTTCTGAACAGGCGAGGATTAGAGTAAATTGCAAAACAAAAATCAAACATGTATTAGAGTTAACAGTGTTGCACCGCAATGTTATTAACATGCTCCTTTGTGCGCTAATGCCTTTTGTTTTATATGGAAGCTTATTCCTGCAATGAGAAGTTTTTAGATCACAATTAAAAAGTTAAAATTGTGCATTCAGATCTTTTTTATTTACATTGCAGAATCACTACTGACTCACAATGTAAAAAATAATTCTCATGACTTTGTGTTTATTTTTTGCAATTCTACAAAAAAACAACTGCAACACAAAAACTGAGAATCACAAAAGAGCCTACAAACTTGCAACAGTGAGATACAAAGTTAGATTTCTCAACCAAATGAGAGATACCAAAAAATAAATAAATAAATCAAGAATGGCAAGATACAAAATCAAAAATGCCAAATACAGTTACTCTTTATTTTAAGGGGTCTTTGTTCCAGTGTAATTGCTAATTTAACTATCGAGTAATATTAATTAATTACATGTAATTACTATATGGTTAGAGCTGGAATGTGAGTTAGGTTTAGGGTTATCTGCATGTAATTATGCATAATTAATTGTGATTACTATATTAACTACATGGAAGATGCAACAATTGGACACATTAAAATAAAGCGGTACAATATAAACTCTGAACCAAATTTAGAATTCTGAGGGAGGAAAGTTAAGTACTAGGGGGAGAAAAAAAAAAATTAAGCCAAAGTCAAAATTCTGAAACAAATCTATAACAGTGTCAAAACTTCAATTCAGAATTGTGGGATGGCATAAAAACAATTAAGTGTAAGAAATAATTCTGATAAAAATTTTTTTAAAAGTATTTTAAATTGGGAGATAGAAGGAAGACCTGGAATGGTGAGAAACTTGCAATTCGGAAAAAATGCATTTAATTAAGAAACGCAAACTAATTTGTGTCTAACTGCAATTTACATTGAAATGTATTATTCATTGTCAGAAACAAGCTTCAGTGCAGTAGTTTCAGCTACATTTCATTTAATGCAAGATAAATGTAGCCAGAAAGAAACACTTACATCCAGCACATATTCCTGAATAATGGCGTGCATGATAATGGCCACCAACATGTAGAAGAAAATGGTTGCCACATCTTTTAGACCATAATGAAAGTAATTCACTGTTGTTTCCTCTGGACCCCCTAAAAAGACAAAAATCCCAAGATTAGCACCAATTTATCTTAATACTATTGTTGTAGTATAGTAACTATTGTTAGCTTTTTGATTAAGCCAAGTAAAGACAGGACTGATTACTCATTTGCTCGGTAAATAAAATAAATAAAAATGATAGAGGCCATGCAGCTAATCTTGTATCATATTGAATGAACCTTTGTAATTTAGCATTATTCTGAATCAATAAAAGCAGAACATCTTGATTTACTAAACAAATGTTTATTATCTGATAAACAGATACAGTGACCGTGTTAATGACAAGGGTTTTGAAAAACAAAACATACTGACTAACTTGGTGTTTCGATAGAAATAACAATATACCAGAAAACATGATTAAAACAAACTAGCTACTTCCCAACATACTTACCATTTGCTGGAATCGTGACGTTGTATTGCACAGTTATAAACAGAACCGCTACCTTTGATGTTATCTAAGTGGAAAGAAATAGACAGTCAATACACAAATGAATAAAGCAATAAAATCACCCCAAAATAAAAGATATGTAATGTAAGCAACATAAATAAAGCAATAGACAAATAAAGAAAAATCCACACCTCACTCAAAAATGAAAGAACTGTAAATTTGATGAGAATTTAAATATACAAAAGTGGTTTTATATTCATAGAAAGTATATTAGAAAGTCTATTAAATTCAAATGTTTAATATTTAAGGTACACAAACTACTGTTAAACAAAATGGTTTTTTATAGGGTGTCTGATGTCCTGTAAATCATTGGCAAAAATAATTACAGTGAGGCTTGTTACTTATTCAACTGAACTAACTTACATATTTTAAATGGCATCAATTTCATGTTAAGTGTTAATCAGATTTATATACACAAATATTATCATTTAAATCAGGGGTGCATGATAAGAAATCCATTTTAAAAAGCACCAAATCTGTTCAAATGATGTAAACTCCACTTCCCATGATGCACCACAGCACAAGCGCTGATATTCAGCAAACTATCGTCCAAATCTAACGGTTTCGAAAACTCGCGTTCCAAACTGATGCGCAAACTGTAAAATAGTCAACTTTGACAAAATACATATTTTGGTAGGCAAAAAACGTGACTCTCCCCATGCTGTGCATCGATGACAGCGCTCAGTCATTCTCCGATTGCCACGTAACACTTCATTTGCACGTAAAAGTATCAGTGCAGCTACAATGTTACGTAATCATTTTTATTAATAATTTCTGAAATTCCGTTCGGCACTTCTTTTTACAGAACTTGCTTTTTTTTTTTTTATCTCGCGGGTTTTAAAGTTCCCTAAATGGGCATTCATATCTCTCTCTCTCTCTCTCGCTCATGCATCACGTCTATTGAATCAAAATCTTCAACCATTTCAGTGCAATAACCAATTAGCACCTTAGCGTGAGAGTAAATACTAACAACTTAATTATATGATTCACATTCATGCAATCGAATCTAAAAACCTTCATTTCACGCTGTAAAACCAAAAAGTAATAGTTTAATCTGCAGGTAAAGGAAGTGAAAGACACGAGATGTGTTCACACACTGACATACATTAAACCAGATTCGTTAGATTTCTTACATGAATAAACAAAACATAAACACCGAATTGCCTCCAAGCTGGTCTTTCATGTGTAAAAGTGAGTGAATTTAGTAAAAGTGGGTTCTTACCTCAAACATAAGACCCAGGAGAAACACCATAGCGACACAGGACACAATATCCGCGTGGTTCTGGATCACAAACTCATGGCTGAGCACCGGCGGGTTCTTGTTGGTCTTTTTTCGGATGCCCATTTTGGTTGATGTTGAGAGAACTTTTGGTGAGTGTGAGTGAGGAACACGTCTTCACTATTGTTATCTGGCAGGCACGTCAGTCTTAACGCCTACTTCTGTCTTTCTTCTTCCATCCTTTTTAAAAATTTTATGCAGTTTGCACGGTGACGAGAGATGCGCCACCTGTCGGACTGGAGCAAAGAGGTTTTCTGGATGTTTAGGCCCCTGGGTGAGAAGCCCCTGTCTGCAGCCCTCAGATCGGGGCACATTCAGCCACGCCCACATGTAATTTCATTGGTTAATGGAAAGGTAATAGCGTCGATCCCCACTACTTCGCGTCAGTAAACAGGAAATGCATTAACAACTTCTTAAATACTGTTTTTATTGTTAATAAACACAAAAATACACAAAAGTGGACATTCTTGCTGAGTGTTTTATATGTTAATTATGTAAATTAATAAATTATTAATTTCTATAAAGTTAAAATCGATAAAGAAAACAGTTATGTGGATTTCATAATGGTATTTCTCCTGCTAAAAAATATTACGACAATTATATTAAATAGGATCCCCAAAAAAGACAATTTTCACAATGATGTCACTTTACTTCTGCCTTTCAGCAATGCAGTGTTTTTAGGTTTGATATTTTAATGATAGTTTATTATTTTGCTTCAAAATGTTACATTTTTGAGTAGATTAAAATGAAATGCATCAATCAAATGTGGTTTTTATGGCTAGAGGTTGCATATTTACAACAAACAAATAAAGGTGGAGTCTGAAATAATAAATAAATAAATAAATGCAGTGTTTTTAGTTAAGTTTCATTTTCAGTTCCGGTTTACCTTTGAATGAATGAGAGACTTCTCTGAAAAATTTACAACTAAAAATATTAACATTACACTTGTGATTTAAGACTATTAAAAGTATTGGGCATGTGTCCAAATGTTTCTCTTTCAATACTGAACTGCTTTGAGTTAAGAGCAGGAATAAGCTATTGTTTATCAAGGGAAGTATATGTTTGCAACCTTTTCACTTATTTAATCAGTTTATTTCATCATATAATAATTTATTTTTACTTTGATACTGCTATGAATATAAATGTATATTATCTGCTATATGTAAATGTTCCAGCACGAGTAAAATTCTTTATTAAATCTTCTCATATTACCTGATATGTCAATCAGTTTGATCATGTATTATTTACTGATCCATTAAAAGTTTTGTTCAGTTTCTCCATTTGAATGAATTAAGACAATACTCTACTGCCACCTACTGGATGGTTTTAATTTGATATCTGTACTACATCTTAATTAATAATTTACAAATAATTTCATAATCTAATAATACTGAATTAAAATGCAGTCTTCTTAGTGTTATTTTTATAATTGTAAATACAAGGTGAATAGTTTAATACAACTTTCTAAAAACACTTCTGGGTCCATTTCTGCACTAGCACAGATACTAATTTATAATTATAATGATTTTGATTATTAAGAGTCACATACAACATTGTTATTCTATTTCATTTAATTAGAATATTAAATAGACCTAATATTATATTAATAGGGTGGCACAAACCCCCACAGTTTTATTACTTATTTATTAGGACACAAATTAATGAAAATAAACTTGGCATAAAAAAAGTGCAGCACTCGTGTAAACATCTGAAATCTTTATTTGACAAATGCTGACAAGTACATACCAACTTCATCTTCAGTAAAAACAACAACACAAAGCAATACACACAGTTTAAAGTCCCTCTTTCTCGGTTCAAGTAAAAATCTGGCTTATCTGTACGTTTTGTTTTGTTTTTAGATGTCAGATATCTCACCTGCAGCACATCTGTGTATGCACATGCACACATGTACAAAAGGAAGACTGACAATTTATAGAAAATAATATTAATAACTTTAACTTTATATTAATAATAATGTTAATAACTAATAACTTTACGGCAGTTTGTGATTATCATCTTTAATAAACATAAAAGCAATTATATATTGTTCACAGGGGAATTCCCCTCCAGCACTGAAGTAACAATCTGCTGAGCAATATCCTGGGAAGGCAATTGTTGAACAGAATGCTTGCAGGACTCCCCTCTTGCCATTGATGACACCTAAATAAAATCAAGTACACTTTTAAGCAAGACACAAACATAATTCAAAGTTTTACAACTAATGGAGTACTGTACAAAGTGTTTGGCATATTCTGTACTCTTTATCATGCGTGTACACACACACACACACACACACACACACACACACACACACACACACACACACACACACACACACACACACACACACATAAACAAACAAACAATAATTACTTTATAATGAATATAAACAAATATGGAATATGCCAAGCACTTTCCCCAGTAGTCACTATTTAAAAATAAATAACCATAAATAACTTACTGTTCAGGGCGATGCGGTGGCGCAGTGGGTAGCATGTTCGCCTCACAGCAAGAAGGTCGCTGGTTCGAGCCTCGGCTGGGTCAGTTGGCATTTCTGTGTGGAGTTTGCATGTTCTCCCCGTGTTCGCGTGGGTTTCCTCCGGGTGCTCCGGTTTCCCCCACAAGTCCAAAGACATGCGGTATAGGTGAATTGGGTAAGCTAAAATTGTCCGTAGTGTATGAGTGTGAATGGGTGTGTATGGATGTTTCCCAGAGATGGGTTGCGGCTGGAAGGGCATCCGCTGCGTAAAACATATGCTGGATAAGTTGGCGGTTCATCCCGCTGTGGCGACCCCAGATTAATAAAGGGACTAAGCCGAAAAGAAAATGAATGAATGAATGAACTTACTGTTCAGCCAGATGTAGTGAGCCTGCTCCTTGAATTTTCGGTCAGTGACAATGCCTAAGAAGGTCCTGGATGTCAGTGAGAGTTACAGGAATGCCCCATCAACATCCTGTGTGACAACTCTCAAGAAGATACGCCGCAGGATCTCAGGTGGCATCTGTACAAAATAGCCAACAATCATCCAATTGTTGCTTAACATACAGCATATTAAAGTTAAACTCAGAGTTAAATATGTTTGTACTAGGCATGCCCCCTGCTCACATTCCCCCTTGCATAACAGTTTTATGCATGGGTTATAAAGTAAACAAAAAAGAGAAAATGAAGTGTAAATAAACATGTACAAAATAATTAAAAGCAAAAATAAATTAAAACAAAAAGAGAGAAAAACTGAGGTAAAATGAACTAAAACAGAGAATATGCTCCACAAGAATCATAGTGATGGATATATCAATGCCAATGATCTGCAAACAGAAGGTAGTATAGATCAACAGGTTAAGAATCAAAAGTTTTATATTGTATATATTTAGCAGTAACATTATCAGAATATGTCAATTAGAGAACAAGCCACAAAGAAAAATATATATTTTGTTCATATCTTTGAGATCAATAAACTTCCTGTGATAGACTGTTGCTTAAAACTCTTTAAAGTTTACATGAATCTAAGTGAATAAGACTACCAACTGTACGATCAACCTGGAAAACGCCAACCCAAACACAGCACACATTATTTTAAAAACTTCACGTCTTTTCAGCTACACACAGCTAAAGAATAAAGGACTTTAATTAAATCAATTACACATAATACGAAGCTCGTGGCGTGCACTGCTCTGTAATTTAACAATTTACACGACATAAGATGTGTACTCACCGTGCAGTGATGAAAACCGGAATCGAAAGCATACATTACTTCAACGTCAATATGTTTCCGTTAACCAATTAAAGACTTGTAGGCGGAGCGACAAGTTCAGTCCCGCCCACTGTTACTTATCGGCGGGGCTGAACATACACCCCCGCCCCATATACAGCCCCGCCCCAATCTGTAGGCTGCAGATGGGTGTACTTGCCCTGGGTCGATAGAAGCGGAAAAGGCACTTTCCTACATGGTGAATAAAATTAATAAAATATGTATATCTAATACACATTTCATTATTAATACATTATAATATATGTTTTTTTTTAGAGACTGTGATTATATGTTAGAAGTCAATATTGCCGTAAGCAAAGTTTTGTACATGAAAATAACACAGCATGTCATCACAGTCTGTAAAAAGGGTATATAGTAGGATATAATAATTTTTTTAATGTATTATATAATTTGTATATATATATATATATAT
>CAIGQV010000641.1:19253519-19264615 GCA_903798115.1 Danio jaintianensis
CTTCTATAGTAGGAAATACAAGAGCAAAATACTATGGAAGTCAAAGGCTAAAGTTTCTTCAAAAGATCTTCTTTTGTATTTAAAAGAAGTAAGAAAATCAGACAGGTTTGAAACCAGTAAAGGCTAAATGTTGACAGAATTTACATTTTATGGTGAAACATCCCTTTAATAGGTAAAATGCTAATTTACACAATGAATATTCTAAATGGTTTTCAAAGGGATTAAAGCGAAAGAAAAACTTTTAAAGACATTTAAAGTCTGTTTTGAACTGCAAAAATGTTAAATTTATGAAATTGTAGGCTCTCTAAGAAAATGTTCTTTTGATAACATTAATAAAGTAATAATATGGGGCTAATATTGTGAAGTGGGAACTTGTTTTTTAAAAATGTGATAATTAAGCGTACAGCACATTTTGTACACATTACATTACGTAATCATTCATAACTCATTGAGAAGTGAGTTGTAGCTACTGGACAAAGTTCAGATCACAAGCAGAAACTCATTCAGATAACATGAAAGTACACTTTAAACATGATTTTCTACAATGATTGTAAATAATGATGATCAGAGCAAAGTTGTGTTCACTTCCAGATAAAGCAGTTTAGCTAGTTCATTTCTAAGTGCATGCATTGTAGCAAATAAACTAAATGAATGCTAAATGAATCTCAACTTGTCTTTTACAAGATATCCTTTTTCCCAATTTTGCAAATTCTCTTTTTCCAAAATGTAACTTTATAAATTGAATTTAGTGTGTTACTTGTGAATGTTTTATAATTATTAGTAAAATTTATGAAACAAGTCTTGACTTGAAACAGACTTTCACTTTCACCGGTGTGGTTTGACTGAAACTCAAAAAGGACCAAAAGCATATAGACTAAACAAAATTAAATAAATAAAAAACAGCTCATGATGTCCACAAGAAGAGCCATGTATATAGTCATGATGTTGTCCAGATACAGCCAACAGAAATATGTCTTTTGCAGCAGATTGTGTGTGTGTGTGTGTGTGTGCAGAGGATCCTCTTCACGATTCTCAACTCCTTAAAACTCCCCTAAAATATACAGGGTAATCACAAAAGTTTCTTAATACTATTGAACATGACGAATTGCAAACTCAATATAGCAGCATCTTGATTATATCAAGTATAAATAAAACTGATTCATTTAGTTTTATTTGGTCAACTAAATAAATAATAAATAAAAGAGCAGTTTATCTCATAACTCATTGTATGACCATTTGAAACTGAAAATTATTCGTACTACAGGTATATAAGGAGAAAATCGTCATTAATCAAAGAGATTGTGTTATTTGTTCATAACTAGCTGCAGTAAGTGTCAGTTTTTGTATAGGGGTTTACAAATATACAGTAAAATCTGATAAAAATGGCAATATGAACCAACCAAAATATTTAACCCAACTGTAAGGTTTCTCCATATCGGATCCAAAGTTACGTTAAAACACTTCACCCTTTTTTTAAAGTGTACATTTAACTATTGATATTTGATATAATGCTAACTGATCCAGAATAGGAAAAAAAAACTTTAGTAATGGTTCACTTAGCATTCTCAGCATCATTTTCATTTACCAAACAAAACAATGTTGTGTGTTTTGTGCTTGGTTAAACATTCATTTGTTTCCATATGTGTGTACATCTTTGGTTTGTCCAGACGTCTGTTCATATCTCAGTCAAACTACACCAGAGTTTGTTTGAAAGTGGTTGAAAGTGGTCTTTTTTGGAATCACAGTTAGTCTCATTTGAACCAAACCCACCAAATGTGAACACACTTAAAGAACCGAAATAATAAAAAAAAATCCAAGTATTACAATAATTCAGATCATTCATTGACAATAGTATTTATTTACTGATTTAATTATATAGGGATAAAATCTTGATAAATCAAATATATTGTGTTATTTGTTAATAATTAGCTTCAATCAGTGTCAGTGGCATCAACACTATAGAGGTTTACAAACATCCAAATAAACCTGTTAGGTCAAAACAACCCACCATTTCCTTGAGTGTATAGGGTTTATACATGGTCTTACTTTTGTGTGGTAAAACCATGGCTGATTTTCATAAGGTTTATCTGGATGTTTGCAAACCCCTAAAATGATGTCACTGACACTTGCAGCTATTAATTAACAAATAACACATATCTATTTGTTTAATGAAGATTTGTAGAATCTGAAGAATTTAAAAATATTGTGAATGAGCTGAATTATTGCAATAGTACACTGAAAAAAGGCTCTTCTGTGTGGAGTTTGCATGTTTTCCTAGTGTTTGCTCCGGCTTCCAGTCCAAAGACATGCGCTGTAAGTGAATTGGGTAAACAACTTTGGCCATAGTCTATGAATGAGAAAGTGTATGGGTGTTTCCCAGTACTGGGTTGCGGCTGGAATGGCATCTGCTACGTAAAACATATGCCGGAATAGTTGGTGGTTCATTCCACTGTGGTGACCTCTGAAATACAGACTAATCCAAAGGAAAATGAATGAATGAATAAAAGGGTTGTGGCTGGAAGGGCATCCGCTGCGTAAAACATATGCCTTGGCGGTTCATTCCGCTGTGGCGAACCCTGATAAATAAGGGATTAAGCTGAAGGAAAATGAATGAATGAATTTAGTAATGTCCAACTTAATTTGTTTGTTTACAACCAGTTACCTTAATAAATGTAGTAAATCCAATTAAAAAAAAATTTCTGTGTATTTAATCAGGACTATGAACCATTTTGCAATGTACTGATGTTTGTTTTTTTATAATTTCATACAGGTTACTAGTTTTACCAGGTTATCGAAAACATGAAGAGAATGAGTGAAGCGGCTATTTTTCATCAAAAGGAAGCAAATGTTTGTTTACATTTTCAGCATTAACAAGCACAATCCTCCAACGGCAATTTTTCAAATGCCATAAATCACAACCATGACGACTTTTGGAGATGGATTTCGGTGGCTGTGCACCCTTTTTGGATTCATTTTTTATTTAGGAGACATTGGTTCAGACATTTTGTTGTCCGTGCAGTATTTTAGAAGTGGACATGTCACATGGGCTGCACTGACTCTGACATTTGTTCTGGTCGCATCTGTGAGCGTACAGACATTTAGCTATGCATGGTTTAAAGATGACAACAAGGAGATTCAAAAAAATGTCAAGTGTAATCCTACTTGCCATCTGATCGGGATACATTTACTGCAGATAGGCATTTGCTCAAGGTAACATCATGCTAATGTATCGAGTAAAGCAATTTAATTTAATTTAGAATGGATCTAATATTTTGGCAATGCTTTACAATATGGCAAAGTTAACGTGAACAATAAAAATTGTATAAAAATTTGATGTCAACATTTAATATTATAATATATATTATTAAAAGTTATTATTAAAGTAAAAAAATGTTTTTATTCAAAATGCTTTAATTTGCTTTAATTCATCATACACTGTAAAAAGTTATTAGTTGACTTTAAAAAGTGAGTAAACCCGTTGCCTAAAAAATGTATAATTCTTACAATTAAGTTAAATCAACTTAAAGGTTCCAAGTTACAATGGGTTTACTCATGTTTTTAAGTAAAGTGAACTTGTCGCTTTTAAGGCAAGTATACTCACTTTTTAAAAAAAAAAGTAAAGTAAATCACTTTTTTATTTGTGTTATTTTTGGCAAAACAAAGTACAAAACATTGCAGGTATTCAGTAACAAAGGTATTTTTGTTTATTTTTTCCCTTTTTTTAATCACAAACTAACTTAAGACAGAGACATGAAATGAATTGAATAATTAAATTAAATAAATCAAATAAAAATTATATTAACAATAATAATAAGAATAACAAAAAAATGTATTTAAAAAAAACTATGGGGGTAGGGGAAGGGGATGTTGGGGGGATTTAAATCATCTCAGTTTAACACATGACCAGAACATGTGGGTTAGGTCTAAATAATCACTTTTTACAGTGAGATGCCCTTAAACAATTGTTTTCATAATTATGTTCTTTCTAACTTTCTAGGAAGTAAGCTAAAAAAAGTACTAATAATAGAAAATAATAATAAACATTATTTAAAATCTTTTAGTTAGTTAATGTTAACTAAACAAAAATGAGACCTTAAAAAAAAACGTTTAAAGAGACTTTAAAAAAGAAAAGAAATTCTGTCATCATTTATTTACCTTCATGTTGTTCCAAAGACTATTCAGTGGAACACAAAAGATGTTTTTATCTGAACACATAGCAAATATAACCCTCACAAATTGGCTTTAATTGTAAGAAATAAGAAAAAAATATATATTTTTGGGGGGTGATCTGTCAATTCAGAATGAGCTGGAAGGAAATTGATATTGATTCACATGTTATCATTTTTTTTCACAACGATGCAAATATTTAAGTTCACACTTTTGTCTATCTGCCACTTTAAGGTATCTCCAACTCTTAAAGAGGAAATTTAAAGCCCTTTGTTCAGGTCAGACGGACGAGGAAGAGAAGTATGACTCTGGGCTGGCTGCAGATCTCAGCATGCTCCGTATGTTTGAGACGTTTCTGGAGAGCGTTCCTCAACTCATTCTGCAGGCATACATTATACTGGAGCACAATCATCGATCCAATCTGCAATGTGAGTCCTGTGGGGATCCAATCATTATAAGCACAAATGCACAAAAGATAAAATGAAGAAATGATAAAATGTTACCTTTCAAAAGTTTGTACCATGAGAGTTTTATTTTTTATTAATACTTTTATTTAGCAAAAATGCATTGCAATCAGTTGATCAAAAATGTCAAGTACAGTACTCAATGCTGAAAACTATTGGTTTACCAAGTATCCTCACTTTGCTCTGGGCCTTGTGCTTTGTTTCCACTGAACGGCTATTTGTCACAAGAAGATGACAAGCTCTGATGAGTGTGTTTCATTGCTGTGCGCCATCATTGTATCATTACAGTGTCGTGTTTTGTCAGTGTATTTAAAGATGGCGCTTCCTGTGTTGTTGTTCTTTTGACTTGTTCCACACACTGATTGACAATACTCTCTAAACCAATAGCATTCAGCAGTGAGTCTAGCTTCACCTTTGGGTACCATACTGTTGTGCAAGTTATACTTATGAAAAGGTGCCAAAAAAGTGGTACTGTAAGATTGACTATTTGAAAAAAAAAAGAAGGCCATTACACGCTCATTTAAAGATAATGGAGGGCCACTGTCCCACAGAGTTTGGCTCCAACCCTGAGAAAAACAACAGCTGCCTAAATCAACAAGTGTGATTAGCTTCTTAATGGTCTGTTTGATTAAGTTTGGAGCTAAGCTCTGCAGGGACACCAACCCTACAGAATCAACCTTCCCCACCCTTGTTTTAAATGATAATTGACTGGTTTCACAGACAGGGCTTAGACCCTGTTTACACTGATGCGTTTTAGTTTTTGCTGTGGTTACACCTTCCGTCTACACTACCCCAGAGTTTTCAACCCCCGAAAATGGAGACATTTGAAAATGCTGCGAAGGCCAATTTTGTTTGTAAGTGGTGGTGTTAGTGTGAACTCCACATATTTGCTGCCTTCGTCAAGCCTCTATCACATGACCATAATGCCACTGCAATAACATGTAGACAGAAATGGAAGATTTGTTCGCCTTGTTGTCCATTTTAGCAGCCGTTGTGCAGTTAAACATTGCATTTTATAATAGAGGAGCTGCTTACATTCGCAAGTGGCAATCTATTGTTAGAGCAGTCACCAAACACTAGCATTTCATGTGATGTAAGACCTATTCAGGACACTGGTTAGAGAGTGGCAGCATTCCAGTTCAATATTTATGCCCTTCCCTTGCTAACTTCCCTCTGTCTCGTTCCCTTGAATGTACGTCATTGATTACATCACACAAGTGTCCACTACTGGTGGAGCATCTGAATGGGTTCAAATTGAATGCCGTAACCCAGTGAGAACTTGGGAACTACACTGTTGTGACGTCACAATTGTGTTGCATTCTGGGACATATAGGCGCTGGAGTGGACATATGAAGCCGACTCGCTCTCTCTGAGGGATCTGTATGTCCATGTAAGCTTCCCTTGTTCACTTAATTACTTAATGTTTTTTATTATTTAAATAAACTCTTTTTGCAATTTTGGTTCATTCAACACATTTCAAATAAAGTTGGAACTGTAAAGTATTTACCACTTTGTAATGTTGCCATTCCTTTTCAAAACACTTAAAAGACGTTTAGGCACTGAAGACACCAAGTAAAGAAATGTTTCAGGTGTAATTTTGTCCCATTTTTCCTGCAAACAAGTCTTGAGGTGGGCAATAGTATGGATCTTCGTTCTAACATTTTGCACTTCAAAATGCGCCGCAAAGACTTGCCAAAATAGTCCTGAGCCCATATGGTGATATCGCTTATAGATGAATGACAATTCTTGATGCAGTGCCGGCTGAGGCATCGGAGATCACGGTTGTTCAGCTTAGGCTTGCACCCTTTTCCTTTATGCACTAAAATTCCTCCGGATTCCTTGAATCTTTTAATTATGTTATGCACTGTTGAAGGTGAAATATCCAAATGTCTTCCTATCTTTCTTTGAGAAACAATTTTCTTATGTATTTGTTGGCAACCTGGCAATCCTCTGCACATCTTTGCGCCTAAAGGGCTAGATCTTTCTTAATCTATTCTTTTTTTTTACCAAATCATAATTACAATCACTTGTTGACATCACCTGTTTCAAATCACATCATTATTTATCCAATTTATCTAATTACTAGCCCTCATTTGCTCCTGTCCCAACTTTTTTTGAAATGTGTTGAAAGAATGAATATTGGAATATATGTTTATTTTGAAAAACAATAAAAACCTTGAGGAAAACATTAAATAATGTTTGTTGTATTGTCTGCAATGAAATACAAGTCAAAGTAAATTTAGAAATCACTACTTTCTTTTTTACTTGCGTTTTCCATACTGTCCCAACTTCTTCTGATTTGTGGTTGTATGCTGTTCCCCCAACAGTCTCTTGACTATAAGAAACTTTGGAAATACAAATTGACAACTTACACTAACCCTAACTTTATACTCTAGTGAGAATTAGTTGTCATGTAGTTGCAATGCTACTTATAATCAACAAAATGTGTTAAAGGCACCATCAAAATTAAAGTGATACCAAAATATCTTGCATTTTGTGTTTGATCAGTAATCACACTGATTGTAATTTTTAAAAATCTATATTTTTCAGACATTAGCATGGCCATGTCTTTCATCACCATAGCCTGGTCCACGGTGGATTATCGACGCTGTTTACGGTCCTCTTTAACTTATGCAAATGAAATGCCATCTGGTATCCCAACAGCCATCTACCTGTTCTACAAAATCTTCACCATCACTCCTCGAATCCTCAGCCTGACGCTCTTCCTCATGCTCTCCTACTTCACCATTCCAGCAATAGCACTTGTATGGCTGGTGGGAACCATCTGGGCATTTGTGGAAGAGACGGATTTCTGCACTTCACGAGTCCTTGAATGGTTATATCGAGGCATAGTTGGAGTTATTCTTATTTTTACCTTTTTTAACATTAGGGGACAGAACACTAAAGTCCCCATGACTGTGTATTACATATTCAGCATAACTGAAAATCTTTCTGCACCCATTTTGTTGCTCCTGCTCAAACCGGAGTCTGAAGGAACCGACTATTTCCAACCCATAATACTTTTTATTTTATTTTCAAATTCAATAGGACTGATTTTTCTGGGGGTTTATTACAGACTCCTTCATCCTCATGTGCCTCCGTCTGTGCATCCGTCTGGTAGGATAGCAGATGTAGTGGATGGAGCTTTTAGTCAAGTTGAAAATGTAAAAAAAACACGTTTGGATAATTTTTTACAAGTATAGTAACGTTGCTCAGCAAAAACCTACATTTGAATGGTCTAAACATGTCGGTAGCACTTTATTTAACAATCCTTTTTTGCATGTACATACTATTTACATATCATATTCATTATATAAACTGGATAATAACTAGATTCTATGGCAAAACTTACTCCTGAACTTTACCTTAAATGGACAGTTCACCCCTAAATAAAAATTACCTCACTGTTTACTTTGCCTTGTGTGCTTTTAAACTTTTATGAGTTTCTATATTCCGTTGAACATGAAAGAAGTTATTTTAAAGAATGCTGGTTTATGGTACCCATTGACTTCCATAGTCATTTTTTACCTATGGAAGTCGATGCATAATATAGAATATAGAATCTCAAAAAGGTTTAAAGCCACACAGGGGAGAGTAAATGATGAGGTAATTGTCTTTTTTGAGTATCCCTTTAAGCCATGTAGTTATCTTATTTAACGCTGTACACTGTTATTGTACGTTACGTAAAATAAAGTGCAACCAATGTGTCTGAAAGCTGCTAAGGAAGGTATGGTATCTAATTTTACACATATTAAATGTTGAACTTTTTCCAATAATTTAATGCAGAGGTCAACAGAGCAATATAAAAGCAGTTCAAGGAGTCACGGAGCCTGTTGTATTAAATACTATTAAAGTCTGTAATATTTATTCAAGCTTGATGCAGATCAATGCAGTGCCATGCTGTAGAAAGCCTAAGTTATGCTGCCTTAACATGCTGCCGGAAATATCCTAAATATGAATTTCATAAAATGTAATTTTTTTACTAAGTAGCTAGATAACAGAATTTGGAGTAAGAGTTTGTCTAGTTTAAGTTGTAGGCTAAACATTGTGTCAGTTTTGTTTACCACAGGCATATGACTCCATGATACTTTGATAATTTGTTCTACAATATAAACTGCTCAAAAGGACAAAGATTGCCAGTCTAAACAATTGAGTGCATGACAACTGATTACAGATTATTCTGCAGTTGTCGCTGTTTTCAGAAACAAAAAAGAATAATTACTCCTATAAAAGTATGATATTTTAATGTCAGGAAAGTCACTATGTAAAGTGTAACTAAATTTACTCACATGACATTTTGAAGGATCACACAGCAGATCTGTTCAAAGTGCAACTTAAACCTGAACACAAAAAAGAACAAGCTTTTAGGATTAAAATAAATAAATAAATAAATAAATAAATAAATAAATAAATAAATAAATAAATAAATAAATAAATCTTTACAATTCAGCATTACTTGTTTGAAACCCAAACAAACTTGTGATTACTGATGTTATGCTGGGACAACTTGAATCAAAAAGTTCCAAATATGAAATCTGATATTTGATATCTGAACATTATATTAATAAAAATGGCATTTAATTGCTAAAAGTTTGCAGAACCCTGGGTAAGCTCAAATCTATATTATGTACTCATGGCTACTAAATTGTTGTTGTTGTTGTTGTTGTTGTATTATATTATATTATTATTTTTAATAAATAAAATAAGTTAATAAAACTGATGTTTGGGGTCATAATTTCTTTCTATTAATTAATTAATTAATTTGATCGAAAATACAATTTATACAGTTACAATTTGTAAATATTACAATTTACAATACCTGTTTTATTTTCTTACATTTTTTATTATTATTAAGGCATTCTGGTTTTGTCAGTATCAAATAAAATAAAAAGTTAGCAGTTTATTGTTTTTATCGAAATTAGAATGAGACATTCTTTCAGGATTCTTTGGTGTATAGAATAAAAACGGCATTTAATAAATTTATTTGTAACATTACAGATGTATTTTAACGCCGCATTTTTTTACGCCATTAAATTTAAAACATCCTTACAGAATAAAAGCTTTTGTAAGTTTTGAATGGAAGTAGCAGAAGTATTTTAACATACTTTCAATCACTAGATGGCACTGTTGGTTAAACAAAATCCATTCTGCCTTTTCCAACAGGAGATTTTGTTGCCATCACGAAGACTTGTTAAATCATGAACTGAGATTGTAAGCCATTTGTGCTGATTTTTTTTTTTTATTGCAATTAAATAATTATTTTATAGTAAATTAAAACTTTTTATATTATAATTCTATTAACTTTTTATATAAATATATCTTTGACCAAAGTCAAATAAAGCAAAGCAGTAGGTAGCACTGATTTTCATTTCATTTTTTGATTTTTTTAATTGGGATTGTAATCCATTTAATAAAAAATTTTAATTCACAAATTGTTTAGTCCTTCGTGTCTACACGAATGTCTGACTAAAGTAGAAGGCTGTGATCTTTGACCTGCACAATCTTTTACTCTACAGAGAGCCAGAGATCATGCAGATTGTCTGTTTCAGAGCTAATTGAAAGATAATAAACCAATCCAATTCTGTTTTGACTACCAGCAAAATATTGTGCAAGCCAGCAGAGTGAGGCAGGACTGAGAGAAGAAGAAAAAAGAGCTAAAATAAAGAGAGCGGGAATTAAAACGGAGAAGCATTTCCTCAGTGTGTCGTTCAGTGAACATCTGCTCTGGTTAGCTCACTGTGCACACACACACACACACGCACACGCACACACACGCACATGCACGCACACACACATACACTGCACATTTATTTAACGCTAGTAGCTTTTCAAATAAACATGAGCACTGTTTTGCCGGCTGCAGACCTTCTTTTTGTCTCTTGTGTATACACACACATACAGTGGCCCTGAAAAGTGTTTGGATGATTTTTTGACTATTAAGTCACATACATACCCCATGCATGTTGTGGTTTCATGTTATATGGGGACATCTCATAAATGTAATGATTTTTATACTCTACAGGCTGTATATTCTGTCCTCTTACCCAAACCTTACACCTAATCCCAACCCTCACAAAAAACATTATACATTATCATACCTTTTCAAATATTTAATTTGGGATGATTTATGCGACATTTTTCTCACGTGGAACAACAACAAAAAGGTCCCCACAAGTGCAGTAAAATAACAAATTAAAAATACTGTAACTGAATAGTTTTCTCAGGAATTGCTTACTAAGTATTAAAAAAATGTGTATTTTTAGTTTTACTTGAGTGCATTTTTAGTGCTGTATCTGTACTTTTACTGCATAATTTTCCTTCACTGGTTTATTTTTTCTTCAACTTGTGGTTCTCACAAGGTTATGATTATCAGAACACACACACACAAAATACAAACACACTCACGTATACACACACGCACGCACACACACACACACACACACACACACACACACACACACACAC
>CAIGQV010000641.1:19264715-19287904 GCA_903798115.1 Danio jaintianensis
CACACACACACACACACACACACACACACACACACACACACACACACACACACACACACACACACACACACACACACACACACACACACACACACACACACACACACACACACACACACACACACACACGCACGCACAACCACACACACACTAGGTTTCTGTGAATTGCAAGTTGTTTCTAGACTTCTGTTTGTTTAAAACTTGCCAAATTACACTTTCAGATAAGCATCATTTAGTATTTTTAGATTTTTTTTCTCCTAGTGGGGACCAAAGGCCAGTCCAAATAATGTTAAATGAAATGTTTTGATCCTATTCCCCACAATGTAGTATAAATAGGTAATTTGTTTGCCATTTCAGGTCAATTGCCTCACAAAAAAATGACATTTGTTGTTTAAACTACTTTTAACACAATTGTAGGAGTGCGTGTGTGAATGCGAGAGTGTATGGGTGTTTCCCAGTGCTGGGTTGTGGCTGGAAGGGTTTCTGCTGCGTAAAACATAAGCTGGAATAGTTGGCGGTTCATTCAAATATATTTAACTTTTTCTTTTTAAACCTACATAATTTTACTCTCGTCCATGATAAATTCACTATAGGTTGCATTGATATTACAATAGTTTTACACTACTAATGTTGCATTTAAAAGCAGGATCATATTCTATGGACAGGGCATAATGTAACTCCTTTGCTCATCTTGCACAGTGGGCAAGACAGAGAACTGTATCAGTGACAGAAGAGGTGAAACACTTGACAGTGTTGATGCTATTATTACATAATAGATAAAGAGATGAATCAGGACAAATGCTGAATGCGTCTGCATGTCCATCAACCCAAGTCTGTTGATTTTCCACCAACAGTCAAACTATGTGTACTCCTTTTTGACTGTGTACTTGTCTATCTTTGTCTAAATGTGTGTAATGTGTGTTTTTCTTTACGTATTTATTGTCTTTAATGTATTTATTGTCTTCTACGTATTTATTGTCAATATTGCTAATAGTATATTGTTTTGTTTTTAGAGTATGTTGTTGTATTTTGCACTGTCTGTATTTTGTCTAGAGCCAGGACCTAAGCTTTTCACTCATCAAAGTACACGTGCTGCCGATGATATGACAATAAAAGTGATTTGATTTGAACATATTTTATATTAATCTATTTAAATGTAAAGTTTTTCATTAAAATCTTAATTTTAATTTAGTTAACTTTTTACATTTCTTTTATACATTTCATTTATGCAGTTAATCAGTGTCTTGAATTTAACCATGCACAGTTATTTACATTGTAATGTATTTTTTTGTTAGATGTTAAGCACAGGTGAATATATTATATTATATTATTCATTCATTTATTCATTCATTTTCTTTTCGGCTTAGTCCCTTTATTAATCTGGGGTCGCCACAGTGGAATGAACCGCCAACTTATCCAGGATATGTTTTAAGCAGCGGATGCCCTTCCAGCTGTAACCCATCACTGGGAAACATGCATACACACTTATTCACACACATACACTACGGCCAATTTAGCTTACCCAATTCACCTTTACCGCATGTCTTTGGACTGTGGGGGAAACCAGAGCACCTGGAGGAAACCCACGCGAACACGGGGAGAACATGCAAACTCCACACAGAAATGCCAACTGACCCAGCTGAGGCTCTAACCAGCGACCTTCTTGCTGTGAGGCGATTGTGCTACCCACTGTGCCACCGTGATGCCCTATATTATATTAAATTATATTTAAAATAATACATTTAATAATAATATAATTTATACATTGAATTACTTTTACATTTCAAAATATTTTTTATTGTATTTCATATAGTTTCAGAAGTTTCATGCTCAGTTTAACAGCATTTCCGATAAGCAAAGTTTATCATCTGTTGACAGTGTTGATGTTGCATTATTATACAACAGATGTATAGCTATATCAGGACTAGATGTAAGTGAATGTGCTGACACACTGATATGCTTCAACTGATATGCTTCATAATAACTAGACAATAAAGCAAATTACCCTACTTAGTGACTTAAAGCATAAATGAAGGCTAAATTAACTAATAATTAAAATACAATAATAAAATATATAATACATATATCAATACATAAATTTCTAAAATATGAGCAATTAAATAATCTAAGTCTAATATTGTATATTAAAATATCTACTGTAAATATCTGTATCATGTTGCTCTCACACAGATCAATCTTTGTTTTGTCTGGTGAGTCAATCAAGCCATTTTAACCGCCGACCGTCTCCCTGATTCACTTCAGTTTATTTCTGCTTTTCTTAGTGCCATTTCCTGTAAAAGGCCGTCAGAAATGGTCCATATACAGCATACACTCACCACAATTTGTCCAAGCACAATAAAAGCGGAGAGGCAGTCGTGCGGGTGGCTGTTTCCCATTACAGCTTCAAAGTCCATATAAAGCATGATTAATGTGCGTTTGAGATGCAGCATGTCTTTAATTATTATGACTTGACTTGTGGCAGCAAGCATAGATACATTAGCGGCAATAGTAATCTGTAAATGTCGACACAGGCTGCGTTCTGATGCTGGAGGTTTTGCCTCATAGCTGGAGAATTCAGAGAAAACTGGACGGCAGGAGTGATCGGTGTAGTAAAGAAGGGCACAGGTCCTTTAATCACAGCGCATATACTAACAAATTAGGCTCGGCAGTGATACATTGCCAAAAGAGTAAAGTTTAATTAAGTCCAATCACTTTCTTTCTGATCATGGAGTGGCACCGTCTGCAGTTCTCCTGGAGGTTCACATGCTGTAAATAAAGTCCACATGCTGTTTTTCAAAATTCAACATTACACTATTGTTTGTAGCCAGGGCTGTTTTTAGGTGTAGAAAACTAGGGATTGGCCATCCAAGCCACCATGTAAATATAACCCAATCGCATGACAAATGATCTCAGTTTAAATTAGGAATGAAATCAAACTTTACTCTTGTTATTTTTTTATTCATATAGTATTGCTTGTTATAAACAATGTATCTGTGCACTTCATTATTTTCTAAAAATTAACTCAGAATATTTAATCAAATAACCGTCTCTTCCCCCTCGAAATGACTATTTCAAAATTCTGGTCACATGGAATGCCTTTAGGGTGGGCCTATCAGGGCGTGTCTCGTTTCTGCTCTGCCTTCATTCATTCGTTACTCTTCTTTCATTTTGTTGGCAACACTCATCTTCCAATGATCCAATCAGTTCCCAAAGGACGAAGTAATACAGTGACTTACATTTTTTTCTAATTTCTGAACCATTTCAAGTGGATGTATTTCATGACTGAGGACAATCTGAACTTGCATTACATGGCAACTTCAAACTGAGGCTACGTCTATAGGCAACGATTATATTATTTTCTTTTACGGATTCAAAAAGTTTTTCATCCATACATGTATAATTTCCAGAAATGTCTGCTTCCAGATGGAAATAGGAAAACTGGGTTAAATTTGTGTAATATGTATGCCACACCTATATGTGGTGCTGTAAACAAACACAGACAGAGCCGCAGGATACACTAAAATCAAAGATGAATGCAGTGACCACGCGCATGAAGTCTTTCTTCTCAAGTTCGCTGAGTACAGACATAAAGAGGACACCATGGCAAAATTTTGTCTCAGTCCTAATTAAACACACCTGATCAAACTAATTGAGCTTGTTTGAAACATTGAGGTAAGTGCGTTGACGCAGGGTTAGATCTAAATTCTGCAGGGCTGCACATCAAAGCAAACTATTTACGCAAATTCGTTTTTGTTCCTAAACACCTTTGAGTTATCATTAGTCTGTGGTGATTATACAATGACTGGGTGTGTTCTAGAACTCCACCTTCTTTGACATGCAATTGATTCATATCTCATCGGAGATGAACAAATAATTAAACAATTATTAAATAAATAATCTCAAACTAGCGTCAAATAAACATCTGATTAAAATAATCGAATAAAAATTTATACAAAAATAATACAACAAAAACAAATAATCCAAAATTGGATAAAAAGGTAATAAAAATATCTAAAAAAAAAAGGGAAGAAAATGGTCTTTTTGGTGGTTGGCATATATTCAATGAGGAAAGAAATCTGCATTGTTGCTTTGGTTAGGTCAGTAATTACCAGAGACCTGACGCGGGCTGTTTTCATAAAACAACGCAAAAAAGTCAAACGCTCAAGATGGAGCACATCACCGCTTCGCTGAGGTGGGCTGTGTCACAATCCACACATACACACACCTGGAACTCATTCATGGATGTTAAAGATCACATACATATAGGAACTGGAACACACACAGACATGGTTGCACAAGTAGATTAACGCATGCGCTTTGACGCTATGTAATTAGTATAAGAAAGCATTATGAGGGAATATGTTTTTGCTAGATGACTACATCAGCTATGTCAATCACGTTTGGGTTTGATCTTGGAAAACCAGGAACATTAATTCATCGAAAATCATTCTGAAAAGAAAAACACCGTAATGACGCGGTGGCCTTTTATGTATTACAGCAAAATGAACCTAATGGTGGAATAAACTAAAACAAATGTCTGCCTTTGGCTGAGTAAATGCTAAATGAAAAATAAAAATGTACATTCCCCTAAATAGGTTTATTAGTTCTTGGTAATGAACAATGTCGCAAATATGGCGTGCTTACATTAGAGCCAACATTAATTGATGATTGCTTTGGTGTATTTGCTTCATGAGCCAAAGAAAACCATGAATGTGTTATTTCAGGTTAATTCTGTTGGCAGAGACTGGCTTTTAAAATGGGGAACAATAGCGTTCCAAAGAGCTGTTTGGCTTATAAATCAATCTGCCTGTCAACATACTATTTCAAATAAATGGGTAAAAAAAGAAAACCCAGAAACAGAGTGGGTAAAATGTTTTATGGTGTATAGCTTGAACTTAGATGTAGATACATTGAAAACCAATCAGGGTACAATCATTTACATTGAATACTTTTAAGTAAAATTTCACTAATTTCGAGAGGAGCACATGATATGATTGATAGTGGCTGGTCTGTCATCTGTAATCATTAGTAAACCAATCGGATCATTCCAAACTAACTATAAATAGCCTGTCTAGCCTTACTCCCTTATCTTTGTTTCCCGCCCTCCCTTTTCCTCCTTTACCAGGGGGAGCTCTTGAGAACTACCTGATCTCGTACCCCCTTACATGCTCATTGACCAGGCGGGAGCCCTAGGCTCAATTGTCTCCGAGCTCACAGTTCTCTCCCGGGACATCATGCCAAACCTGATAATAGCTTCAAGCAATATCTAAGTGTGAACTCTTGAAAACACTTTTGAACATCATGGAGGTGTCACGTCAGCTCACTCACAAACGCACAGGATCGCAGGAGTTATCAAAAACGCATATTTACAAAACATCACACTTACTACAAACACTGGAACATAGAACACAGACATCAATGGGGTGGTTGACACTTCAATACCAGACCAGGCACTAAACAAACTCAGGGGTATAAATACAAGGGACATGATTGAACTAATAACCAACAGGGGAGAGACACAGGTGAAACTAATGAACTTTAACAAACAGCAGGAAAACAGAACAAAGGAGTCACATGACACATACAGAAAGCATATGGAGACAACACAGACACACCAGACATGTGACAGGAGGCTAATGTAAGTGCAAGTAAGATGTGACTAACATCTTCTGAGCTTCATGACATGGTGTGTTATGCTGCTGAAGGTAAGATAGATACACTGTGGTCTGAAATAGATGGGACATGGTCAATAGCAATAGGTTGCCTGTGGCATTTAAATGATGCTGAATTGAAATTAAAGGCCCAAAGTCAACCAGAGAAACAGCAGCCTGAAATGTTGATGCAAAGCAGGATGGATCCATACTTGTGTTTGTCAAATTCTGACCCTTCTATATGAATGTTGCAGCTTTGAATGTTCAATTGTTCAATTCTGGTGAGCCTGTGTCAGTTGTAGACTTTGTTTGTTGGTAGTCTTCTGCTGCTGTAACTCATCTGCTTCAAGATTTGATGTGTTGTGTGTTCAGAGATGCTCTTCTGCAGACCTCCAGTGTAAACAGTGGTTAGTTGACTTTCTATTTACTGCAATTACACTGCAAGGCTTAATACACAGATCCAATCTTTTGATATATCTGTTTTTACACTAATCTCCCACCTAAAATCCTTTGACTGGCTTTCACAACAATGAACACAAAGACTTGAATGCTGGATAGACTTTTGCAATTTATTTCAATTTTCCAAAGTCAGCAAAAGTATACCTGACAGCAAATAATTCATCAATGAAAGCAAAAAAGTTTTTTAATTGGTTAGTTCACCCAAAAATCGAAAATTCTATTTCCCACATATTGTCCCAAACCACTGAGACCTTCGTTGATCCTCAGAACACAAATGAATATTCTCTGGAGGAAATCTGAGAGCTCCCTCATCCCCCATAGACAGCAACAGTCCCAAAAACTCTGAAGCTATGAAAAAATGTTTTTGTGCACACATAAAACAAAAATAATGGCTTTATTCAACAATTTCTTCTCCTCTGAGTCAGTATAGGGTGCAGCTAGGTTTATTGACCAAACTTTGCTTCTCATAAAACGGCATGTTGCTCTATCATGATCAGTTGTATACTGGCTTGCAGGGCTCATGTTATGTCTTCATATACGACCAAACTTCTATTTGATCATTCAATTTTCCCTAGGTTGATGCCTTTCACTATATAATATTGAAACTTGACAACTCCTCCTGGCACTACTGACCATCAATCTATTGCAGAGCATAAATATCATGACACAACTCATGTTTGAATTCAACACAATCTGTCAGGAAATAACGATAAAACTGAAATGGAGAATCGGATATGCGTGTTTAGATGTGTGCTGGATGTCCAGATATAGGAAATGTATCTGATTTTTAATCACATTTGGAAATGTTTCTGGTGTGAAAAAAAAAAAATATTTCGTGCTGATTTTTGTGTTACAAGCATGCGTCAAATTCCGATCTGTGGCAGATGTCGGCAAAAAAGATAAATTTTTTCTGCCAGTGTAAATGTCACCTATCAGCTAAACCTGTCTGGTCATTCTCCCCTGACTTTTGACATCAACACCGGATATACTGTCATTCTTGCTTCATTCACTGTAAATCCTAAAGATGGTTGTGCATGAAAACCTCAGAAGATTAGCAGTTTCTGAAATATTCAGAACAGCACACTTATTCAGATGCTTAGTTTGGAATTTAGGAGATTGTCTTGACCATGTCTGCCTGTTTTAATGTATTAAGTTGCTGCAATGTGATTGCTGGTATTTTGTATATTTGAACTTTTTACAACATTGAGGTACCACAAGTAGTTTATTTCAGTCCAGACAAAACAAGCCCAACAAGCCTCATGTTGGATGTAAATAAATATTTGTTAAAAAAATCCACAATAAAAAGAATGGTTTAGTGGTTCAAAATGGTTCAGACTCATTTGCTTTCTTCACAGAGTGCACTGATCCATAGACAATTCTGTATGTAAATGAATGAACTGTAAGACAATTTGCTGGGTTTATTTATTTAAGTTATGGTAACTTAAAGGCATAGTTCACCCAGAATTGAAATTCTGTCATCATCTACTTATCCTTTACTTGTTTCAAAACTTTATCAGTTTATTTTGTCTGTTAAATACAAAAGAAGATATTCAGAAAAATGTTGGAAACCTGTCACCATTTACTTACATAGTATTTGTTCTTCCTACCATGCAAGACAGGTTTTAAGCCTTCTTCAAAATATCTTCTTTTGTGTTCAACAGAAGAAACAAACTCATAAAGGTCTGGAACCACTTGAGGGTGAGTAATAGTAAGTAAATTTGTTTTTGGGTGAACTATCCCTTGAAGTAAATTAATCATATTAATGATAACAATAGTACTACTACTGATAATAATAATACATTTTTGGAAGTTTTTTAAAGTTTTTTTACAGATCCAACATTGGAATTCTTATATTAAGTGTCATTCTTTTTTTTTTTTTGGAAATTGTGAGTTTAATTAAATGGGGGGAAAAAAAAAACTGTGGAAGATGTCATGATCCACGACATTAACTTTAAAATGTTGCGCTGTCACAAAACAACATGGTGGTTTTGGAGCAATTACCTGGCCGCTGCACACCATCAAACGCACCGTACCGCAGGCACTTACAGAACTGACCATAAAAGAGGAAGAAGTGAGTCAGAGGAAAGCCAATTTGTATAATCCTAATTTAGGGGATGCTGGTTTAGTGTTTCAAGACTGATGCCAGCCTGGGCAGCACACGACAGAGGCCTGTGTCTCCTGGCCCTGTCCCAGTCACTTCGCACACAGATAGAAAACAGAAGCTGTGTTTTTGTTGGTCGCGATCCTGCTGCGCATAAGCAAGATGGATGTTATGGCTGTGCCTGTTTATTTGCGCAGTCTGAAAGCATAAGGAAGAGTTTCTGTATGCATGTGGACCTCTGATTTGGACCGTCTATGCAATCGACTTCTAAACAAGATTAGAAATTATGAATGAGGAATGAACTGGAGAGAGAAATTACGCAGAATTGTGTGCCTTCGGAAAAGGAAGCTAGTCTTGATTAAGCGAACTACGTCAGGCCTTCTTGTTTATTCTCTTACATCATAGTTTAGCTCAAAAACGGCCTGGCAACGGAAGCCATCAATCGCAAGCTTTCTGTTTTAAATTTGCACTTTAGTCTTGAGCTCGATTTCTGGGCAGCGGGGTTGATGAATGCTTAATATTACAGTCTGACCATTTACGGTGTAATAATGTTGAATTGAAAAGACAAAGGAAATCTATTTCTCTTTATACAGAGTCAGTCCAAAACAGCCAGCGTAAGACTGATGATCTGTGTCTTGGAGTGGTAAGTGTCCATTTTCAACTAAAAATAGTGCTGGGGTCCAATTCTCTGTCCTAAGCTTTTAAGAACTTTCACTCTATACTCAATAGTACACTCTACTGAAGTCCAAGGGCAGGTTCTGTAGCCACAATACTATCAAGGACAGTTTGACTGAGAAAAATGCTCAAAAAGAGTTTAAAGTCGTTTTGATCAATTATGACATGTCATTTTTCACTTTGAATTTGTTTAAGTAAGGAATAATTGACGATGGGCCATTTAATTATTAAAAACTAATGCACACCCAAGGTTGTAATGTGGTCCCAGTGCAAAGCAGAGTGTGTTACACCTCGTGTGTGCATTAACTTTTAATGAAATGGCACAGAGTCTATAGTGATACACTCAAAAATTACTTTTGCTGCTTGTTCAAATGCTTGTATTTCAACATTTTTGTATTATAACACAATTATTACGTTTTGTTTTTTGGAACAACTTAATTGTTTTATGTTCAATCCACTTAAATTTGTAAAAATGATTAAGTTAATCGATTTGTGTTGGGACAACATGAAGGAATTGTGTGGAACCCTGCATTTTCTTTTTCTTTTTTTTTTTACATTTAACACACCTAAAGACTTTGTTCAGATGTTGTTGTTTTTTGTCCTCAAACTAGTTCTGTGTTTAATACTAGCTTCTTACGGATCTCATCCAAAGCCTTTTGTTTTATTTTGATTTGATTGTTGTCTTTTGCAGGCTATAGAGATATGGAACTGTAATGTGGTCAAGACTTTAGCTGTGCACTTATCTGAAAATGAGTGCACACCTTAAATTGTTTATTAGCTAATCACAATCAAGCATCACTGCTTTTGTATACATTATAATAATTCAGTCAGTTATTCTTTACATATTTCTTGAACAATCATGCTAAATGGTAGAATTTCTGTTGAAAAACTGCATCACCAATAAATTTGTAGAGAAATCTCCACCAATCAGACAGTCAAAAAAGCTAATCATGTCCAGAAAAAGCCACCACATCCTTTACAGAAAAAAACACAAGCTTCACAAAAATGAAGATTTTTTTTTTCATTAA
This sequence comes from Danio jaintianensis, assembly GCA_903798115.1. Taxonomy (NCBI): domain Eukaryota; kingdom Metazoa; phylum Chordata; class Actinopteri; order Cypriniformes; family Danionidae; genus Danio; species Danio jaintianensis. The sequence goes on from CAIGQV010000641.1 coordinate 19,274,630, forward strand.
AATATGCAAAACCCACTAGAACAGCTTTATATATTTTGCTGACTTATGTACTTAAATTATTACAAATGTTTCAAATAATGTTTATTTAAGGAGAACTAAGCAATTTAAACTAGTGAAACTGACTGTTGCCATGCTAATGATGTCACACACTCTCGATTTCTGGGTTGGTTTTCTAGAAAACAAGTAAACACTAAACGATGCTTTAATGTGTTGTACATTTTATAAAACTCCACAGAGCAGCATTAGAACAGAACCTTAAAATGTATTTGCTATGATAAAACAGAGCTGCTTCTTCCCCACATGATCACGACCAGAAGTACCGGAAACAGTGAGCTGTGGCATAATAAAAGCTCTGCTGCTTTTGTGCCACATCGCACTCATTTCTTATTGACTATTTCTTCAGCAGTCTTTTTTCCGTTGAATGACTTTCTGCCTTACTCTGTCCCATATGAAGTAATGAAGACCACAACTCCCATGATTCCACACTCAGCCACAGCATCATCAAACTACACCTTGAAAAAAAAAACATATTTCACATGTGTTTTACATATGTTTCAATCCAAAGAGGCCACAAGTGATGATTTTTGAATGGCAGTGAAGTGACTGATGCTGGTAGGTTACATAATAATGACAAAATGGCAGTATGTCCAGATTACATTTGTACTGCAACCATTCAATCTATATAGACATACTTTTATTAGCAGACACAAAATGAGCTATAGTGCTTACTCAAGAGAGAGCACATTCAGCATTTATCTCTTTTAAGCTTTTGATGCTTCAAATCCAAGTTTATAATATAGTGATACACTACATAGCTGACTGATTTGGTTCATGGCTTTTAACTTAATTGTACATTTATTGAGAAATGAACAGAAAAAAACACTGAAAAAGTGGGTGGGCACTTATACACATTAAGTATGTAGTAAAAAGGTTTTATACAAATAAAACTGAGTTGATCATTAAGCTCTATGGTGGTCTCAAGTAAAACCACAGCTCATTCTGTGGGTTAATGCAACAATAAAAAAAAAGCCAAACACATATCTGTCTTCATCTGTTGTAACATTAGGGGAAGGTTCTGAATGCAGATGCGCTGAAATGCGGATGACCCTGAGGAATGACAGTTAAAGGAAATGACTTGGAGATAAATGCTGATGCTGAAGGAGCTATGAAAGTAAAACATAAAAAACATTTGGAAGAAGACATAAAGCACATATGCAACTGGTTTGGTGAGTGATGTTGTCTTTCATTCTTTACAAGTCCATTGTGTATCTGCCTTCCATCAAGATCATGTCATACCTCATCCGTCTCTCTTGGTCCGTGTCTAGATCAGGTCTAAACCAGCAACACTGAATTATGAAAAAAGATGCAGTGTGCGACTCCTCTTTGATGCTGGGTGTAGTGAAATTTGTTGTACATTAAGCCGGTGATAATCTGATTATGGACTGCGATCCATTAAGTCTACTGTTAAAATGCACCGTGCACTAGTTTTGAACTCGATACAGGGACGAAACTTGAGAGGCACTGTGAAACATTAAAGGCTCTTTGATGTAATATTTAACCCATCTGCAGTGGAGGGGAGAGCTACATAAAATGCGCTTGGGGCCATGGAACCGGGCGATTTGAGAAATGGGATGTGTGATTCTCTCTTGTCCAGAGCCGCGCAAAAGCATGAAACGGCAACTGCGCTGCGACCGTTAGCACGCCACACTTTTATCGGAGTAATAAAACTAAGCCCTTCTTGTCTCGCCGGGGAGTGGACATCCTCTCAAAAAAAAAGAAAAGAAAAGAAGCATACTTTCACAGAGAGAAGAGTAGGAGGAGTCAAGCTGCTGTCATTTTTTTTCTATCAGGTAATATGTTTTCTTTTCACTCTGCTTTCTATAAATAATCTGGTTGCTGATGCTTAATTAAATTAAATCTTGTTTTTCAAGAGTAAGGTATAAAACAAGACTCTCTTGACTGTGTGATGCATCACCATAATGTTTGTGTGTTTGATTTTCTTTTCTCTGTATTTTATTTTATTTGCCCCTATGTGCAAAATGACTTGTATTTTCATTGGTTATAATGACTTGGTCTAGCTTTTTTCCCACTTTCAATAAGACACAAAGATAGCATTTATGTAAATAAATAAATGATTTATACCATTTATTTAAATGTAAGTTATAGATCACACACAAAAAATGAAAATTCTGTTATCATTTACTCATCCTGCACTTGTTCCAAAACAGTTTGACTTTCTTCTGTTGAACAAAAAACTAAATATTCTGAAGAATGCTGGAAGCCAGCTACCATTGACATTCATAGTCGGAACAAAAATGGCTGCTGCTTTCCAACATTCTTCAAAATATATAGTTTTGTGATCAACAGAAGAAACAAATTCATAAAAGTTTAGAACCATGGATAAGTAAATGGTGAGAAAATGTTTATTTTTGTGTAACCTAATCCCTTTAATTACCAAGCGACAGATGAAAGTTGATTGTGAATTACCTGCATCTCTCCATCTCTCTCAGTAAATATTAAAGCTTCAAGTATGTGGTGAAATATAATGTAGTGATTCAGTATTGAAGTTATTTAATTTTTAATTAGGAGAGAGTGATGGAGAAAGATGCAAGTGTGAATTACCTGGCTGCATCTATGCGTCTTTCAATAAACAATCAATCTGTTTATTAAAAAGTGCACAGTACCACCATGATTCTAAATAGCAATTTATTACTGAGGTTAATTTAATAGTAAAAGTGATGTTACTGTTTAGTAACTGTTTAGTTTCACCTTGTGTAAAAACTTAAGTGGTTTAAGGCAATTGGTTTCCATGCAGTTTTCTAGTAAAATCAACTAGTTTGGGTTGAGAGTGGAAAAGATCTCCATCGAAATATGTAGAATATTATTACAGAGATAGACTGAAACCTAAATCAAATTCAGTCACATCAGTTTGCTCTGGAACAAATATATTAACGAGACTAAAGGTTGTCCATTAAAACATTCATTTATTCATTCATTTTATTTTCGGCTTAATCCCTTTATTAATCTGGGGTTGCCACAACGGAATAAACCACCAACTTATCCAGCATATGTTTTACGCAGCGGATGCCCTTCCAGCTGCAACCCATCTCTGGGAAACACCCATACACTTCCATTCACACACATACACTACGGACAATTTAGCTTACCCAATTTACCTATAGCGCATGTCTTTGGACTTGTGGGGGAAACTGGAGCACCCAGAGGAAACGCACATGAACACGGGGAGAACATGCAAACTCCACACAGAAATGCCAACTGACCCAGCTGAGGCTTGAACCAGCGACCTTCTTGCTGTGAGGCGACAGCGTTACCCACTGCACCACCGCGCTGTCCCCATTAAAACATACCCATGTTTAACTATCATAGAGAAACACATTAAAGTCACCTGTAGATTCCAGAAGAACTGTCTGAGGAAATGAGGCTCTCTGCAGGCAACCCATGATAAAGATGTGAATAATCCTAAGGAATGTAAGTGAGAGTATTTTTTTTTTAAATTGAGAATGTAAATTAATTTGACGTATCTCAACATAGCTTTTTTTTGCAGCACTTTGCAGACTGTTTGGTGAAATTCAGATTGGTGGACTTTTATACACAGCATAATGGGTGATGTGGATTTTCTACACAAATTGCACAATTGAACAGGATTGTTTTAAAGTGGTGGCTTCTAAAAGTTTATAAGCTTATAAAAGGTCATAATTTGGTTTGGGGGGTCTCCAACAACAGGCTGATATGCATGCAAGGTAAAAAACAACAACACTTCATTGTCTTATAATATGCATTTATTTATAACTAATTACCCCAACGAGACCTATACGATTTGTTCAGCGATTAATTTTCCAAACCCTTCCTTTGTGTGATGCTAGTCAGTGGTCTGATGGCCTAGTCTGTTGTGATTGGTTTGTTGTGTGCAACCTGAATTAGAAAGGAAACGCCCATCACGGCTTATCAAGACAGTTCTGAAACAACAAGCACAAGCAGCCATGTTACAGAGTATGTGACTATATTTGTAAATATACTTCTAATAACAACAACATACATTCAGTATGAATTAATCAACACTGTGGCAACAGTTTAACTATTTTGATTTTTGATCAAATACATGAGCTCGTTAAAGGTAAGTTCTGGTAGGCATAGTTCAACCACTGAAATGAAAGCAAAAGTGTGAATGGATTCATAAACTAGTGTAAGAACACATGATAGTGGCCAAGAAATGACAGACACCACTGGATTGTGAGCACAGAAGTGTGTTGAAATTGTTAAAGGAATTGACACGCCTTGTGTTTTTCACCCAGTTTTAAATATGATATATGAATTGCCCCATAGCCAGTCAACCAGAGAGATACAAGCTGCACATAGTGAATACAACACACAATTATACATATTTTGCAAGCTATAGAGAACAAGGAGGCAAGCATTTTAATCACACTTACAGATTGTAATCTGGAGGAAGAAGTTGGTCCAAATAAACTGTGTACTGACAAAGTCCCTGTCAAGATCTGATAAAGTCCCATAGATCAATAGCTTTTGGTCTCTTCTTTCTTTAATAACAAACTGCTGGCAAATCCCATATTGTATTGTAGCTGAATTACTGTAGCAGTCATCAGTAAAATGACAGGAACAGCACAAGGTTGGCTATACTGTGGTATTGTTGTGTAATTGTGTAATGAATTTTCACCATTTATTCCTCAAACCCTTTTCTCACTGTAAAAAAAAAGTGACTCAACTTAAATATGTATGGCAACTTTATGCAGAGCTTTTTGAGTTGACTGCAGTACTTGGGTTGTAAGTTGAGTCAACTCAAAAAAGCTGTATAGCAAGTTGCCTTACAATTTTAAGTTGTCAACTTTTTTTTTCAACCCAGGCTCAGTCTGAAAACGTAGCCCTATATACATTTTTGGAGAGCGCCAAATACATCCCAGGAGGTACGTTTTTTTTTTTTTTGCAGTTGTTTTTTTCGCAAATCCACCAGAGGCCACTGTGTACGCTTTTTCAGATCTCAAATTTCTCTTACAAGTTAGTTCTCTTCTCACGTAAATCCACCAGAGGCTGCTGTCGACTGACTGACTGACTGAATGACTGACTGACTGAGTGATCGACTGACCCACTCTCCTCCTTCCCTAAACCCAACCAATATTGTTTTCAAAAGCACTGATTGACCCGCCCACCCACTTCCCTAAACCCAACTGACAGTATTTCCCAAAAAAATCCAGAAAAAGAAAAGCCCCCTGATTTTTACCACGTTTTCAGATTTTATCACATTCTCACCCTGTTATATACTTGTTTATTTTACTTTTTTGGCTTACCTGCTTTCTGGAACTGTTCTTCGCCGGACTCGAATCCCATCATCGCTGTCAACTTCCTCTCTGCGTCTCAAGTCTGCCGACATACGCGGCGAGCTACTGGACAAACTGTTATCCGTGGGAAAGCCGTCCATAGGGAGGTAAGCAGTCAGCTGGTAAGCACGAAAAGGGATGGCTTCATACCAGCCCGTAGTTTATTCATTCATTTATTTTCTTTTCGGTTTAGTCCCTTTATTAATCCGGGGTTGCCACAGCGGAATGAACCGCCAACTTGTCCAGCACATGATTTACGCAGCGGATGCCCTTCCAGCTGCAACCCATCACAGGGAAACACCCATACACTCTCAATCACACACATACACTACGGACAATTTAGCTTACCCAATTCACCTATAGCGCATGTCTTTGGACTTGTGGGGGAAACCAGAGCACCCAGAGGAAACCCACGCAAACACGGGGAGAACATGCAAACTCCACACAGAAATGCCAAATGACCCAGCCGAGGCTCGAACCAGCGACCACCTTGCTGTGAGGCGACAGCGCTACTCACTGCGCCGTCACCGCCCCATAGTGTTCGTTTTAAAGACGAAATGCAGCCATACATACTTCTGGCTACATAATAATGATCACTCATCTTCACATCATGATGCAATCCCTTTCCCTGCACTCTGCTACAGTGTTTGAGGTGGGGGTTCATGTTTTCCCGGGTCTTTCAGATTTAAACATCATATGAATGTTTTCATTCACTTATAGCTGTTACACACTGCATGGAAGGTCATTATCTAAAATCTGTAATAGGGGCTCTTTAAAAACAAGTTGAATTAACATGAACATATGGGTTCAAGAAATGCATACAATTGATTAACAGTCTTAGAGCACACAACAAGTCTTTATTTTTTATATTATCAAATTATTATAAATAAGTTATTGTCAGAGTTTTTTTCTCACTCAAAGTGAAGTGGAGGTGCTGTCCCAATCTTGAAATTGTTGCTACTTGAAACAAACACATTTTGCATTATTCTTGTAACCTTATTAAGTAAAACATTATCTTATTTAAAAAGGCTAACATTAAATATTAAATACATGACCAGTGCATGAGCATTACTTGTGGTATGTCTGTACCGCTAATTGCCTGCCTGATTTTTGTCAAAAGGCAGAGGTGGTCCAAATTTGATGGAGGTGGCCACCTCATAACTCTCTACGCAGGAAACAAACAACAAGTTAATGTTTAATTTTTTTTTTGCATTGATAAAATTTGTTTAATTATGGATCTATTGCGATCTGTTGGGACTATCTGTGAGTCTGGTCAATATTCAAGAAAAAAACCTTTAATGTACAAAATATGATGTTCTTGAAGTTTTTGAGATTAAATAGACATATAAAATTTGGACATATAAAACAAATCAACATTAAGTTAAGATTATAAATACAATTATCAGAATAAATCTCTTCTATCAATAAAATGATGTTTATTTCCCAATAAAAGTTTTTTGTACATGTGATGCAAAAATTCCTAACTTAATAATCTTAAAATGCATATTTTAAGCTAGATCTTTCAAATATTTATCTTTTCTTTTTCTTGGATATTTTCATTTCTTACCATTTCATCACGTGATGAAAGATGACTTTAGTTCCCTTGAAGTGGAGCTCAAATAAACTTCCCTGTTTTTAACATTAGTGCCTAGATAAATTCTACTCATTGCATTTTCTGCTTTCTCTTTGACCAACACATTCTTGAACTTCGCAATGCATACTACATTTTGGACCGGATGATGTTGTAAGTGACTGGTCTCAGTGGGACTTCTGCAAGGCATTGGTATTCAGGAATGTAATACAACAAAAGAGCTCTCATAATCATCGTAAAAGTAAACATAGGGTTCAGATTGATGCTGGCCTGGGATTGAAGTCTTTTACCTTCATTTTGACTGACAATCTGGTGGCACAGTGAGACAAAACACAAGCATGACATCATTCCAGCCTCAAAAATCCAAACAGTTCTCTTATTAGCATACATTCCACACTAAACATTGTGAATAATAATGTTTTCTGTCTCCCACAGCAGGCAATTGGGCACCGACAACCGAAAAACAGTGGCCAAGTAAAACAACCGTAAGGAGAATGACGGTCGGAGCACCTCAATTAAATGGGTTTGCTCATGTTCTGGACTTGCCAAAAGGACTCAAGCTATAATTTGAATAAAAAAAAGTTTTTTCGTTCATAGTGCTGGACAAAGCCACAAAACATGGGGAAAGTACAGAGAAAATGTTGTGGAGTCTGAATGGTGCCGGCTGGGTGAGGAATGCTTAAAAAGCTGTTGGAGTTTCTCTTGTTTGGGTTGGGTGGGTTTAAACAATGAGGGTGCCTAATTAGACATTGGGCCTATGACATTAAAATACTGACTATACCAAAAATGTTGTTCTATTATCATAACCACATTTCAGATTATGCGATTTTACAAGGTTAATTACTTTACCAATTACTTAACCTTGTGTAGTTCCAAACCCATGAGACCTTTGTCCATTTTTAGAACAACATTTTAGATTAAGATATTTTAGATGAAATCCATGAGCTCTCTCACCCTCTATAGACAGCAATGGTCCTGACTCGTTCAAAGTCTGGAAATATATATAAAAAAAACATCATCAAAATACACACTCAGAAATAAAGGTACAAAATCTGTCGCTGGGGCAGTACCTTTTCAAAAGGTACACTTTTGTACCATACAGATGGACATTAGTACCCTTAGGGTACACTTTTGTACTTTTAAGGTTCACTGTTGTACCTTTACGTTACTATGAGGTACACATTTGTACTTTTTAGGTATTAATATGTACCTTTAAGGACCTGTTAGGAACAAAAAAGTACTTTTTGAAAAGTTACCACCCCAGTGACAGATTTTGTACCTTTATTTCTGAGAGTGTAGACCATATCCTTTCAATGGTTCAATCTGATCTAATCTTTTATGCACACATTAAACAAAAACAACAGCTTTATTGTCAGTGTCAGTATAAGGTGCACATTCACAAGAGTACTGTGCTCTTTATGTGTGTTGTGCTGTTGACATGTACCTCGGATGCACCCGGATGCATCCCCTTAACATATGGGTAACATTTTAGTTTGTCACAATTCACGGTATTAACAAACCATTAACTAACATTACTAGCTTAATAAACTACTAATTGGCTGTTTATTAGTTAGTAAGGTAGAAGTTGGGTTGGGTTTAGGTATTGGGTAGGATTAGGGATGCAGAAATAGATCATACTTTATAAGTACTAATGAACAGTTAATACCACATTATGTTCAGGTTTTAAATAAATCCTAGTTTAGATGGTAAAACACAAATTTGGACATTCAAGCAATTCATACAATGGGCTGAACCAACTGTGTGTGGAAACAGGTCTAAACCTCTATATACACTTATGCATGAATTTTGTTGTGTGTGTGTGTGTGTGTGTGTGTGTGTGCAAATCAACAAGCAAAAAAACGAACTCTGAGTTTTTTTTCACTTTAATGACAATTGGTAGTGTGTATTATCAAGAAAGCAATCAGAGAAAAGCACTGAAGCACCGCAAGAGCAAGCTTTTTTCCCCCACAGTAATTCATGGTATATAATACTTGGATTGCACAATTTTGAAGAACACTTTTGAAAATTTTACAGCTACCCTAGAGTTAAGTTTTACTATTTTTTAATCCATTTAGCCGATCTCCGATCTTACATTTTGTACTAAGACCGATAGAACATGAAAAGTTGATCATTTCTATGTCAATATGGATAGGAACTAAGCTCATTCTGGCATAATAATCAAGTAACTTTGCTGCTGTACCATTGCTGCAGCAGGCACAATGATATGCAGCACCTGAAATTGTCTCCAACTAGGTAACTAGATAACAGCGCTGTGTAATATTATTGCGCCTACTGCAGGTGAGCTGCATGAAATGCTTTTGAATGGGCTCACCTAACCCCACCCCTAACTCTACCCCTCACAGTGACCTCACTAGCTCCATTGAGTGCATTGTGTCTGGCACCTCAGCTTGCATCATAAGGCTGCATCCAGATACTATTGGCTCTTTTACATGACAATGTCATTTTTGGGGCTCAAAAGGCATTCATTCAGAAAATTCTGCCGTTGTTATGTCTGTGTAAACACTTGAAAACAGTGACATCATGTACATGCATAGTATGTGTTTAGAGGAGTGTAGATTAACCACAATTACAAATAAACATACACAACAATGGCAGAGTACTTGGTAGTGCTGCTACTCAAGTGTTCCCTAAAGCTTCATCAGCAAAGTGAGGATTTACTTTACATTACAACCAAGTGGAGATCTATCATATACAAACATGACAAACTATACAGACCAAACCCTATTGAAGGCAAGCATGAAACAATTAACCGATGTCTAATACTAAAGCTAAAGCTGCTTCTATGGCAGTATGCAGAGAAGGAGACCAAAATCTGCTATGTGATTGGCTAAGACACGCTTCACATGACCAAGTTTCCGCGGATATGTGCAACTGTGGATTTTGAAAATGGTGTTGTGTAGAAGCTTGCAATGCATACTGAAATGTCCAATTTTGGCTACATTGCTGGTGTGTAAATGTAGCCTAAGGTAATTCTCCTCACAGATAAAAGATGAGACTGTGTATATTGTTTTTTCAGGGAACCAACCCTTTCTGTTCTCTAGCTTCTTAACATTGATGTTAAACCTAAAGTTTACTGCACAGTGATGGAGAGCTTGTTATTCATAGCACTCAGGGGTATCCAACTGCTTCTCTCTAAGGCCCCAGCATTAACAAATTAGCTTGCCGTGTGACATCCACAGCACAACTGAGCTATGACTGATGGTGATTATTTATCATTTATGGACCCGCTGAAGGAACAACATCACTAATACCACCCCTGGGTCCACTCTGGGCTTGATGAAGACCCAGCTCCCCGATATTAGAGACTAAGACCTCAGGGCCCACGCAGTAACTGGACCCTTTCCTGCCTGTTGGGTCATTAATGACAGTCCCACAGCACCTGTATTCTGCACTGCACTCCTGTGGGCCTGCTGGTTATTTATGTGGCTTACAGGACCCTGTCGCATTACTTCAGCCCTGTGGGTAGATTGAGACCAAAGGTAAAGGTCTGACTTTTTTTTGCTGACCGAGGACCAGTCAAACTTAATCTTGGCCAGCCAAAGAGCAAAAGTAAAACTGGTCACAGATCACAGATCAGTGACACCTTTTTGACACTGGAGAATAAAAAGTGAACATTTGTTATGCATTAAACCATATAGTGTTCTCTGTGTTACAAGAAAGAGCTTTATTAATTTCAACTCAAGTTTATTTGCAAAGTTCTTTTCATGATGCATATCATTTCAAAGCACCTTTACAGAAAAAAACAGTTCTACTATATTGCAAAAAATGCATAGGTACATGCAAGATGAATATGATTAACGTGATGAAAATGTTAGTTTTACTTATCTTTGTGAATTAAAAAAGGTAATTCATAAGCAACATACTTTTTTCTTATAGCAAACTGCACCAAAATCTACTATGACTGCAGTTTTGGGCATCAAAGAACCATGTAAGGCTTCCCACATGAAAACCCCCCCCCAAAAAAACCTATAGTAATTTATAGTAAATTCGATAGTGTTTTGAACCATACTATAGTACAGTACTTGAGTTAATCTGTTGTGTTAATTATAGTTGCAACTGTATATGAAAAAAAAATCCCAATACACAACATTTCTACAACCATGGGTATATTATACTACAATATAACACTATTAAATTGTAAAAACTAAAATACAGTGTTTATTAAAGTTTATCAGTTCATGAAAGTTAATATTACATTATGTTGCTGCATTCATAAAAAAAAAAAGATCTGTAAAGACTATAATGCATACAGAATAATACAAATTACTATCCTATAGTTCAGAAACACTATAGCATTTTCTATAAATTACTAAAGTATTTTATTTTTCATGTGGATTTGATTTACAAAACTGAGGTCTGAGGTCACTCTGAATTTATTTTTTAACATAAATTATATAATGTTCGGTAATAGTGTCTAAGTAGGCACAGTCGTATTATGTAATAAATATAAATATAAATATATATTAAGTAGGTATTTTCCACTCTTATCCAGAAGATGTCAGTGAATCTTCATGGAACTGATCCTAAACTTAAGGCCAGGAGTACTCTTTGTTTTTTAAAGTGCAATGCGACCCGGCTTCATTATCATAATAACTTCTCTTTAGTAATTAGACCTACTGCTTTGTTGAATCAATCGATAAAACATGCGACATGAAAAAAAAAAATCACTGAGCATAATGTTTATATAAATATTTTCAATTGTCATATATAATATATATATATATATAGTTTCTCTATATAGTATAATTTCTATATATATATATATATATATATATATATATATATAGTTACACACAACAAATTGCTGGGTTGTATTAACCCAACGTTGGACCAAAACCAAATATGGACAAACCGAACGTTTGACTATTATTTTTTAAAATGAAATTTAAATTACATTATTCAACCCAACTGCTGGGTTTGTCTATATTTGACAATGGGTTGGGTTAAGACAACCCAGCATTAGAGTGTACAATTACAAAAATATTGAAAAAGAAAAAAATATATTTATAATAATTTCATAATAATTGTTGTTTAAAAAAATACGTTTAACAAATTAACTTTAACAGCGATCTCGGGGTTCTAAATATTATGTTAAATATTAGCTAAATTATTGGACAATATAGCCTAATATATAAATACATTTTCATTTATTTCGTTTATTAAAAAAACAGGCCTACTGTACGATACAGTAGGAAAATATAATTTCGTTTAAACAAAAATAATTAATCAATTATAGGTTATATATATATATATATTAGTTCACTCACGTGTACATACAGTGAATATCCCGCTACATTATACATTTTATATTCAAATGCATGACAATATACATGTGCAGGTATAATTCCACAATGTGTTGTCTAACACATTTTGAGCATGCGTCAACATATTTCCTAGAGCAGGAAATAGCATTTTTCACTTTACAATAACTTTGCACATCTGTGACTGTGATCAAACCAACCACATGCACTGTACAAAAAGAATGGATTATTTTTAACCATTTGAAAATGTAAAAAATGCGAAAATGCTTGTTCTAATCAGAGGTTTAAATATAAGATCAGCACGCTCATTAAAAAAAAAAATCACAAAGATTCTAAATAAATGATATTGAAATGTATTTTGTTTGATGTATATTTTACTTGTATTTATTTGCAAAGTTTAATTAGGCCTGCTGTTCACATTCATTCAAAATGAGTAGCTACATTGCAATCACTGATCTTTAAATCACATGTCCGTGTCCGACACATGTCGCCTATAATAAACGCTGCATCGTCGTGTTTCTCTTTTCCCTGTCGGAGCAGAAATATAGGGGTTATATGACAGGGTAGTGGTTCGTATGGGGTTATATGACAGGGAAGTGTTTTTTTGTGGTTTGAAGGCCGCGCGGCTCGTCATGTCACCGCCACACACTGAGCGCGCGCCGCATGTGCCACAACTCCACTGCGAGTGCGGCGCGAGCACGACTGCGTCTGTAAAGAGAAGATTGAATTTCTATAAACATGATGAAGCTTAGTTTAATTTCCCTCGCAAAGGAATGTAAATATCTCAGAAATAAAGCATGCTTAATGAAAACACGCGAATTTCCAGTACATAATAAAGAAATAGATATGCTTAGCCTAAATTAAACAAATGTGCATTTAAAAACATAATATCATGTTTATTATTATTATTATTAATAATAATTTATTTGTGGATAGCTCCTTAGTTTTGCCCTTTAGTAGCTAGATTATAGTGATTTTTGTGCCAGTTTGAGAGAGTTGTTTATATATATATATATATATATATATATATATATATATATATATATAT
>CAIGQV010000641.1:19291313-19304184 GCA_903798115.1 Danio jaintianensis
AAGTCACAATGAATGTTTTGACAATGTTTTTTCCGGACTTTGAACATCTTGGAACCATTGCTGTCTATAAAGGGTCAGAGAGCTCTTGAATTTAATCTAAAATACCTCAATTTGTGAATTGGAAGGACATGAGGGTGAATAATTAGTAACATCATTTTCATTTTGGGTGTATTAATTCATTGCCTATTATCAATAATGTAGTGATGTCTGAAGCATTACTTGTGTCATTTTATTGGAATTCACAAATCCAGTCCATTGGCCTCATGGAATAATATACAATGCCTAACATATACACACTTCAGAATCTTACCAGAAGTAGAAGTTATTATATTTTTTCGCACTCTTATATGAATACTGTAAATTTGGACATACCTTTTTTTTCTTCAGCTTTATAGTAGGGAAATGATTTCGGATGTAGCCCTTCTACACTTCTTCTAATGTTGAACCAACACAAAAGTTGCTTTTCCACCGCCTACTGGAATTTTAGTGTAAAATGTAAGGCTCAACCTAGAATTCTTGGGTTCTCGGAAGTGGTTGGAAAAGTTCACACATCTTTTCAGCAATATTTTACAGCAATTTTAGAATGAGCTGCTTTATAACACAGAGAAAGAAAACTAAATATTTTACCAAATTATTTCCTTAACAGGTTTCCTCTATCTCAGTCCCAATAAGACCAGAAACACCATGGTTGGAGCATCTTCTAATGTGCGTTAGTTACTGGAACCCATGTGAACTCCACAGAACAAGTTATTGATGTAAACTACTGATCATGCATGGACAGTCCCTCTCATCTGTCACTCAACTTTGAGGCTCCACCCCTGAGTGTCTGCGACTGGCTCCTCTGTCAGGGCAGCCTGGGCCTGATGGATGTTGGGGTCAGTGGTTCAGCTGTGGGGTTCAAGCCTGCAGGCTCGCAGCCTCTCCCTCTCCATTGCCAGATCAAAACAAGAGGCAGTAACCCAAGCGCAGCACTCAGCTGAGAAAACTCATAACTCTGGCCCCCTCGGCCCCTCCTGCCTCACCTCACCAACACCCAGCGTTAACACTTTCATTCCTCACCCCGCCCTCAAACAGCACCAATTCACAGGCCCACATAAATCATAAGGTAAAAGCTTACCGCAAGACAGCACATCAACCTCTTGTAGAAACTCCATTATTAGGGTCATCACTGTCTGCTGTTGCTGAATAATGGCTCTCGCGATACCTCCTGGCTGTTTATTTAGACTAAGCACTGGTTGATTTTTAACCCAGTAGGGGGATTATAGTTATGCTCACGTCAGGGGAAATCTGACCAGTTAGATACAAGTAAATTAAAGGTATCATTTACAAAAAATAAAAATCTGTCATTATTTGCTAATAATTATGTCTTTCTAAACTCATGACTTTCTTATGCAGAGCACAACAGAAGTAGTTAATGCTTCATTTTGATGGTATATAAATGATATAAAATGTCTAAAGAAGGCAATAAAAATAAATCGTAAACTAAGATAATTGAATGAATATCCACTACAATACATAAAATGGCAATACATTTAGACTCTTAATCTGTAAAACCATAGCTTAAGAGTTTAGAGACCAAAGCTGGAGTTCTCTATTGAAGTGAAGTGAAGTGAAGTGAAGTGTAGTGTGGCCAAGTATGGTGTCCCATACTTGGAATTTGTGCTCTGCATTTAACCCATCCAAGTGCACACACACAGTTAGTGAACACACACATACCGTGAACACACACCCGGAGCAGTGGGCAGCCATGCTGCGGCGCCCGGGGAGCAGTTGGGGGGAACGGTGCCTTGCTCAAGGGACTCACCTCAGTCGTGGTATTGAGGGTGGTGGAGAGTGCTGGTCATTCCCTCCCCCCACCCCCAATTCCCGCTGGTACCGAGTATCGAACCAGCAACCTTCGGATCACGAGTCCAACACTCTAACCACCAGGCCACGACTGCCCCTGTTCTCCCTATTCTACCTCCCACTACTTTTTTTGATATTTATTTATTTAATAACTTTTCCTAATAACAATATAACAGGAGAGAAAACATTAAAGGGCACCTATGATGCAAAATCAACTGTTGGAAGCTGTTTAAACAAAACTGTGTGTAGGTATAGTGTGTCCACAGTCATATTGGAGTGATATAAACACAAGTCTCTTTTTAAAATTTTCTGACTTTAAAATAGGATCCAAATCCCAGTGATTTTGAGGAAAAAAAGGAAAAAGAAAGAGTGTGCTTCTGCTACAGGTGGTTTATCAAGCCCACTCAGCTGTCTGAAGCACATTCAGAATTACACAGAAATATGGAGTGTTTATAAGAAAGTGTCTGGTGCCAATAACTAGGGAGTGTTATTGTTGAGTAATTAAACAAATAAGTATTGATTAAACATATGCATCTACATATATTTCCTAAAAATAGAAACTCATCTGTTCTCAAATAGAAACTCAAATAGAATTTGTCAAGTCATTCCACCAGGATGGAACGTTAAAGGTGAATTTTTCTTGCGACTGATATTGTGCCTCTTTGAATGGTACTACAAAGCGACATTTGGTAGCAGAGAGTAGGATCCTGCTGGGCACATAAGCCTGAAGTATTGGACTAAAGACAGCAGTTCTTTGGAAGGTGAATGACAGCGCCTTGATTGTGATGTGAGCGGTGACTGGCAGCCAGTGTAGAATGATGAAAAAGATGTGATATACGTTCTTTTTGGTTTGTTAACCCTTATTTACTGTTGGGGATGTTTTCATCCACTCTGGGGGTGATTTTGAGTCTTAATTTGGCTTTTTCTGTGTTTCAGCTAGCAGAATGATTTTTGGTGATCTTATTTTGACACGTTTCGTGAAAATGCTTTGATTTATGATACATTTTTCTTTTGAGATTTCAAAATGATAAAAAAAACAAAAAACAAAAAAAACTCAACAATACACTCTGGGCAAATTTACTACCCTTTTGTTATGTTAGGGATGAAAACATCCACTAAAATAAACTGCTGTAAAAATGCATCAGATAAATATTTTTTTCAAATTTTTTTTTGCATAAATCTGTTGATCAACCTCAGTCCTGATCAAAACTACTAAATTGCTTAGAAAACTACAGGATTTTAACTCTTTAATTGCCAAATTCATAAATGATGTCACTGATTTGGTGAAAAAAACACACAAAATTATGTATTTTCAATATAAAAAGTAATTGTGGACTGGATTTTTTTTTTTAACCTTTTATCAAAGTCTTGGACATTTGAAACAACATTGCCTTTGACGCATTGTTTAAAGTTTTTTCTCCCTAATTTACTGTTTGTGGCTGTTTTTGACCCATTGACTTCCATTATAACCACATTTTATTGATTACAAAACCATGACACCATATAATCATGCATTTTTGACTGTTGGTGGTTTTCCCTGTAGGGAAGAGGTAAAATGTGTAATTTTTACTGTTGATCGTCAGTTGACACCATTAACCCGTTAGATAGGCCTGTGCAAAAAAAAGTTTAGTTTCTGGATTTTATATGGAGTATAACAGCAAATTAAAATGTGTGTGTGTGTGTGTGTGTCTGTGAGTGTGTGAGAGTGACCTTTGCGCACTTAGCTTGATGCGTCTGAGAAAATCTAAATATGAATCTCAGCTCTCAGAACTACATGGAGTAAATAAAAACAAAGACTGTATTTATGCACCATCAAATGTGGTTATAATGGAAGTCAATGGAGCAAAAACAGCCACCAACAGTAAATTAGGGAGAAAAAATGAAAATCTAACAATGCATCAAAGGTAATGTTGTTACTAATCGTTCACATGTCCAAGACTGTGATAAAAGGTAAAAAAAAATCCAGTCCACAATTACTTTTTATATCGAAAATACGTCATTTTGTGTGTTTTTTTTTTACTAAATCAGTGACATCATTTGTGAACTTGGCAATTAAAGAGTTAAAATCCTGTAATTTTTAAAAACATTTAGTAGTTTTGATCAGGACTGAGGTTGATTAACAGATTTCTGCAAAAAATGTTTATCTGATGCATTTTTACAGCAGTTTAATTCAGTGGATGTTTTCATCCCTAACATAAAAAAAGGATAGTAAATTTGAACAGTGCACAAGGGTTAAAGACAACTCTTGCTTCTGCATTCTGAATCAGCTGCAGAGGCTTGATGGTGTTGTTTGGGAGGCCAGCCAAAAGAGCGATGCAATAGTCCAGCTTGGACAGAACAAGAGCTTGGACAAGTAGTTGAGTAATATAAAAAAAAGTATGATCAGCAAAGCTTAAAATGTGTTAAATGAAAACAAGTGTCACTGACTACATTTACATGGATCAGTATCAGTAATCAGTAATCAAATTATTTACCTTAACCTTAATAAGGCTATACTATGATTAAGGCGTTTATATGAGTTGCTTTTAGAAAGTTCCTTTCATGTTCCCATTTTACATGTTATAATACATAAATCGATTAACGTCATTACATCACGACACTATCCTCGGCGGCCATTAGCCTGTCTTTGAGCAAAGACGGTTGACGATGTTCATCCGCAAGATGGCGACAGACTGCATAATAAGCCCTAAGAGAAAAACAGTGTAATTTCAAACTACAGCTGATCAAATCATTATTAAACAGGTAAATGACTTTCTAAGTCGATCTCTCTCTTTTGTATGTTGTAGTGCTGTATTTATACCATAGTACTATTGTGATCTCCCTATTGCAACAGAGAAATACTGGGAAATCTCTGTAGACTGATAGCATTTCATGCCGTTCAGCCTTATAATCTTAAAATGTGAGCAAAATCACCTGTTTTGTCATCACATTAGACATTACGCTAGAGAATCATTCAAATACTAGCTCTAAAGTGACGTTGGTGAATTAGCAACAGTTTCTGCTGTTCTGACGTCAGCAGCAGATGTGAAGGAATAGTTCCTCTTACAAAAGGGTTTTTAGACTCTCTGTGTTTGATTTTCTTTTTTATATACACGATTATGACGTCGAACTGTTGCATAAACACAATATCACAGTTGTAGCAGTGCGATGTGGCTGTATATCGTCACTGGTGGGATACTAAGGTACCAACGCACGCCTCCCACCAGTGCCGATATACAGCCACATCGCACTTCTACGAGTGTGATATTGCTAATATATATATATTCATTTTCTTTTCGGCTTAGTCCCTTTATTAATCTGGGGTCGCCAACTTATCCAGCATATGTTTTACGCAGTGGATGCCCTTCCAGCTGCAAACCATCACTGGGAAACATCCATACACACTTATTCACACACATACACTACGGACAATTTAGCTTACCCAATTCACCTGTACCACATGTTTTGGACCGGAGCACCCGGAGGAAACCCACGCGAACACGGGGAGAACATGCAAACTCCACACAGAAATGCCAACTGACCCAGCCGGGACTCGAACCAGTGACCTTCTTGCTGTGAGGCGATTGTGCTACCCACTGCGCCACCGTGCTGCCCCTATATATATATATATATATATATATATATATATATATATATAAAATAATCTCGTTGGAAGAAATGAAATGATCATGTTTGCCATTGCGTGTGTATTTGAAGCACTCATCACAGCAGCAAACATCAATTATCCAACAATCAAATACATATTACAGCAGCAGTGTGAAGACCCTAGAATGGATCTCCGATTGCTCTTTCCAGTCCTATTTCCATTTCTTATCATCTCTATCCAAAACTACTGTCCAATATAGGAAAATCTGAGCCTGATTGGTGTATACTAAAGAAACTGAGCTCAGTTGGAGAGGAGGCATAGAATTGAGGCTAATGCTCAGAATCACAGAGAGCATTTGACACCTTGTAGAAGTTTTCCGACCACTATAATTATGAGTATTACTGTCACGCCTGACCATGCCCAGAGACAAGGTGGAAATGGCAGCAATCAGGCCCCATTTTCCTCAAAGCGCAGAGCTGAGGGCTGGACACATCCCAGTGACACTCTTCTCCATGAGGACTGAAAGCACACACTGTATCTACACTCTGGCAGATGGAGACAAGGCAGCCGGGCCCACAGTGATGTTGTCAAAATTGTGCCGGGATTGCCTAACAATTAAGATATCAAAAGAGATCACTCTAGCTTACTGACAGCTGTTTCAATTGTTTGCACCTGTTTCTCTTGTGTTACACATGTGTCTGGAGTGGATTATGTTGACTCGTGCTGGCCACATTTCACCTTTCCACAAGTGATTTACCCTCAAACCATCTTCTCAACCCTGCCCAGTGATGGGAATCTGCAGGAGAATGTGCGACGGTTAACTGCGACATGAGTATATTCTTCTCACTGACAATTGTCATTCCATGGGAGTGTGACAATGTTTACATTAGATGCCTTTAAATAGATGCTCTGTTCTGTTGGAAAGACCTGCTCCTGTTGTCACAGTTGTATCATTTGCAGTGTTGCCCACAGGAAATGTTTTTGAGCTCAAGATCTTTTTGGTTAGCCGGACTGACCGTTGGCCTGAGGAGCCAATTCACACCCTTTTCGACAGCCTGTTTCCTCTTTCCCTCACAGAAATTCCACTGGAGTTCATGCATCTTAATGGAAAAAGAGAGAGCTCTATATGTAAAGAGAATAGGAGAGGGGGTTGTCGAATCCCAGGGGTCTTTTTTTACATTTGTGATTGACTTTTCAGCACACTTGCAGAGGATCTTGATAAGCCTGTGAAAGCTGAACTCTCAGACAGGGCTGGAGAGATAAAAAGACTCATTGTCCTACTGGCTGCCGGTGCCCAATCCCACTGGAAGCCAGTCTAGTTCCTGGGTTGACCGGGAAGAAACAAAGTAGAGCTAATAGACCAATCCAAAGCCCTGCACAACAAACCTGTTATTCTCTCTTTTTCTTTCTCACTGAGGAAACACACAGGTCCAAAGACACCCAGCCAGGTCTGCTGAGTTACTGAGCACAAGTAACTATTCGATTATCCTCCAACATTGCTTTATTGACAAGTACAAAGCAGTCAGAACTCACTTAAGATGATTTGGCTCTTAGTCCGGTTCAGAGAGCGGATGGGTGAGTCACAAGCTCTGCCTACTTCCGTATTATATGGTAAGTGGATAACAGTATGTGAGCTGTGTAGTGTCCAAATTCATAGTATTCATAAAACAGTAGGCAAAATGTCCACAGGTGTCCTACAACTTTCAACGAGATCCTGAAGCGCTCATCTGATGGACATTTTATTGTCTCATGAAGCCATGGGAGATGATCTGTGAATGGCAGTGAAGTGACGCAACTGACGCTGTAGGTCATGTGACAAATTGGGATTATGTAGTGTCATATTGAACATATCACATTGAACATACGTTATAACAATTGTGCAGTAAGTGTTAAATCAAATCTAATACCTACAGTGTAGCATGCCAAGAGAATAGTATGCCATTTTGTTGCAGATATTTTCATTATAGTTGTAGTCATTGGTACTTGTGTGTTTTTGTCATTATCATGTACATGCCAGTATACTAAATGGAAAAATATGCATTTTATTTCAATTCAGTTAATGGGTTAAATCTGGTTTCAGTGGTTTCAAAAAGAAAATGAATTCTACTTCTAAACTTCTAATCTTACAAGCAAAGTTTCACCAAATTCTTGTCATATATGCAAATTCAAGTCATTGGATGAATGAACAGCATTAAGGTATTTTGTGAACTGTCAGTTAAGTGTTATATAAACTGTCAAATCATTCACTCAAATGGAAAATCATTGCTACAACCTGGATTTTTAAAGAGTACGTTGAAGGTCTGCTAATGAAAGAAGGACAGGCTGGCTTGTGTGTGTGTTGTTAATGGACAGGTGGTGAGCATCTTTGCCTTTTGTCCATGAGTATCTGTCTATGGGGGACAGCAGCTCCAGCTGGCCAGAGGATGTGATCACCTGGCTTGTAGTTGCTGACCCCAGATCAGCCCTGCCAGCTGTAGACTCACGGGACAGTGGTAAACGGTTGCCTCCTGTCGGTGTGTGCAGAGTAGAGAGAGAGGGGTGTTGAGACATGAGGGAGCGAGAGAGTCCAATTCTATGAGTTTTGAAAGAGGGCCAAGAGTCAGAAGGGCAGTTTCCTGAGACCAAGAGCTTCCTGTGGGCACCTCATACCTGAGATGAACTCCAAACCCAGTCGGAAAAAAAAAATGCAGAAAGAGAAAGCACAAAGATGTTGGCAGTGTCAGTGAAAGGGTTGGTGAGGAGGAAGGTGATTGTTCTTAATGCCTGGCTCACTTTTTCATGTTGGATCAGATGCTATTTGACGCATTGTTAATGAATCCACTGCTTAGCCTATTAGATGAACTAGACACTGTATAGGCATTTCCTTAGTGGCCCAGATTAAGAGTGTCCTATGGAAATTCTGATGTTAATCTTAGGCTGAAATCTGTTTGCATATTTGCAAAGTCCTTGTTGCCCAGACATATTCCTTGTGGAAATTTGGACAGGGAAACAGATGTGAACAGTGTGTGTATAATAGTATAAAATAGAGGGCTGTTGTAAGATTCAGGGGGTTTACCCATAGAAACAAAATTATTTAAGAAGTAAATATAATTCAGTATACAATGCAGTATATGTACTGTACAGTCCAACTCAAACGTGGATTTTTGTTTAGAGCTTCTTCACGTTTTAGACAAGCCAAGTTGCAATACCAAACAAGACCACATGGAGATGCCAAAAATAACCCCTAAACCAATTACCATGACTGCATGTACCTTCAGTACACAGATCGATTCAGAACTACATGCATGACAATGCAAAACATTTTCTTAAATGTGTATGGAAACAATTCAACAAATGCGATGTGTCTGCATTAAAGGTTCATGAACTGAGAAATGACAATTCCCCTAAACACTATTGCACTATAAAAACATCAGGTTTCAGAACTTTCTCGTTAGTCTAAAAAAAGCTTGTTTATTGAAGCCAATCTGAAAAACACAGACTGTGGAATGATTAAATTTATTATGAAACAGTGTGACTAAACTCCGCCTCCACAGGTAAGCAATGCCCGCTTATTCCTGTTTAGCATTGATTTACGATTCCTACTTGTAGGTAAAATATGAGAGAAGCAAGCAGACAAGACAATATGCTTTGCAGTCTAAAGTGTTTTCTAAAAAAAGTATTTGCATCGCCTTCCCAAAATTTATAGAGTTGAGAAACTTTATTTTTAATGAAGTTCCAGATTGTGTCAGAACTTGGTCTTTTAATTTTCTTAAATAATACATATATTAAAGTAAGTGAATAAAAAAATGAATAAATGTTTAAAGCATACAGACAAGATATTATCAAGAGAGGTAAAATTGGTATTTAATAGTAGCCAATAATCTTTTTTTCAATCAAAGGACATTTTATATAAAATATAGGAATGAGAATTTAATTTCAGTGTATACACATCTTCACACTAACTGCACTTTCATGTTTATTTAGCTAATTGTGTTTGAGTTTGATATTATTCTCATTATATGTATAATACGATATGTTTATAGAGGCATACAATGTGTCTTCTCTGTGAACTGGCTATTTTATTATAATAGCAGGCATCAACTTTAACGCCAAACCACGTCAACCATTTTCAGGACTCTTTCCATTGTGCCATATGTCATCTCTGTCTGCTGCTTAGGAATTAATGCTATTAATGGCACGTAGGCCTCCTCAGAAGCCTTCTACTGGATAATTGATCACATAATGACACATGAAGTGGTTCAGGTTTTAGGCTTGGATGGCGTCACTTGGCCATATCCAAATGGGGAGCTTTCCTGAACCAGAACTTGCCTCTAGAACTTCTTAAATAATTGAGTTGGAACTGTCACCTGCATTTCTAATCATGAATCATTTCTTAGGTTTGCGCCTCCTTTATAATTATCGTGGAGAGGCTTGTGCTTAATGCACGTACGCCTTTGGAGACTCTGGTTATGTGACTATTGACATTTGCCAACCAGAGAGGTAAACTGTAACCAGGTCTATTTTTGTTTGGCTTAAAAATGCCAGCCAGTGTTCAAAGCTACATTTTACCCTTAGCTCAATTCATAATGGTAATAAACGTGTGATAATAATGTTTTATAAATAGAGTGGTACTGGTAGAACAAGAAACGTGGCCCATCACATGTGAGGAGCAGTAAGTGGTGGATCATTGCCTTTTATCACAGCTGCTAGAATAAATAGCAGATTGTAAAGCAGAACTAATGACCTTTCATTTGTAATTTTATGTTAAAAGTACAATTTCCTTATATGAAATTTGTTATGACAATTAGAGATTAAACCATTTAGATATTGAAATGTAAATGTAATGGTATTATACTCTAAGGAGTCATGCAATGCTGCTGTTGTTAAGAGTAACAACTTCAGAACAAGTATAACAATAATATTTTGCATGGCTAGATGTGATGTAAGATAACTGGCGATTGTTAGATTTAATCACCATTATTTTATTTAATCGCCATTATTACACATCTCTCTGGAATTCTTGATTCTGATCGGTCAGTTGCGACATTCCAAGGTATGTTATTCCTTGATAACAACCACTAAAACTAACAACACAGGCAAATCCAGAGAGTTGTTTTCACATAATAAAATCCTTCAGGCTTATATGTACTTTATCTATACTGTACTATATCTACTGTACTATTATCCCGTACTTGGTGCACATTTTTTTTAGTAAAACTTTTTTCCCCTTAGTTGGTAAGATCAAAAGTGTCAGACATGTTAGTTGTTTAGATGATACTCTCCAGTGAAAATTCTTATGTGGGTAAAATTTTCATTTGCCCATTTAGTCAAAAGTCTAATTTGCCTTGTCTCCCATGAATGGTATTGTTCAGTACAGTAAGATTCAATACAGTTCACCACTGCCAATAGTACTCTTATGCTGGGTTTACATCAAATGTGAATTTA
Source organism: Danio jaintianensis (assembly GCA_903798115.1). Taxonomy (NCBI): domain Eukaryota; kingdom Metazoa; phylum Chordata; class Actinopteri; order Cypriniformes; family Danionidae; genus Danio; species Danio jaintianensis. The sequence continues at coordinate 19,302,169 of CAIGQV010000641.1, forward strand.
AGCGTTTGTACAAGTACATTACATGCTCAGTCGATGCAAAGAAATATAGGCACATTTCTGCTGGGCACCACAAATGATGCTGATTACACCTCTATTACGTCATCCACGCAAGTTCAAAATATTATCTTAAGCAATAAGTACTTGTGAGGGAAAAAACATCCTGTGAGTAATCTAGAGTGAGTGACGTGTTGTGTCTAGTTTGATTCAAGCATAACTCAATGTGGTTGTAGACGTGGTGTACACCAGAAAAAATATATCATCTTACTCGTTTAAAGGTGCAGTAGGTGATTGTCTTCACAAACATTTTTTGTTGTGCTGGTTTAAAGTCTCTTCACATTCCAATAGTAATGATTAAAGTAAGTGATCTAAATGTATTTATATGTATTTTTATATTCTGGGTAAGGCATAAGACAAAAAAATGTTCATCCAATTAAATATTGTCGGGCGGATAATTCCCAGAATTCTGATAAGTAGCCCAACCTGTCTGTCAGCAAATGCAGATTTGAACAACTGCGCACCCGTTCACGCAGATCAGCCGATGTGCGTTCACGCGGGTCGCGGTCACGTGGACACGAGTGACAGCGCTAAAAACAAATGCTCAATCAAAACTTTAAAATCCTGAATTAATTTGGAGTAAGTTTTGCACGCTGGAGAAGGGATGACACCATGGCTGAAGTATTTCTTTTAGACAGGTAATGTTATGTTTTAAAGCTATTTTAGTCATGCAAAGCTGATGTAGATTTTGTTGTTACAAATGGGTTAACTTATATGCACAGTTCAGCCACTAAAATCTTCCGGCGAACGATTGATGTGACTATTTTCAGTTTCATAAGGGACCTTTTACAGCATCGATAATGTAGATGTTTATTTAGTTTAACAAGAAAACATAAGTAAATAGCGCTATTCCGCCTAGCCTGCTTTACTGAGGTGAAGTTGGTTTTACACATTGGCTCATTTTCGAACATTGACAACCTGTGTGGTCCCTATATTGTTTATCATGCTACTCTGAATATTCGTTCTGAAATAGCATGTAAGTATGGTTTAGTAATAAGTGTAATTCCTGCAGACCGCCGGCCAACCACTAAACATACAGTAGTCGCTTTAGGACAAAGTGTGTGAGAGAGTGAGACTGATGAGTGAGACTTATGAGAGAGTGATGACAAGTTTTGCTTGCTAACTACATAACTGAAACGTGCTAGATATAATAGTTTTTCGTTGGGAATTGTACTATTATAAAGTACTATAAAGTTTTCTAACTGGCGCATGACATGATCTAGTGGGTCTCTGTCATCTTTAATGTGCGCATACGCGAGTTCAGGAGGTGTGGCTTTAGACGACAGGGGAGGGATTGTATTTGAAAGATATTATGCTAACCGGTTAGCATTTAGGTAGATCACCTACTGCACCTTTAAAGAAGAAACCTGTATGGTTTGTTTAAATATCACATATTTTGAGCACTCAAGGTCATTTTTTCAAATATTAAACGCTTAGTAAATGTGAGCAAATAGAGAAACGAAGCACCTCTCGCACTTTCCACATGTTTAGACGTAAAGTGAACAGCCTGGTAAACAACAATGGAGGACATACAGCAGATGCTGTTCTTGCTTCTTGGAACGTGGCTGTTTGCTCACTAATGTGCGTCACTATATTAATAAGATGTCATGTTTTTTCTGTGTATTTATAAATGGTGCTTCCTGTGTTTTCATTCCTCTGGCTTGTTGCACATGGAAGTGATAGTTCTCTGTCAATCAATAGTATTTAACAGCAAGGCTAGCTCCACCCTTTTGGTATCATACAGTCTGTTAGGCACCCTAACAAAAGGGTCCCAAAAATGTGATATGGTATGGTTTGCTATTTTGGTACTTCTGACTGTGGAAACGGAAATAAATGCATACCGTTATGTACTGTAGCGAACCGTACTCAATGGAAATAAGCCATTTGACTTCAAAGTACAGTATCAACCTTGATTTATAGAAATACTGAGAGGTTCAGTTTTGTTTCTATTTTATATATATA
>CAIGQV010000641.1:19307127-19368927 GCA_903798115.1 Danio jaintianensis
ACACACACACACACACACACACACACACACACACACACACACACACAAGTTTATGAATGCATCAAATACAAAAAGATACAAATGAATACAAATACTTTTATGATACTTTGTGTATTTTGAACTAGACCACTAAAACACTATTTTGAAATGTCTTTGTCTCCTCTGTATTGATCCTTAGAGAGCATGGCTTTCAACAGTGTAATGCAAGTCAAAGTGTGGCAATGGAAAGGTTAACAGGAAGTTTATGTGTGTGTTTTCCCCTTTTGCTCGAGCAGCTGTCCGGTGCTGGTCAGATGGCCCATGACACCTGTGATTATGAGCAGGAAATTGAAGGACTGGCATAGTGTTGCTCTTCTCTCACTGGTAATTACTCTTATCCAGAATTTGGCTTTTGGACATTTGAGTGATAAATGCCTCTGACATTGCTTCATCCACTATGCCTTCACAAAATACTTACAAAATTCCTGACACTTTTTCCATGCTGTCAGTCTGGGAATTTTTTTTTTTATCCAACTCTTGTGACTGAAAAGGAAATTATTTGTTTGTGGCCGACATGATAAATGTTTCTAGTCAAACAAGCGAGTAAAAAGTAGCTTTAATGATATGAGTATCATTTGTAACATCGCCGGTGTTGTCCACAGTCTTCATTGGCCCCATTAAGAACATAAACAAATGAAGGAACAAACAAAGAACACATTGTGGTATTTTCAGAGTTTTTTTTACATGCCTACATGGATTCAGACTGATTTGCATAGTAATAGACGGCCATGTAAATGTTCTTTCACGGACAACAGAAAGACTCACAGGTGCCCAGTTCACGTGCATAGTGAAAATAAACAAGTGTTTTAATGTGGTCATATTTATTTTGTGTGTCAGTGTGCGTAAGTTTACCACAGATTTAATTTTTGAGGCTTTTAGCAATTTTTTATCCACGCTTACCTCATTTCAAACAAGTCATACCATCCAAAAAGCCAAAGAGGTGAAAGGATTTGCCTAATTTGAGTGGATATTTCCGAACCATCCAAGCGTTTTTCAACAATACCAATCACCCAAGACGGACAGCTTTGCATTCATTCGGCTATACGCAGAGTGTCCGTAAACAAAAGTTTGGTTGTAATTACCCAGCTCTCCGCATCCGTGCCAGATCAGATGAAGTAAGCCAGCAAACAAAAGCAAAGACAAATGTCTTGAATAAAGGAGGAAAACATGTCGTTCTCGTTTAAGCCAGACATGCACCGCAAACACAATACTAATCAAGGAGCTTCATTCTGAGCCACAAGCTCTCGTTCCTTTTCTTGAAAAACTATGTTGTCGCTACATTCATTAACTGCCACTGGAGAGAAGGAAAGCAGAAGAAAGTGTGTTTGCCAAGCGGATCACCTGTTCTTACACCAAAATAGGACACAACTTGAGATTCAATTTTAGCAGCATGAGGGATTGAGACTGTGTGTCTGTGTGTGTGTATTTGTGTTATAAGCAAAGGCACGTACAGTAACAGCTCTCTCTGAGTGACAGTCACAAGCTGCCCCATAATGCTTTGCTCCTGGCCATGTTTCTTCGTACCTGCCCTGGGGTGATGTGCCTAATTATAGCTTACCGCAGAAATTTCCACTACTTATAATGAGACCTTCCTGCTCTGATTATAGGTCAGGGCAGGTCAGCTGTCAATCACTTGATTTCGCTTTCATAAAACTATCAGACCTTAGCATTGGATAACATTTTTACTTGATTGCAAGGAGAACAGTGTGAGAAATAGATACGCAAATTAAGCTTCTTTTTTTCAGAGGAAACTAAATTGTTAGCCAATGGTCACTAATTCTCGTTACCAACATAATTCAATGCAATCACTTCTTTGGAGGGAGGTTATGTCTTAAAGGGTTAGTTCACCAAAATGACAATTCTGTTATTATTTACTCACCCTCCAGTCTTTGCAACCCCCTGAAACCATTGTTTTTCTTTAAAATGCAAATTAATATATTTTAGATGAAATCCAAGAGCTGCCTGATACTCCATAGATAGCAATGGTCCCATCTTGTTCAAAGTCTAGAACAATATTTTTAAAAAATCCTCAAAACAGACCATATGACATATTGGTGGTTCAATCAGAACATTATCAAGCTACAAGTATACTTTTGTGCTTACATAAAACCAAAATTAAGAACTTGTCATTAAATCAGTTTCAGTAGGGTGCATATTCATGAGAGCACTGTACTCTTTATGTGTGTCTCACTCTGTCTTCAGTTTTCTTCTCAGTATTCCTTGGATGCACCTGTGCGCAGCCATCTGGGGTATACATCAGTGCACAGTGCTCATGAATGTGCGCCTTATACTGACACTGAGGAGAAAAAACTGTTGAATAAAGTCATTATATTTGTAATTTATGTGTGCATAAAATTAGTCTTGTAGCTTCATAATATTCCAATTGAACCAATGAAGACACATGCATAGTTTTAGCACTGTTTATGAGTTCCTTTTCTGGACTTTGAATGTCTCAGACCATTGCTGTCTATGGATAATCAGAGAGCTCTCGGATTTCATCAAAAATATCCTGTGTCCTGAAGACAAACGAAGGTCTCTGGGGTTTGAAGCGACATGAGTGGCATATTCTTTTTTGCTTCAGATATACCTTTAAAGGTTATTTTCTACATTATTTTGGATGACATTTGACTTGCTGCACTAATAGGTGTTACCAGCGTTACCAAAGACTGTAGAATACACAAGTCATGTCACTCCTTTAGTTTTGAATGGGGAAAAGTGTTATGGTCAATATGGCGAATGAAGCCCCGCCTTCAAGAACAGAAGCCAATCATCGAATGCTGTAGACTGATGATTCTCCTGGGGGAGGGGCTTTGACCAGACTTGTGTTTTTACAACAGTTTCTACAGTTGTTATGAACCCTCTGGGGCTGGCAAATACACTGTAATCTTGACGAGTACATGCTTTACAGACATGAGAAATATATCCATGAAGCTTGAAGTCTCAACTTTTAATCAAAGCAACTACATTTTAAAATAATCTGTATGAAATGAACGTGAGGTAAAGTCTGTTCTGTCAAATGCAGGGCAACCTGAAAAAATGCTGATTTTGTGTGATTCAAATGTTTAGAAATGTAACTTAAGAGACAGTTGATGTTTAATTTTATTGGTGATTCCAAATATGAAATTTAATCGTAAACTTGGCAATCGTAAACTTGGAGAATTTGATGTTTACCCATTCAAACAGAACGGCCAATAGGCATTTAAAAGATGGCCGCCAAGTGAAATGACTTGCCTTAAAAAGACTTTGGTGTTACACAACATTTCTCTGTTTACCAATTACTTGTTCACTGCAAAAAACCACTGCCACTTTGGTTTTTTATACTAATACTGCAATTCTAAACTGACATCGACTAATCTGCTGCATATACTCTAGCATGAACTGTACTCTAGTATCTCAGTACTATGCAGAAGGTGTGAGATTTCACTGAATACGTGACAACAGTAAGGAGAGACAGTCAGATCACAGGAAAACGTAACTATTTTCTGTATTGGTGAAAAAATTGCTAATTTGTAGATATTTGTATGAAGTCATATCATACTGTATGCACAATTGAATAAATATTTAGTAAAAGAAGGCATGCCTCGAACCTCAGCCCTAAATATAACCATTACTGGTGGCGTGACCAGATTGTACTAAATCAACTTAGATTGTACAAATTAGCCACAAAAGCAAAATAGTTACAAATTGCCATGAAATTTTGTTTAAGTGGCAAAATCTTTCATTGAATTCCAGCAAACTTTCATTCCAAATTGGGTTGGAAGACTTCTTATCATCCCAAGAAATATCCAATGGTTTGAAGTCACTAATGACAGTTCTAATTTATTAAATGTGATAATGGGAATATAGGCGTCACGGTGGCTCAGTGGTTAGCACTGTCGCCTCACTGTCTCTGGTTCGAGTCCCAGCTGGGCCAGTTGGCATTTCTGTGTGGAATTTGCATGTTATCCTCATGTTCACGTGGGTTTGCTCTGGTTTCCCCCACAGTCCAAAGACATGCGGTAAGGGTGAATTGAATAAACTAAATTGTGTGAATGAGTGTGTATGGGTGTTTCCCAATACTGGGTTGTGGCTGAAAACATATGCGGTTCAATCCGCTGTGGTGACCTCTGAAATAGAGACTAAGCCGAAGCAAAATGAATGAATGAAATATGCAAATTGTTGTTGTTTTTTCCCATAAACATTTTTTCCGCATTTTTGTCTTTAATGGCTCACTTTAACTATTCAGTATTGCAAAGTTGTATGGTTTGAATCTTTCTTAAGGCATAAAATAGTTATTTATTAGTTATAAACTTATAACTGCTCTCTAAATTTACCCAACTATGACGACTTCCGCTGCTGAGAAACCCAGAAATGTGAAAAGGGTACATTATATTAAACAAATATCCCTTTAAATATCACCAAAGCTCTCTCTATTTTGTTGTACGTGATTAATTTATTATTCTGTCTCAGAAGTCTGTCTAAAATCCATTTTACAATGTGCCTTCATGCAGAAACACCAACGCTTTCAGACACAGCCATAGTTTGAAGTTATAGTTCAACCAACAACAGCTCTAACCAATGACATTCTAGCAACACAAACGCACGACTGCACACACATTTATTAAACAATGCATTGTACTGTCTAGTTAATGAGCTAGTTATATCATTGTTCAGAAAACACACTCCAGTTCATTTTGGTTTTATAAAACCATCAAACCTGAACATTGGGTTCCACCATATGTGATTATGAACAGCATAATATGAAGAAAAACAAAAAAACAACTGAAACACTCAAACTGAGTTACCGAACATTACGAGTATCATCAGAAAGGCAATAAAATTTAGCAAAATGACATGCTTGATTTTTGCACTGTGGATACTAATGCAAAAACGTAAAATAAATATTTGTGTTTGTCCCGCTTGAAAAAGCAGAACTTTGAAAGTAATATCAGCCAACCGAGAGCTCATAGTAGCGCTGTAAAATCCGAAATGACAGAGTTGAAGATGGCTGTTTTCAGAAAGCATACATTCTTCAACCTGTGAATCATAGCAGATGGCAGCCTCTCGCACCATATGGAAAACATATCCCCCGCTTTCTTCACCCCTTACAGATCTAATCTGTTCTGAAGTCCCGGAGTAATGTGGTTCTCAATTAGGCCTCCTCTCATTAAGGAATATTGCCATTACATGAATCAATTTCTCATGGTTGTTTCTTAGGCATCGGTGCTGTCAGGCTGGAGTGAGCGGTAGAGTTGGGACGGAGAGGGAGCCGTGTGTAATTCAAGTACAAACAGTGTAAAGAAAGGACAGAACTGCAGATTAAAGAACCACACATGATTACAGAGACTGTCTTTATTAAAACTGCCATAAGATCAAGAGTGAAATGAGATAAACCTTCTAAATGTTTTCTTTTTATTCATCAAAAGCACTTTATTCTCCTTTTTTGTAGTGTGCTTGGTGGAAATATGCATGAACGTCTATTGCAGTGGAAAGTAATTGCACATTAGATTAATATTCAGTATTAGCATCAGTATTAATAACTAAGTATTCAATATTTAAAATACAGTATAATAGTACATGTGAAATCAGCAAGTCAGTCTTCCACCACAGCACTCAAAGTGTGAGTTGATCTGGATCAAATGATCTGTAAAACAGCATACATGTACAATTATGCAGCTGGTTTTAGATTATTATAAAGATATTTCTGTTGAGTTTTGGCTTGGGAACCTTTTCTGATCCCTTCTTCCTCTCGCTGTGCTTCCTGTCATGTCTTCACTGTTCTATTACTGTTCTATTAATTAAAATGCACACAATAAAAGCTCAAAACGAAAAGTTCATAATGATCTGTGCAGCTGGTATGAAATGGATGGATCTGTGGACAGAAAAATCCTGGAAAACAGGTTGCAGACAGTGTACTGGGAACTGGTAAATGTATCTAGACTAATGAACTGGTGATAAGCAGCAACAATGACAATGGAGTGGCTACCATCATTAAAAGAAGTATATTTGAGTGTTTTAAATTAAATTTAAGTTACAATTATTAGAAATGTATACACATTAATGTTTTCAAAATGTATATACTTGTAAAAAATGGTGTGTTGTTTGAGTGTATTTTTAGAGTGTATTTTCCAAAAACAAAAACTTTAATGAAATAGTTTTGAAGGATAGCACAAGTTATCTCTAAAAAATTGTCTGTTTATTTAGGGACATGTTGAAAACATTAACCCAAAGAATCTATTTTTACCTTTTCCTCCTGACATTACATTCAGCTTCAATTACTATACAATAATTAAGTCTAGTTTTGATATATTTTTTGTGTTTATTCTACTCAGTTAACTTAACATTTACATGAAGCATCTATTTCTGTATTTTTTGTACGTTCTGGTCAACTGTTACATCAGTTATAAATAGGTATAATAATATTTAAAGCACTGGTAAAAATAGCATGTGCCAACTCCAAGTGATGTTACTTTCTCAGGCGGGAAACTCTGTAAGGCATTGAGGCATGTTATTTATTCTTCTCTCAATAATTTGTACAACATCTTTAAGATACATCAATACTAGATGAATTATGTTATTATTTATATAATTATTATTCGTGATATTTCAGTGAGGCTATACTGTGGCTCAGTGGTTAGCACTGTTGCCTAACAGCAAGAAGGTCGCTGGTTCGAGCCCATGTGCATGTTCTCCCCATGTTCGCGTGGGTTTCCTCCAGGTGCTCCGGTTTCCCCCACAGTCCAAAGACATGTAGTATAAGTGAATTGAATAAGCTAAATTGGTAGTGTATGTGTGTGAATGGTGGGTTTCCTCCGGGTGCTCCGGTTTCCCCCACAAGTCCAAAGACATGCGGTATAGGTGAATTGGGTAGGCTAAATTGTCCGTAGTGTCAATGTGTGTCAATGAGTGTGTATGGATGTTTCCCAGTGATGGGTTGCAGCTGGAAGGGCATCCGCTGCGTAAAACATATGCTGGATAAATTGGCGGTTCATTCTGCTGTGGTGACCCCTGATAAATAAAGGGACTAAGCCGAAGGAAAATGAATGAACAAATATTTCAGTGAATTTGTCATAATACAATGAAAATAAATACAATATCTGGTTTGAGGTAAGCATCTTGAGCTAAAGCACATAATGGTGGATAATGTCAATTCTGTTATTGTCAACTCTGTTAGTGGTTTAAAAGGGTTTAAAAAGGTTTAAGGTACATGTGAAATCAAAATTGACAATTTGTTTATTTTTAGACATTAGACAAAATTCCACATTGTTATTCTTTAGGAGAGCAATTAATCAGTGCACGTTAATCCATTGAAAAATGAAATGCTTGTTTTGGTAATGTTCAATAAAAGTCTGACCATTTACTTCTGCATTTGGAGTGGTGGTCCTTCTCCGTTGACGTCATTTTAAAGACTTCAGCCAGAATATTCTTATCCAGGAGGGAATGATGCACAAAAGAATACAAAATTTTTGTACATCAAATATACTGAAATAAAAGTCTCAATAACGTCCGGTTTAATAACTGAAGTCAAAAAAGTATTAAAACATGACTGCTAAATGCTACTTTGCCCAACAACTAAATATACTAAAAAGAGATTTTTTTCCAAAAAGTTTTGGATACAGACAACGTTGTCAACCATCGAAAAACATTATATTATGCATGAGAGGCCAGTAGGTGGTGAAGTCACTTTGTAAAGAAACACTATGAACTTTTCTATGAACCACTCCTGTAGTGTGCATTTAATGTTTTTGTAGTCAATTTCTCACATACTCCTATAAACTAAACATGTACACATACACGCATGACATCACAAAATCTACATAACACTATTTAAATCTATAATCAGCTCTATAAGACCCAATAATTGTGTCTGTGAACCAAAACACATTCAATTTTTTTCCCATTTCAGTTGAAAATGGCATTATGTAAACACCTCCTTGGTGCCCCAAATAATGCATTGTATCAAACACAAACAGACAGCCGCAGGTATGTCTAATGGCTTTCTTATATAACGCCGCATTGTGCTGAAAGGTCACAGTCGTCCTTATAAACACTGAGGCCTTGTTCAGGTCCCAGCTGCCTGCCGCCTGAAGCTCCTCTGACACTGATAGCACAGAGGTTAGTCCTCAGGTGGATGACACCGACACTCCACTGTCACCTTCACTTTGTTCCAAAGAGCATCTCCACCTTTCACCTGGGGGCCCTTTCCCAGAGCTAGTCTTTTTCACACTGCACTCTTTCACAATGCGCCCCATGCCCTCCGGACACCAATACACCCCTCGTCTTTGTTACAGGTCTTTCTTTGCGCCCGTACAGGTGACACTCTGATTGATTGTGAATATTTAGGCGAGTTTGCAATTATGTGCAAAAGTGTACACCCCCCACCACCACCACCCCGAGGACATATGAATGATAAAAGACAGCGAGTGATGGCATTGTGTGGCAGTGCGTTTGCGTGACAATGCTCACAAAACAGACATTTCGAATTACGTTTCTGAGCACTGGGAGTGTGGGATAATTACAAACAGATTGGCCATTGTGATTGTATTAGTAAATGTTGCACTTGAACTATAGTTACATGGGACGACTTGTGATGACATTTTCCCTTGATTTCATAAGGTCGTCCCATTATTACTACTGTCATTTTGTTTGAATGCATTTGATTCGTTACGAACAAAGGCATGATGAAAAAGCGGCCGCCTCACAGAGAACGCAATCATGATTTTGATTAAAATGCTGGAAGGGTGAAATATTGGTATTTAAAATCAAGCCTCCCTCCAAAACTTTGCTTAATCTCAGGCTCTTTGGACTTTAATTGGACTTTATCTGTTTTTTTTGGCAACATGATATGAAATATCATGCTTTCCCTCAGCTCTTTACGTAATAAAGAGGATATTGCTTGGAGGGCTGCATTGTTGGCTAAGCTCTGGTTTAGATGCATTCATTTTGGCCTGCATTTTTGGTGTCTCCTTGATGCATTCACATAGATCCAGTTCCCAAAAATGGCTTATCCACAACTGGCTCAAGCGAGGCCGGTGATGACGTTCCTCCTCTGAAGTCCAATCACTTAAAGTCCTGTAAACACTGATGTGCTTTTATGTAAGCATAAACTACACAGTGGGTACCATCTAATAGTGCATATCAATTGCTATTGGAAAAATGAAGGAAGATTACAATTTAGTCTCTAACAGGCCAAATAAACAGGATCAGGATGATTAGGGCCAGATGTGTGTTTGTGCATGTGTGTGTACACAGTCAGTATATTGTAGAAAAAGTCATCAGCATACTAGCATACCTGCACCAGACTCATTTCCTGAAGCATATTTCTTCTACAGGAGATTATGACTTTTCCTCAGATATGAACAAATGTTTGATATAAACTCAGAATTGTGAGATGAATAGAACTTGGAATACATATAAAGAACGGTTTAAAATCACAAGGAGTAATTTGAGCATTGATAGAACACTCGTAAGGTCATCAACTGAAAACTGTACCAAGTGACATATGCAACATTTATGAATACAATCAAAAGCTGGTTGCTCTTTATTTTACAGTATGTGTACTTAACGTGTTAAAAAAAGGTTTAATTAGGCTTAGTTTTAAGGATAATACCAAGTTTATGGAATGTTCATCTTCATCCTTATCAGACCCTCCAAAGATGTCAGAATTATCATTTTCTTCATCAGCATCATCATAACTAGAAATGAACGGGAAGAATAGACAAAGAAATGCTCAACAAATAAATAATCTATACAAAGTGCGCTGCATGGATGTAAAAGCTCTTTGTGTATTTTTAGTAAAAATTTGGAGATGATGCTAATTATAAACTTCTATTCACCTTTAGATTCAGTCCTTTTTTTACATTTCATAAACTATTAATTAATAATGTTATAATTAATTAACATTTAATTGAAATCTTAATCTTAATTTGAGTCTGTCAAATTTAGGTTGTATTGTTTTAAAACCCGCTTTATTTTGCATGTTACATCCCAGGTCAGTGGTTACTGAAAACTGAAAACCATTGACATTCATTGTAAAAACAAATAATAATGTCAGTGGTTACAGAATTTTAATTTACTTAAATAAAGTACAACATTTACTAATAATAATAGCCAATCTCTTTGTTTATAAATTATTTTAAAGAATAAAGTTCAGAAAAAAAAAGTCTGGATTGTGAGACACGAAGTCACAAATACTGTCATAAAACTGTACTGTATGGGCGCCCGGCTAATAGGTACACTCAACAAATAACTTTTGCTGCTTTTTCAAACTACTTATTTAAAATGAGTTGAAACAACACAATTCTTAAGTATTGTTTGGGACAACTTAATTGTTTTATGTTCAATTCACATAAACTTGTAAAAAAAAAAAAAATCTTAATCAATAAGTTATCTTAATCAATTTGTGTTAGAACAACATAAAGGAATTGTGTGGAGCCCAGCATTTTTACAGTGTAATATCCAATCTGCTTCCAACCCTGTCATACACGATATGGCACAGGTGATTGGTTGCCGTTAAGACCAAACACATAAACATTATATACATATTTATTACCATCCTAAATATCTCCAATAGTTTAAATGACAGAATAACCTTTGGTTTGTTTTGCTTTCATTTTTATTGCAGAAAAATGTGAGATGTGAACTTTGAAGATTGCAAGATGCAACTCATACTGAAACTTAAAAGACCATAACAGTGACATATAAACTTGAAATAATGAGTAAAAAAAAACTAATAGTCATTAAATTCCCAAAAAGTTGCCAAATTTGACATAATTTACTGAACCTCATGCTGTGATAAACGTATAACAATATACATTTTTCAAATTATTATTTGTGTCTGTGTGTGTATGTGCGTGGGTGTGTACGTGTTTTTGTGACATGTCAGGACACAAATCTGTATAAGGACACAGGTATGACACAGGTATTACAAAAAGGAGGTGAAATATGAGGACACAGCTGACGTCCTCATTTCTCAAAACGCTTATAAATCACACAGAATGAGTTTAATCAGAGAGTAAAGCTGTACACTGTTTCCTGTGATGGTTGGGTTTAGGGGTAGGGTGGGGTTAGGCCAATACAAAATACGGTTTGTGCTGTATAAAATCAATGGAAACCTATGTAATGTCCCCACTTTTCACAAAAACAAACGTGTGTGTGTGTGTGTGTGTGTTGTGCTTAGTAAGAATGTTGAACAGATTTGGAAGACTAGGTGAGTAACCAGTGATAGAATCTTTATTTAGAGAGAACATGTTTTTAAGGATAAAACATGAAGAAAGCGTGTGAATGCTCGCAACGCTGAATGTCTAGTAGTGAATTTTACATTTCTCATCACAGATTAGATCTGACAGCATATGAGTTTACTCTCAAAATGACATTTACAATTGTACAACAGCAGAAAATTAAACCCGAGCTACTAAATGCACTGCAACAATGTGTTATCCATTACAAAGTTATGCAAGAGAGTCCAAAATGCACTGATATTCAAGAATCAAAGCAGACTCCAGTGCTGTGGGGAAATCTCTCTGAACCAATAGATGACAATCTCATTTGTGTTTTTGTAAATCAGTCTCATCCACAGAAAAGCAGAACAAGAGCGACGGCATGAACATGGAAATGTGTTGAGTGAGCGAGCAGACACTGTTGTTTTAAGCTATTTAAATGTTGTGCGCAACGCCAAACAAACTTGACTGGGGTTTTACACTTTAAGTAGGTGGGTTTGGAGGATGAATGATGCAAAGACACACACACAAGCAAACACGCACAAACGCTTCTGTGCGCACGTGTTTGTCCTGTAACCTCAGTCTACTGACAGTTACTATCAACAGTCACAAAACAATGCAGGGCGGCACTGGAAATCAGAACAGGGTCTACTGGAGAAAAATGAGTTTGTGTGAGTATTTGTGCCTGAGTGATCCAGTAATGGGAGAACTTCGGCCTTATTATTTATCATGAGAGCATGAGGTCATTGCACTTTAACCCCATTACTCTGGTTGCTTAGTGAGAAAGTGGTACTATGATTTTTTGACGTACCATTGTAATTAGTAGCATGAAGTGGTATATTAATGTTGTACAGTTCAAGACACAATTATTAGCCCTCCTGTTGAATTTGAACTCTTTTTCAAATATTTCCCAAGTGCTGTTTACTGGAGATTTTCAACACATTTTTAAAAATAAGAGTTTTAATAACTAATTTCTAATAATTCATTTCTTTTGTCTTTGCCATGATGACAGTACATAATATTTTACTAGTTATTTTACAAGATAGTATTCAGCTTAAAGTGCAATTTAAAGGCTTAACTAAGTTAATTAATGCAAGTTGTATTAATTAGGCCAGTCAATCATCTCTTGCCATTCAATAAATATAAAAAAATAAAATAAAATAAAAATAAGGCTAATAATATTGATCATAGCAGTTTTTTTATTCCAGCCAAATTAAAAGAAATAAGACTATTTACAGAAAAATATAATAGGAAATTCTATGAAGCATCCATTAAACAGCACTTGTGGAATATTAGAAAAAAAATTAAAATCTCAGAGGCATAATAATTTTGTCTTCAACTAGCATTACTTTTTTGCATGATTTAATCTTAGAAGTCAATAAATACTTTTGTGATACATTTTTTTGTATTCTTTGATAAATACAAAGTTCAAAAGAGCAGCTTTCATTTGAAATACAAATCTTTTAGATTATACAGTATACATTATAACAGTATAAATATTTATTGACGACACTGAGTTACTTTTCTAGGATAGCTTTAAATGAACAAAGCATATTTTTTGTTTCAACATTTAACAACAGCAACAAAAATGGTCATATTTTTAAAGCACATCAGAAGCCGATGCAGCCTTTTTTGTAGAGATCATGGCCATTAATTGAGGTAGATGTGTAAATGCAACTGCTCATGGAGCCAGTTAAACCATTAGAGAGCTGCTAGATGAGTGTTTTGCGTGCTGTGTGTGTGTGAGAGAAAGATGCAGTCTGTCTTTTATCAGTCTCCATTAGAGAGGACAGCAGCCTGGCCTCTGATGGCTCATTTGTGTTTGCCACATTAATCTCTGTGAGTAAAGCAGCAGCAGCAGGTGGAAATTTCTGCTCACACTAATCACACGACAACAGAGTCCCTGCACCTGGACATGACTGCGACACCTGGGTCTCTTCTTCTGGGGTCGCTCTATCTTTTTTTATTTCATTCTCACTGTCTATTTTTTTCCTCTACCTATTTATATTGGCTATGTCTGAAAGCTTTAGTAGCTGCCTTTATGCTGCCCCATAATACTGTATCTGAAATTGCTAAATTCCCTACTATTCTGTAGGTGAAAACACTATGGGAGTAAAGGGATATTTCTGAATTCACAATATTGAGAGGAAAGTAGGCACAAGTGACACAGTTTGCAGGCACAGTTTACAGTGATATTCTGAAGTGTGTAGATGCATTTCCATCACCCCACAAATTGTGCAAATTTTGTCATTGCGAACTGAAAAAGAACAACAAAGAAAAATACAAATCAAATAAAAAGAATTGTATTTACAGGTTATATAGCGTACATATAAATAACATGGTCAGTCTTAAAGATATTATGCAATTATTTGAAGGAACTGGATCTTTATTTGTAGAAAAAATACTTTATATTGAAAGGTATCTTCCAAAACTCAGACTTTTGCTTCTGAGGCAACAGCTACAATAAAATGCCAAACCTTTCCAGTGACCAGCATGTTGCTGCCCTGCCTCAAAGGATAAAGCTGAATAAGTGCCTTGTAAAATTCTGATATTGAAAAAAGTCACAAAACAAGTCACACTTGTTTCACACAAAGCCTGTTTGAGGTCAAATAACTACTCCTTAAAAATTATAAAAAAAAATAAAAATGCATTTACAGGTTATATAGCATACATAGAAGTCATATGATCATTTTTAAAGATTTTGTAGAAACAATTACTTTATAAGCAGCATTTGCATACAAAAATAAATCCTTAAACTGAGAATGTATCTCTCAAAACTCAAATATGCTTCTGAGACACATGAAGGTGCAGTTACATTTACAAATTTCAGCAGGAATGCAGGCCATCTGATAGGTTTCTGGAGAGAGAGGGCAAATTTCCCAAACAGATTTTACTCATGTCACACAAATTCATGCAAATTCAACACATTTATCAAAAGAAAGCTGCTTGGAGATTACTCATGTGTGGCTTACAATTTACTACACACTCAACAGCCGACAATTTTCAAACTTCGGTGAGTGTTATGTGCTTTTTTTTTCCCTTAACATCCTCAGTTACTATATGAACTTATGTTGTCACAATAACAAAATAATACCTGGTTAAAATATGACACTGACCGAAATGTACAGTGGTTGAAAGAGCTCAAATGCACTGTAAAATAATGAAAACACATGCATTAAAGAAACATTAACAAATTTAGAAAATATCTTCAACCAGTGTTACAGCACATGGACAGACAAATTCTCACAACACATGCAAATACAGAAACGTGCTGCAAATAGCACAGACCACTATGAAATGTACCTAGAAATTGACAAATCCGGCTGCTTCCTTCTTGGCCACCATAGAAATTTATATATATATTTTTATATTATATAACTCAAACAAAAAAACAACAAAAAAACCAAACCTTTCCAGTGACCAGCATGATACTGACCTGCCTCAAGGGATAAAGCCAAATAATTGTTTTGCATAGATATTGAAAAAAGTCAAATGACACTTGTTTCACACTAAGCCTGACTGAGGTCAAAGAATGACTCTTGAATGAAAAAAAAATAAAAAATAAAAAAATGGAATTTTCAACAACGGGGTAATGTAATGTAACGTGTATTTATATAGCGCATTTATTGTGTATGGCCATACACTCAAAGCCCTTCACAATCATCATCACAGTGTGCAGCATCCATTGATCCATAATGTGACGGGTATTGCAATAGTATATAGCAACAGCAACATAATTAAAAACATACCTACAGTAGTTTATTTTTTATGAATAAAGGTTAGTCTTCTTTTTTTTATCTCTTTTATATATTCTGTTAACAGTAAAACTTTGCAACTACATATCAACTTTCATTAGAGTAGAGTATTAGTAGAGTGTTAAATGAGGGTCAGGGTGGTCACATTTTATTTTGAAGGTACCCTTCTCACTATTAATAATCCATTATGACTTTTGCCTAAATAAACTCATAATGTGCTGCTTATCAATAAGTATTATTGTAGTAGTTATATAGGGATATAGAAAATGGTCATGTAGCATATGTACAGTACTTTACAAGTATTAATAAATCCGCCGAATGTCAGCTTTATTAAACAATCTACTAAAAATGTAATGACTGCAAATTGCAAAGTCACTTTTATTCAACATAATTTTTAAAAGAAGATCAAATAATGTGTTACCAAGGGTTCCGCACGTGTGTGTGTGTGTGTGTGTGTGTGTGTGTGTGTGTGTGTGTGTGTGTGTGTGTGTGTGTGTGTGTGTGCTTGTGACATATCAGAAGACAAATTTGTATAATGACATGGGTATGACACAGGCATTATAAACAGAAGGTGACTTATGAGGACATTTCCCATTTTTCAAAAGGCTTATAAATCAAACAAAATGCGTAGTTTGTTATTTTCATAAAGTAAAAATGCACACAGTTTCCTCTGAGGTTGGGGTAGGGCAATAGAAAATACAGTTTGTACAGTATAAAAAGAACAGAAACCTATGGAATGTCCCCACAATTCACAAAAACAAACGTGTGTGTAAGTGTGTGTGTGCAGTCAGTGAACTGTAGGCGTATAAATGATTGCAACATTTGAGTGATACACTGCTTCAGTAACCCAAGTCACCAATATTCAAAACTATGCAACTCCTTGTCTAGGATATCAGCAAGCAATCTGTAACAATGCGCCCTTTTGATTGAGGAGAATCCATTTCTAAGACAGTAAAATATAGGGACGGCATTATTGTCTTGAAGGGCATCAACAATTCATCTCTCCAGGAGCCCTTAAACCCAGACTAGAGTCCGGGATCAGATTCAGACCGTCTATTCTCCATGGTAATCACTACTCCCGGGTCAACTTGTGATCTCTGGCCAATCTCTGATGATTTTTTTCCAGAGAGGAGACGTAAAGCGCTCTAAAGTCCACAAGCTCTTTGGCGGTGCTCCTCTGGCAGACTGCGAAGATGATTTGGGAAGGAGTTGTTGGAGAGTGACACTGGCCTGAAATCAGTCAGATTCTACCCAGCAGGAATGAGACGCGGCCGGCTCGCCACATGCCACCATCGCAGAGGGTCAATGCCACTGAGACCTGATCATTTGCCTAATTATTTGGAGATCAGATGTCAATCAAAGTAAGGTCACCCACAGTGGTGTAGTGGTGCTTGATGTGTGGATAAAGCGGACATGCTCTTATATGCCTCCAATTATTTTTGCGATGAATGCAATGTGTTATAACTTTAGATGAAAGCCTAGTCTTGCAAATTCAATTCACGCCAAAATGGGCCAGTAGTGTTTGCACATTGTCATTTAACTTCTGCTGCTTTACTTTGCAGAGTATGGATTATTGTGAAATTGATATTGGACACAATGGTTGGAAATTTTGTACAGAATATCATATAACTACATAACTACATAAGAATTTTGCAGATTAAAAAATGCTGGGTTCCACAAAATTCCTTCATGTTGTCCCAATATAACAATATAGCAATCTAAAATGGTGCTGTTCTACATTCTGAGTGAACGAGGCCTTAAAATATCCACAGAACACTGCTGAGTAATGGACAATCAGAGACCATGAGAAGAAAGTATAGACAATGCTGACTGATAATGAAGTAGATATACCTGCATATAGGCTATGCCACCCATTCCACATCACTGCAACACGGATGTGTTGGTGTGGTTGGGCTGAGAAAAGTACATGGAAGAGAATGGAAAAAAGGTATTGAGAGACATACTATGGTGTTTATTTTCGGCTAGAGGTGATGTTGGCCCAATGCAAAGCTCCCTAATCAGTAGTGGCAGTTCTTGGAGCTGTGGTCCCCAGAGACCCGGGCTGGTGGAGGAGCTGTCATCTTAGTAATGATTTCTTTATTTTGCAGGAAAAGCTTCTCGCCAGGGGAAAAGCGCCACTTCCGGCCCGGAGGGAAACCTAAGCCGCCCCAGACCGAACGCTCCAGTCCATGTCTCAAGCTCCATCTTAAGGGACCGTGGCAGCACTTTCATCTGGCCTCTTTCCCCTCTTAGCCATCAATATCACCTCTCTTACTGCAGCCATTCAAGACCCCCAGAGACTACTCTTTACTTTCCACCAAAGAAAAAAACTAATGTTTTGATTCCGTTCTTAAATGGGACAGGGTCCATTTGTTATTTTTTGGGAACACTTGCATGGGATATTAGCACTAGCGTATCTTGCCTGAAGATACGTATCTTGTAAGCTGCGCACGTGTGCCAAAAGTCTGGGTTTTTGAACTGTATAACACCTTGAGGTATTGTTTATGACACCTCATCTATCTGGAAGCAATTGGAGGGATTTTTGTGTCAAATATTTTTGTCTGGGACATTTTCATTGATGACAAATGAAGAAACTTTTGGCTTGGTATTTTATAAAATTTTGTAAAAAAAATCTTGAGAGTCGAAATAGGTCTGCGGTGGAAATCCCTAATACACTCATAATGAAATATTTAGACAAATGTTATTTAATATGAATTTTACATATTATTGTTATTGAATAGTTAAAAGTTTGTTTGTTTTTTCAGAGGAAAATTGCAGAAAAATGTGAAAATATTAAGTGTTTAATAACATTTTGGGGTGAAAATTACCTTTTAGAAATATTTCTCTGCTTTATACACACAAATGCACACAAGTAAATATGTTGATGTAATTTTTGTGAGCTTTAATGATATTATGACAAAATCTAAGTTTAGTCTGCAAACAGACCTAGAATTTAGATTTAACATTAACACTTAATTTAAAGAAAGAAAAGAAATTGTTTAAATACTTTCTTTTTACCATAAATGTACATTTTCTAACAAAAAGGCAAAAATTCTGCAAAGTCTTGAAATTTGAAAAAAAAAATCTATATATATTTATTTATTTTTGATGAATGAATAAATAAAAAGTCAAGTCAGTATTGTTCATGATTATCTTTTTATTTGTATTAGAATCATTTAAATAACATTTAAACTTTTTAAGTGATAATATCCATGCATAAAGAATAAAATCACTCATTCATTTAATATAATGATTAATTAGAGTTATTAAATTAATTGCTGGTCATAAATGTGCCTAAAACTTAAGATACTTTATCAGGGATTGCCATAGTGAACCACTAATTACTCTGGCAATTGTTTTACACAGCCCTTACAGCTGCAACACACACTCCCCCACTCACACACAATAGCAATTTAGTTTAACCAATTCACCAAACCGGAGCCCCTGGAGGAAACCCACACAGATACGAGGAGAACATGCAAACTCCACACAGATAGCCCTCCTGGTCCAGCTGGGACTTGAACCAGCGCTAACCACTTAGACACTGTGCCGTCCCTTAAGAAACTCCAAATATATAAAAGTTTACTGAATTACATCTCATACTATAGTCAAAAATGAAGCAGCGCAGATGTCTGTCTGTTTGTTTGTTACAGTAAGTGTGTTTGTGAATAAAGTGAACCACCCATACAATAACATCTAAAAGAGTAAATATTACTGCCAGCCTTGTTGGATCTGTGTGTTGTGTAGCAGGCTGCTGTAGACCCTCACTGTGCTAATATCCCCATGCTGAGCAAACCTCGGTGAAAACAGACCACTGACAGTTGAAAACAGGCACTTTGAAGGGTACCACAGATCCAGTGGGCCCAACACAACAGCAACAAGGCCTTGAAGAAAACCAAAACATTTTTTTTACCCAAGCTGCGGATAATCAAGACCAGCCACCAATCACAAAAACCCAAGCTGAGCACAAGTTAGAGCAATTCCCTCCGTCTCTCTCTGTCTGAGCCATTCTGATTGTTCCAGAAACAACAGATGGAAATTTTGAGTATAAACATGTAAATATTCCAGCCATCAGCGTATATTGACATAGACTGATGTTTCAAAGAGCAGAAATACCAAAAAAACAAAAAAAACAGAAGGACATTAGCATCAACCTATAGAAGACAGACTACTTAAAATCTTAATTTCTTCTCAAAAACTCGCCGAAGATGATGTAACGTAATGCAATGACAGTGTTAATTGAATCAGAACCCGCCCACGGTTCATGAAGGTGGATACAACATGTGAATTTGCGCAACTGTATGGCCTCCGGTGATTTAATATAAAATTTGAATTTGAGCTTCTCGCATAGCCGGTCTCTGTCTAAACACAGCGACCCTGCTCGTCAGCCTCATGGGGAGGGTGATTGGCTTAAGGAACCCGTTCTTTGATTGTACATTGTTAGCAAAGGGGCCTCGCTTTGGTGCATTGGAGCTCTGGCTAAAATCAGGCTCTATCCACTGCCCTACTCTGACACTGTCGACTCCCAGGCCAAGCTTCCCCCTTTTGATTGCTGCAATATGACACAAACCATCATTATAATCACCCACAGTAAATCTCAACAAACCTCATTTAGGCAAATCAGAGATCATGTAGAGAGACTGCAGCATGCCTCCGGAGTTAGCGTAGCACTGCAGGAAAACAAATGCTAGATTCTCTTTGGCAAGTACTTGAAAAAATAAATCAGATAGTTAATATGTCTCTGATCACGGGCTGATTGCGGGTAATTGAAATACTCACAGCCGTGAAACTCTGCTGGGAAACTGGTTATTGTACGAAGAAACGGCAGTTATATTTCAATGCTAACTGCACTCTTTTTTTTCCGCCCTCTGGTCTGACACTGCAACAGCTGCTTTTTAGCATCTTTACAGCCACCCAAGGAATTAGCAAAACCCAAAAAACTCCAGTGCTGTCCGACGGCAAGTCCAGAGGCACTAAACACCTATGACTGGAAGTTGCCGTGTAGCCAGCTTTAGCAGCACATGGATTTAAGCCCAGATGGAAAAAGAGAGCGAGAGTGTGTGGCTATGCCCTGTAATTTTCTGTTGGCAGGTGGGCGATGGCTCTGATTTAATCTGGGCCTTAGCCTCACCATCCGCATTATTGTTACGGGATTCCCCCAGTCCCTTGCCTCCGGATCTTCTGTCACATTCTGTCATGCCAGCCCTGTGCAGTGCCAGCTGGAGCGGGGGGCACTAGAGACTGCAGATTAAGCATTATCCCCTGCCGCCCCCTCCTCGTTCCCCTCACCCTGTCCATC
The DNA here is from genome assembly GCA_903798115.1 of Danio jaintianensis. Lineage (NCBI taxonomy): Eukaryota > Metazoa > Chordata > Actinopteri > Cypriniformes > Danionidae > Danio > Danio jaintianensis. The sequence continues at coordinate 19,327,419 of CAIGQV010000641.1, forward strand.
ATGCCTGTGTAGTGGCTTATGAACGTGGGCTGCTGGAATGAGATTTAAGTGCTGGAGGGTGTGAGAGTGGCATTACTGCCTCATGTTCAGGGCCTGTGTGGAAAAGTCATATATACTTAAGAACGTGCTGTTGTAGAACTCGAGTCTGCGGTGTTATCAAAACATTTGTTTGAGAATTAAGACTAGCCTGACATAGCAACTCTGACTCAACCGATAATGCAAGAATGGGGCGGGGCTAGGGTTTGGGATTGAGGACAAGTTTTCATTTTAGTTCAAAACTTTAAATAACTAAAAGAAGGATTTAAAAATACATATTTTAATTCAGCTTATCATAAAATCGATTTGAAAACAGTCATAATCGGTTTGATTCTGCTTGTAACAATAAAAATTGGGGTAAGATTGGCGCAGAATGGCAAACTAGCTTCTTTATACCATCCAAATGACATGTTAGTTTCAACAGATAATGCAAGTGTCTTTATTTAATCTCTTCAAGAGCTTCTCACTGATAGCAGGACACTAGGGTGACTATTTGGAGGATATTTAACATCCGTAAAACCAACAGCTTTGAAACAGCTCTGTGTAGTCAATGGTAAGTCAAATACAGTAAACCCCCATCTCACTTCAATACTGACAGTTGCAGGTATGTTGCTTATGGTACAAGCATCTGGGGTTTTGAATGTTTATGTTAAACATATTAACACGAAAAAACTAATTGCATACTAATTTTAACACCAGAAATATGTCAAATGTGAGAGCTCTTCTTATCTATGATAGTAAAATGATTCAGAACATCTTCAGAAAACAGTCACTTTTTGTACAGTTCTACTTTAAATCCTAATTTCATCATTTAAATGTTTTCCAGAATTTATGTCTTCTTCATAAAGCTTCTCAGCTATGATATTAAGGCCTTGCGATGACTATTTGGAAGGCACAGTATGCAATGTTTGCATATTGCAAAATATAAAGCAGTATTCTGGTGGTAGGCATTTTAATTAAAAGATTGTATATTGCGCCTTTAAAACTAATTTCAGACCTGCTCAGTAGTGTCGCCATATAAATCACCTTCATCATAAGTGAAGATGCTTGTACAATAAGCAACGAAAAGGAACATCAATATCAGTGTGGGATTTTGTGCCTGCTAAATTGCATACTTATATCAATCAATCAATCAATCAATAAATCAGTCAGTCAGTCAGTCAGTCGAAGCAAGACATAAAGTATGTCAAATGTCTTTCAGCATTTTAAGAACTTCCCAACTATAATAATAATATTGTATAATACATTTTTGAAGACCCTAAAACTATTTCAGACCTGATGAGTAGAGGGTCTATACAGTATATATTAAACATATATCATCATCATCATCATCATCATCGTCATCATCATAACCACAGCTGCTTGTACCATAAGCAACATGCATAAACGTGTCAATATTGCCCTTACACAATTCAGTAAGAATCTACAGTGACTATTTGGAGACCTTAAAACAAATAAACAAATTTTTAGACCTGCTCAGTTGAGAGGTGGCATGTGTTAAATATAAATCATCATCATCACTACAGCTGCTTGTAGTATAAGGAACACACATAAATGTGTCAATGTTATGAAGGATGTTGGGGGCAATGATATTTGATCACTGGTTGGTGAGATGCTGTTTTGAGGTTGTACAACTGGAACGACTTTGGTTTAACGTAGAGCGATTTTATGCTGCATTCAAATTTTTTTTGTGACATTGTTGAGAATGTTTTTAATATTTTGTCAATTTGTTTTATGTTTAGACAACTATTAGTGCTAGAAAATCAGTTGTAAAGTCCAATTAAGTTTAAAATCAATCTTAAATTGATAGGAAATGCAGCCAAAAACTTTATTTGTGTCTTGTTATGGTGTAACTATTGATTTAACTTAATGCTGCACAAAATATTGTTTCAGCATAGACATCACAAAGTGCAAATCTGTAATAATCACATCACCAATGTCATGTTGGGTTTAATAAAACTTGACCTAATCTAATAGGTTGTGATAGTGTGAAAGATTTTAATTTTAATTTTAATGTATTTGTCAGGCCAGTGACTGTAAGATTTCAAGCAAATTTAAACCATTTGGGCACAAGAATTTCTAAATTTTGTGAATTTAACAAAGATTGTTTAATTATTTATAGAATGAAGACTACATGGTGTTAATTTACATTTGATTATTGCATTTCTGAACCTCAATGCTGTTAGACTCCACCGAAAACTATGAAGCGCTGTTTATTTCATTTTTATCTTTGTTTTCATTTGTGCTTTATTTTATTTTGTATATATTTTTTCAACCCAGGCTCATTCTGAAAATGTACAGCTAAATATTTTTTTGGACTACATTTCAATCCAGAAAAAGAAAAGCCCTCGCCTGATTTTTACCACATTTTCAGATTTTACCACATTCTCACCATTATTTACTTGTTTATTTTGTTTTTTGGCACTGTTTTTGTCTTACCCGATTTTTGGAACCGTTCTTCACCAGACTCGAACCCCGTTGTCATGGTCAACTCCTCTCTGCGTCTGCCGACATACATGGCGAGCTACTAGACAAACTGGTAACAGTGGGAAAGCCGTCCACACAAAGGTAATCGGTCAGCCATACGTACTTCTGGCTACATAATTCGCGATCTCCAGAAATGTAACTACTAAGCAATATTAATTAATTACATGCACCTACTATATGGTAAGGGTTAGAATGTGGGTTAGGCTTATTTGCATGCTATTATTCATATTTATTGCAATTACTACAGTAAGTACATAGATCATGTGTAACAAGGACACATTAAAATAAAGGGTCACATTATTTTAATGTACAATACAGTTCACGCTATTAACAACCCAGTAACAAAGACATCTAGCTCAATAAACTACTAGTTAGCTGCTTATTAATAGTTTGTAAGGTAGTAGTTGGGTTTAGGTATTGGGTAGGATTACGAATTTAAAATAAGATCATAAAATAAGTGCTAATAAACAGTTCATCTTAATAACAGACAGGTAATAAGCCAGTAGTAAATGGTGTGAATTGTTACTTAAACTAAAATGTTACTAAATAAAGTGTTACCAGTTAAAATCGAATAAGGTAAATAAATAGTAGTATTTGTTATTATTATTATTATTATTATTATTATTGTTGTATTTTGTTAAATACAATGTTTGCTTTTGTTAAAAAAAAATATTGAGAATTTTTTTTTGAGAATCTTTTTTGAGAATTAATTAAGAATTTTGGAAAACTTACTTAAAAAAAAGAAAATTGACCCTTTTCACAGAAAGTGCCAAATAGTACGTTTGCAAATGCCTTCCTGAACGTGCGGAGCATTAACATTGATGAGTATTTATTTTTGCTCATAACCACTGCTCTCATGACTCAAGAAAATGTCCTCCCCAAGTTTGTAATGGCAGTACAAATTGTACACAAATCAGTCACCCGCACAGACACTGCAAACCATGAGCAATAAACTCTTCCTGTAAGAACTACAAAATTATACTGAGCAAAATAAAACAAACTGCGATCCAGATATCTAGTGAAGTAAAAAATAATCTTTGCCGCCCCCCCCAAAAAAGCAAGGGTTATTTGTTCAGTCATGTTAAGATCTGGAGACAGAGAACATGAAGGGTGGCTTTTATCCACTGTGTGTGTGTGCGTGTGTGTGTGTGTGCGTGTGTGTGTGTGTGCGTGTGCTTGTGTGTGTGTGTTGAACTGTACCGATTATGGCTTTAAAGTGAAGCCAGTGCGTTTTGGACGGGAGTGTGAATGGTGATGAATGTGCCCTGGGATTCCAGCGTCTCGCCGGCCCGCTTGTCTCCCGCTGAACCGCATCATTTCTTGTGGCCTTTTACTGAAGCCGTGGTGTGAAGACGCTGCCGCAGGGAAAAAAAAGAGAGAAAGAGAGAGGGATTTTCCATATATTATAAATGTGGGGTTTCAGATATACCCTCCAAACTGTGTGTGCAGAAACAATGCATACGAGACTCAACACACGCCAAAACACACAGCTCTGCAGCAGGAGACCCCTCCATTCTCAACACATCTGCTATCTGAAACACCAAGGAAATCATCAAAATTATGACATTTTAATACCATCCCCTGCTGACAAACATAACAAAACAAATGATAAAAGAGTTTATAAAAAAAGATTTCACCTGTTCTTTGAAAAGTTCACATACTAAAAGTATGATTGTCATTATGACTATGAAATGGGTTTGAAGATACATTTAAAAAAACGTTTGCTGTTTGTTCAAACTACTTATTTAAAACAAGTTGAGATGACAATTTTTGAGTTTTTTGGGGGAAAACTTAATTGTTTTATGTTCAATCCACTTAAATTTGTAAAAACAAGTAAATTAAAGGTGCTGTATGTAAGTTTTTGACTCTTCTAAAGCATAAAAATATCATAATATGTTTGCAGATATTTAAGAAACATTCTTGTTTATCTGAAAAACAATGCTGTCAGATATTCTGCTTTAAAAATATGTTTTCCGTGCCGGAACGCTGTCTTGTTTTTTTGTTTTTTTTAACCTGCCCAATGCCAGCTTACCCAATTATAATTCAGCACCCCGGGTTGCCTTGTTGGCAAACCACATATTTCATTCATTCAGTCAGGAAGACTCTCAAAGCATGCCTCCGTGACCGAAATGCAACCTCCAGTGGAAGTAGCAGACTCTGAAATGAGATGCAGATTCAGAGTTCCACATGAGGTTATTAATTAGCAAATAATATAAATAATACGAACGTAAACATTAGGTGAGCAGGTTACATTGTAACCACATGTCCTAACAACACGCTACATGATGAGATACGCAATTTGGCTGTTTGCACCAGACGAAACACGACATAAATTGAAATACAGCCATTCAGAAGCACAGAATATGCACTCACTCACGAAATGGGAAGGTTTATAATCTAATTAATACATATTAAACCTCTTTAACATTATTAAATGCACATGCTGAATCACTGATAGTGATTCACAGTTCTAAAGTTCAATTTCAAACGGTTTATTTTATTTTCAAGATCTGAGGTAAACTATCTGCTGCTGCTTTCAGTAGTATGGCAATAAATGTCATGTAAAATGGCATTCAAACTCACATTATTAGCATTTAACACTGAATAAAGCACATGAGGTGTACCTGAGGTGATCATGTCATCAAGTTTTCTGTTGTTCAGCTGCAAGAAATAGAAGCCGTTTCTAATACATTAATTTCAGGTATTGGTTAGAACAAAAACTCCTTTTAATATGGAAAATATTCCTTCTATCACGTGCCGTTGCTTTTAGTTTAAATGGTTTAAATCAGCCTTCAGGCTCGATAGTCTCGCTGTTGGTCATCAATTGGGCAACCTGCGCTTGCGTTTGTTTTGATCCAGGAATGCAATACCTAGTTCAACCACTGGGTGTCAAACTGACATACTGCATCTTTAACTTAATAAATTTGTGTTGGGACAACATGAAGGAATTGTGTGGAACCCTGCATTTTTTAAAGTGTATGAAAGAATTTTTGGGTCGAAAGAAACTCCATCCAAACAAACAATATTTTAAATATAATTAAATCAATTTAATTTAAAATGTGTGAAAGTTTGAAAGTTTTTAGTATTTAAAAGACCTTCAACAGACCATCAGACAAATTTATGAAAAGGATAAATAAAATTATATTTAATTTCCTAAAATGTGATGTTATTTCGGCGACGCGGTGGCGCAGTGGGTAGCACAATCGCCTCACAGCAGGAAGGTCGCTGGTTCGAGCCTCGGCTGGGTCAGTTGGCATTTCTGTGTGGAGTTTGCATGTTCTCCCTGTGTTCGCGTGGGTTTCCTCCGGGTGCTCCGGTTTCCCCCACAAGTCCAAAGACATGCGGTATAGGTGAATTGGGTAAGCTAAATTGTCTGTAGTGTACGTGTGTGAATGAGTGTGTATGGATGTTTCCCAGTGATGGGTTGCGGCTGGAAGGGCATCCGCTGCGTAAAACATATGCTGGATAAGTTGGCGGTTCATTCCGCTGTGGCGACCCCAGATTAATAAAGGGACTAAGCCGAAAAGAAAATGAATGAATGAAAGATGTTATTTCCTGTGACTCCAACTAAACTTCCCATAGCATGTGGTCAATAAAAAAAAAAAATATATATATATATATATATACATATAATATATATATAATATCTATATACTGTATAAGTTAAAACATTTTGGTGTCTTCATAAGTCTACAGCACATTATCCAAAAAAAACGGTCAAAACTAACACTATATATTGTAAAGTAAAGTAAAGTAAAATAATATTAAATTAAATTAAATTAAATTAAATTAATTAAATTAAAAATGTCTTACAGTTTGAAGAATTTAAAAGACCTTTAACAGACCAACAGACTAATTTATGGACCAAAGATGAATGAAATTACAATTATTCATTCATTAATTTTCCTTCGGCTTAGTTCCTTTATTTATCAGGGGTCGCCACAGAATGAACCGCCAACTTATCCAGCATATGTTTTACACAGCAGATGCCCTTCCAGCTGCAACCCTGTACTGGGAAACATCCATACACACTCATTCACACACATACACTACGGCCAATTTAGCTTATTCAATTCACCTATACCGCATAACTTTGGACTGTGGGGGAAACCGGAGCACCCGGAGAAAACCCACGAAAACATGGGGAGAACATACAAACTCCACACAGAAATGCCAACTGGCCCAGCTGGGACTCGAACCAGCGACCAGTGGTGCTAACCACTGAGCCACCGTTTTGCCAAATTACAATCAAATTTTCAGAAATTTTTATTATTTTGATTCGAGTTAAAATTACAGTTTAACTTCCTGCAGCATTTGGACAATAAAACTGCAAAAAAATAAAATAGATAGATAGATAGATAGATGGATGGATGGATGGATGGATGGATGGATGGAAGTGTTTTTAATATTCTGAATTTAATCTCACTGGGTTACATTTTAAATACATTATCTTAAAATAACATATTTCGAAATAGTTTGCTGCCAAACAATGTACGCCTTCAAATACCACACCTGAAAACCAGACAAACGTCTCTCCAGGGCTGGCAAGCTAAAAATAACAGCGGTTTGCATGCAGCATTTGCCAACTCCAACACATAATAACAGCAAAAAAAAGTCCAGCCAAAGTCATGGTTACAGATACTACCATTAAACTTTACCGTGATACAATACTAATACTGTCCACCTGAATGGAACTCAGGTTTTCACTTTGTAACTTTGCCTCACAGAATTAATCAACGTCTCATTTCTGTTACCATTTATAATGGCCTGATATTAATCTACATTCATCAACAATCAAATTCATGATTGATTAAATTCATAAAAACTCTTTTTTTAATAAGTAAATTTTTTTATAAGTGGTTCACACAAATCTCTAGTGTATGAGGGCCGCAGTGAAACCACATGAAAAGATTTTTCACATTTTCTCTGATATTATTTCTCCTCATGCGCTGCTAGAAGCATCACTTATCTTCCCTCGACTCCCAAACGTCTGCTTTACCTTTTCCCCCAATGTTTGTTTAAAGAAATATCCTACTCCGGGGCACGAATCCAACAAGGGGCGCGACTGACAGTAATGGACAAATTCCTCTTTTACGTCCAAGCCATATGACAAGAAAAAATGCTGTATGAACTGCCACCTTACGCTCCTCCGGACAGACGGGCCAATTCCAGACTGGCAATAACATTAAATTCAATCGGCCTCCTCGCTGCAAACCGTCTTTGCAGATGTTCAATGTAATATGAAAGCCGCTCACCCACTCGCAATGGCTAAGTCCATTATTTCACTGCCTCGTGTGTTTCTTTATGGCTTCAACAGGTATTAAGAAGAAGAAGAAGAAAAGAAGTATTTGATTTTCTTCTGTGTCCTGGGGAACTGAACTACTCAGGCCAAAATTCTTTTCAATTAAGGATTTATCCAGGCAGATGGTATTGGCATTATAGTTTAGGATGAAAAATGGTCCAGACTCTCAATAAATAGTTTTTTTTCTTTCTTTATGCAGAGAATGTGGCATTTGGTGGTCTAAAATGTTGTTCATTCAGAATTCATGAGGATAATTTCAGTTCAATTAAGGTTCAATATGTAACATACTGAAATATTCTTACCTACCTGCCTTCCTACATGTCCATCTATCTGTTCATCAAGCACCTACACTGAAAAAATTGAAACTTCTATGCGTCTTTTATCAAAACTTTTAGGTTGGTCCAAAGCAAGATTATACTTTGATCTAAGGTTAAAAAAATAGTTTCTACCTTGTACTATAAAGTATAAATATATGTAGTGTCTCTAGTAAATATTATTTACATTTTTAGTGATTGTAATCTTTTTTCTAGACAACAAGAAATATTTTGGAATAAATAAAATTTTATAGTTTGAACCAAAGTTAAATTATACTTTGAGAAAATCAAATAAAATTCAGCTGTAACAAATTACAGTAATTTTTTAAAAGTTGGTTCAATGTGTCATTTTTTTTTTTTTTTTTTTGAGTGTTTGACCTTAATTTCCTTATTAATAAAATGTATTTATTCAGTAATTTCATTTTGGATTTATTTATTTATGCAAAAAAAAAAAAAGCATTGTTTGGAAGTTAAAAATGTTAAATATATACTTCCAATAACAATGCTTTTTTGAGCTTGAATAAATAAATCCAAAATGAAATTAACGAATAAATACTTTTTTATCAATAAAATTGTACCAAACCAACTTCCAATCACCAACTTTATCAAAGAACTTCCAATTACACTTTACACTTTTTACATGTCTTTGTTTCTACTTCTCTAAACAAACTGATAATGTGACTATATTGCAAAATAACTAACTAACTTATTCATTTAACCTCAATTATTTATTTTTTAACAAACAAACAAAATATATAATTTCAAATTCAACAAACTAAATAAACTTTTTAAAATCTGGATCTACCTGGATGGATGGATTTCTTAAGCTATTTGAATATTAAATATCTTTTTTTTTATTTTTTTTATTGCTATCTCATTTCAAATCTAATTCAAATTCAGAAACGGATTCATAATTTGTCATTTTCAAAACACGCTCAGAATTGAATAAAGTACAGCCTCACTCCAGATGCAGACAGGCATTTAAAAAGCCCATCCCAGCACATTGGCCTGGTCGCGGAGGACAGTAGATCAATTAAAAGGATTGTGGACTGGTTTTGTGGGGGGTGGGGAGGAGAAGCTTTTGTAAAATGGATGTCCTCCAAGAAAGCCAGGCAGAGTGCGTTTAAAGCGTGAATAATTTATCCCGAAACTCTATCACGCTGTTGTATCGGTTTCCATCATAAAACCTGGCAACGGGAGAGGGGAAAAATACATCAGCATCTGTGTGACAAGCCTCCGGTGAAGAGGAGAAGGCTTTTTAGGTGGCGATGGCACAGCCAGAAAAAACTTCTAATAAATTAATTCAGCGTCAAGGCTGAGGGACACTGAGGAATGACAGCATATGGCGAGAACCTGCGTGTCACAGACAGCACATGTTCCATCGCTGAGACACACACACACGCACACATGCACACGCACACATGCACACGCACACACTCACACTTATTGTTATTGGTGGTTAGGAAGACTATCCATAGGCATAAAACTTTAAAAACTGCTTATTATATGCCCCCAAAATACCCTTGTCCTTGTTAATACCTGTGTCATACAAGTTTGTGTTCTTATACACTGTAAACAATGTTGGGACAACATGAAGGAATTAAGTTTACTTATTAGTTTTTACAAATTTTTTACAAAAAACTCAAGAATTGTGTTGTTTCAGATCATTTTAAATAAGTAGTTTGAACAAACGCAGAAGATTTTTGTAGCATACACACACGCACACACACACACACACACACACACACACACACACACACACACACACGCGCGCGCACACACACACTGCATGGGCTTCTGATCCAAGCTTTTTTTTCCAGCAAAGGCAAAGAATGGAAGAAAAACAGGAGAAGACAATGTAAGGAGTCTGGCTCACTCTTCCAGAATTACACAGCCTCCGGCGACTATTTTAAAACATCATTTCAGATTTGGGAGCGAATCTACTATGAAGCAACGTCTCAGCTCATAATTTGTGTTACAGGCTCTGATTGCATATCAAAGGCTTTCGTTCTTTCTTTCTTTCTTTCTTTATTTCTTAATATACCATTATTAACATGAAGCCTTGTTTGAAGGTCCTTAAAGTTAAAAATGGAAATTGGATATTTGTAGCTAGTTGGGGATTTTTACTTAAGGTAGCATACAGAATGCAATGGTTCAAATGTACAGAATTAGCATAAAAATTTGCTTCATTTCATTTCATTTAAGACAAACGATAAATGGGTTGTTTGAAGGTTCTTAAAGTCCTGCTGCAGACTTTTATTTCAGTACATTGAAGCATTTCCAACTAAAGCGGAAAATTGAGTATGGGGGGCGAGGTTTTATTTTTGCACTCCTCCTCTTGACTTTCACTCACAGCAAACTAAAGGTTGGAGGCATGCAACATTCTGCAACAAATAGCAGAAACAAAAATTGATTTTGATTAAAGATTACCAAAACAGTTTCAGTCTATTAACTTGCAGGGTGTTGCCATATGGCAACATGTTATTTATGTTAATTTCCCTGCCACTGTTTCTTTAAGACCAACGTTCTATTTTTTTTGTTGGAAAGAAAAGACCTTAGCTTAGCCAATGATGTGCTTTGGTTAAGTCACATGAGGTGCAGTGTTTTTCTGTGGCACGATTTCTGACAGACTGGCGTTTATTGTGAGTGCAATAATAAGAATAAGAATAACAATGTGAATAACAATGTGCACTAGCAAAATAACTTTAAAGTAAAAATCAGTTAGTTAGTTATAAGCAAATTGAAGTTCGTCAAGTAACTTTAATAGCAAACAGGCTCAGTTTGTTTGACTCTACACAAAAGAGAGAAACAGTGTGAGGAGTCTGGCTCACTCTTCCAGAATTACACAGCCTCCGGTGACAATTTTAAAACATCATTTCAGATTTGGGAGTGAATTTACTCTATGAAGCAATGTCTCAGCTCATAATGTGTGTTACAGGCTCTGATTGCTTATCAAAGTCAAACGGCGAGGGCGTAGGAGTTTCTCATCGCTACCAAGTGAGAGCGGGCCTCTTTTTTTTGAAACATGAGAGAATATGTGAGACGTGGCCCAGACTGAGAAATACTGAGAATGAGGGAGCACGAAAAACAACAAACACAAAACAAAATATTTTACTTTTCTTTCTACCAGTCGCTACGGTCTGAATCGAAAGTAGACCACCCTCTGGGCAAGAGAGTAATCTGTTATGACAGAAGATGCTGAAAGATTTTGTTTCCTGTTCCTGTACTGCTGATTTTATGCTAATGAATCTCAGATGCCGACTGTTGTGTAAACACAAGCTCGCAGTGTTTTGAGAGCGGTGTGGATTTGATATTTAATCAGCGAATTCATCATCTGCCAAAATATATCTTTGCGCTTTGGTTCAGTTAAAGTGCAAAACCACCTAAAAATTGAAAAATGTTTTGAAATGGTAGTTTGTTGTTGGAGAAATCACAGATTCATGTAATATTCCCATGCATCATCACAAAATGCTTTCGGATTCTTTGTACTTTACTCTTAAAAAAACCCCAAAAAAAACATTCATCAGTTCCAAAACCATACAACTTTTCTTCCAGAAGAATATACAGTAGACTGTATATTCTATATAAAAATTAAAAAATTTAATTAAATAAATAAATAAATAAAATGCTGGGTTGGTTCAATCCACATTTGGGTTTTAGGGCATACCTAACCTTGTGTTATACTGTTTTTCAACATTCTTTAAAATATCTTCCCTTTGTGTTAAACAGAAGAAAGAAACACAAACAGGTTTGGGTCAAGTAAATTGTCATTTTTAAGAAAATTATCCCTTTCAGTTACTTGTTCAGTCAAAATATGCTTTTATGTTTGCTTGTTTTTTTATCTAATTAAAATAACTTTGTTTCAACAATAATTTTAAGTTATACAAGATTCAATTGGATGTTTTAGTCAGTTTTATATATTTAAGAGTTCATTTGATATATTTAAGAGCTAATTTGATTTAACTTAAGAAAGAATAAAGCATCAAATTGCTTTGGTGTTTATTCTCAATAAAATAGGAATTTGATTGTCAATCTTTCCAGGAATTTACAATAAAAAATGTCTAAAGCTTCAAAGACATTGTTGACTAAAAGTAACTTTAGACTCACAAGAATGCTTCTGCATGTAAACATAATCAACAAAGTCATAGCCATAGTCAACATAATATCTAAAGGGACCATCAAAAATATGTGACCAAAAACCATCATAAAAGAATCCCAGATTTTATTCATACATTTTCCTTTAGCTTAGTCTCTATTTCAGAGGTCGCCACAGCGGAATGAACCGCCAATCTCAGATTTGTCCATCAAAATTGCATGTTATATTCCAAAGTCATGCAATAACTTTGCATGAAAAAACTCAACATTTAAGTAAATATTTATTGGTCAACTTTCCATCCATTGAGCTGCTAACTGCACTGACTGGACCAGTTGAGCAGGAGCAATTGAACCAGTGAATTTGAGAAAATTATCATTTTGATTTGTGAATGAATCATTCAGATCCTCATGATTCAAATCAGCCAACTTATTAAATAAACCAGTTTCAAATGTAACTTTATGAAAACGAGCAACCAACACAGCTTACAAACGTCTCCTTTTGTCAATAGGGGAAAATACCCGATGACAGAATTGTTCGTATTTCTGGGGGGCGAGCTATCCCTTTAATTACTACACTGTTTAACCAAGTTGGACAAGGCGATGTGGCTTAGAAAACTAAATCATACATGATTTACATTCTTTTCCTTCAGCAGCCTTGAGCACGGTTAAAATCAGAGGGCTATGTTTATATTTATGTACGTTTTCAAACTACGCAAAAATTACAGAGCATGTATGGCCTACATGGCTTCTGCATACCAATGTTTGCCTTTTTTTCCCCTCCAGACACTCTCTTGAGGGTTTTTTCAGGGGGGGAGTTCTAACATGAAGACTTCCATCTGTTGGTGGCTAATTGTGTCTGAGTTCAGTCTGTAGCCATAATCACAGCACCATCATTTCCATCTGCTGAGAGAGCGAAGTCGGCTACCGCACGCTCGCCGTCGCACTTTAAAGTCACTGCCAAAGGCCGAGGCTCCCAAAGGAAGGTGCGATTTTCTTCAGAGTGAATGTCTTGTTTCAGCTCCCAAATTTAAAATACCAGATTGTTCGAGCAGGGAATCTGAAGGACGGTGGAGGAAATCTAGAGCAATTATAGCTGAGCCTTAAAGAATTCAGTCGGTGGAGGGCTGGATTCATGTAATGTGTTCAAGACAGGAACAAAGATAACCTGTGCGGCTCAACCCCAGTTAAGTCTTTATGGGTGGAACCATGTGTTAATGGGAAGTTTTTATAGGCTTTCATCAACTCCCATTCTACATTTTTTACATTGCGTATATTATAAATGACAGCTGCCTCAAACTGTTTTGACTCTGTCACACTGTACTGCTGATAATAATGAACGTTTTGTTGTATTTAAGCCAGACTGACATGAAGCAGCAACTGTTGTTGGGGAAACTGTGGCTAGTTGGCTAGTTTTCCAAATAATTCCTGAACAGATCAGAAAAACCTCAAAATAATACCCATTCACAAGGATCTGTGAAAATGTTTAAAAACACAATTGACCCAAAGTGTCTTGGGTATAGTTTAGACAAAAATACTCATCCTCCACTTGTTCCGATGTTAAATGAGTTTCTATCTTCTGTAGGACATATATGAGGATCTTATAAGGAATGTTGGAAATCAGTAGCCGCTGACTTTCATAGTATTTTCGCTTACTACTATGGAAGTCTATGGCTACTTTTGACCAACAATAATTCACAAAAACCTACAGGCCGAAGATGTGCATGTCAACATTTTTTTTTTAATTTGTAGTTGAATTATACTGTTATATTGCAAGTACTTCAATTAGACAAATCAGATTTTTTAAAAGAAACTCAGTCATTTACAGATATCATGGTGTTTTGTTTTGCATTGAAAAGTACAAATGAAAAAAAAAAAAAAAAACATTTACGGAAATTGCTAAAACTAGGCATTTAGATTTTCAGAAATCATGTTTTTACATTGTGTATTGAAGTATACAATTGCAGTGGTTATCTGTTTTTGCTAATTTACTCTTTATATGGTTTTACAATATCTATATCATTCAAAAATCTAAAAATGTTGCTATATTTTTTATATTATTTTTGGTTATATAAAGGAAGAAATAAAAGCAGATTTTGTCAAAAGCTTTAAGCTAAGATGTCACATGTTTCATAGGAGCCTTATTATTATTTTTTTAATTGCATGAAATAAACTTCTATAAATTAAAATAATAAAATCAGTTTTTATTTTGTATGAACAACATTTCCTTCTCTACAAAATAAAAATGGACCCGGTTAATATCAGGTGTCATGAACTACTATCTGATGACATTTAAATCGCTGAATATAATGCACTTGTTACCCAAAAGACACTGGTAATTATGAGGTAGAATTCATGGCCAGATAATGTCAAAGATGTCCATTCAATTTCCACTTCGGCACTATTTTGCAATGGTCAAATCAATGTCTAAATATTTGCTGGGCATTTATAAATGCATAAATCATTATTATTACAATTATTATTATTATTATTATTATTAACCTATACCACTAAATCTGTTACTACCCTTAACTAGATCCAACCTCAGCAACAACAAGTATTTTCAATACAATATAAACATGATGAATTACATTGTAAATAGCCATTTATGTTTTTTTCTGATGTGAGAACATGGCAGAACAAAAATCACTGAATAAAAGATGTGACAAGCCTGGTTGCCTTTTTGTAAATAGAGCTGTAAACCAAGAAGTACGTATAATTCAGAAGTGTCCTAATTAGTATCCAGAGACCCTTAGGGGTGGAAAAAGCCCAGAATGCATGTCTGGCAGCATGTTTTCTTCAAAAGTGAATCTCAAGACACTTCTCCACTCACCTGCTCCACAAAACTCATGAATTTTACCAGTGTCCATTTCCTTTGCATCTATAAATAGAGAAGTTCAGTGTTTTCTTTGTGGAGGTGCACACAGATCATATTTGCCTTGTTAAGGAGGTGCTAATCTGCCGCTGGCCAACATTCTCTCAAACAATACATGTTACAGTGAGAAAAAGAAAAAAAAACAGGCTGCAAAATTAGATCAGGACTGCACCTATTAGATGGAGCAGCACTGCAGCTGTGTACACTGTGCTGAGTAGAGTTATGTTTCACAAAGTGAAGAAATGAACACGTGTTATTCTCATGTCTACTAAGAAAATGTTATCACTTGTAATATGTAACGGTTTATTTAAATGTTGTATTGGTCCGACCTTTATTTTTTTATAATTTTTTTTACATTAGTAGCTATTAAAGGCTGTGATATAAATGTCGTACTTCATATGATTAAAAAATAAATAACATAATTATAACACAAGAAAAAAAATAGTTAACTATGGAGGTGATGTCGCAAAACGGACAGGACTCAGGTAAGTAGATTTCAATACAGTTTATTATGAAGGAGAGCAGTATTAAGCAGGTGAGTAAACAGGTGACATAGACTCTCCGGATGTATGATGTGGATGACAGAAACCAGGTAATACTTTTTGCAGGGAGTATAATGGAAACAGGAACGGATGATGATGACCAGGACGATGACCAGACAAGGAAGTCATGTCAAGTCAAGTCAAGTTTATTTATATAGCACTTTTCACAATGTAGATTGTGTCAAAGCAGCTTAACATAGTTCTAGTAAAGTCCAGATTTCAGAGTTGAAGTTCAGTTTAGTTTAGTTCAGTGTGGTTTAAATTTCACTGCTGAGAGTTCAAACACTGTAGAGCAAATCCACCGAAGCACAGCTCCACAAGTCCCGATCCGAGCAAGCCAGTGGCGACAGTGGCAAGGAAAAAAAACTTCACCAATTGCCGAAGTGAAGGGACAAAAAAAACCTCGGGAGAAACTAGGCTCTGTTAGGCACGACCATTTTTCATCTGGCCAAACTTCCTGTTCAGAGCTGCAGTCTAGGCGCTGGAGGCTGAAGAAGCTGGACGTCCATCGTGGAGAAGCTGCAGGTGTGAGTAGGGCACCGGCAGGCGGTCAGGTTGGCCCGCAGGATCAATGTGGGGACTCGTTTATCATAGTGGTCATTCAGGAATCAGTCTCATGCACTCCATTTCTCCATGACGACCACAGCATCAGCTCGGGATACGACCTGGTCCAGGATTATGGACACCTTGGGATCATCTCTTCACAGGTCTTGGATCGCATCAATGGCGCTGCAAAGTCTCTAGGGACCTCGGAATGAGTATCCCCAGGTGGAAATAGAGAATAAATTCTCTATTAGCTGCTGTTCATAGTGTATTTAAACGAGATGCAAAAATGGAGTGTTATAGATGAAAATAGCAGTTAAATAAACAAACATAGAAACAAACATGTAAAGCATATGAGTGTTCCTAACACAATGTCTGGTGTATTGAGGAGTGTGTCCTACAGGTGATGTCAAGCCAGCTCACCTGCGTGGAGCACATTCATGCATCATACCGTTATGCGATGCATTGAATGTATGCTTTACTAAAAAGATAGGTCTTTAATCAAGTTTTGAACTGAGAGAGTGTGTCTGAGCCTCGGACATTATCAGGAAGGCTATTCCAGAGTTTAGGAGCCATAAATGAGAAGGCTCGACCACCTTTACTCGACTTTGCTATTCTAGGTACTACCAGAAGCCCTGAGTTTTGAGATCTTAAAGAGCGGGTTGGATTGTAGCGAGACCGAAGGTTGGTTAGATAAACAGGAGCTAGATTATTTAAAGCTTTATAGGTAAGAAGCAATATTTTATAATCAATACGGAACTTAACAGGCAGCCAGTGTAAGGAGGATAAAATTGGGGTGATATGATCATATTTTCTAGACCTGGTAAGAACTCTTGCAGCTGCATTTTGTACTAGCTGAAGTTTATTAATAGAGGATGCTGGGCAACCAGCGAACAGAGCATTACAGTAATCCAGCCTAGAAGTCATGAAAGCATGAACTAGCTTTTCTGCATCTGAGATGGATAGCATACTTCGTAACTTAGCGATATTTCTCAGATGAAAGAAGGGGGTTTGTGTGACATGGCAGATATGATTTTCAAAATTTAAATTGCTGTCAATTATAACATCCAGATCTTTTACAGTAGAGCTAATGCTAACTTTGTGTCCCTCTAATTGCAGGTCGAGTTGTGAGATCTGCAGTGTACAGGATTTAGGCCCAATAAGTAATAATTCTGTTTTGTCTGAATTTAAGAGAAGGAAATTGTTGGTCATCCAGTCTTTAACATCTTTAATACATTCAGTTAGCTTAGACAGTTCAGACGTCTCATCAGGTTTTGTTGAAATATATAATTGAGTATCATCTGCATAGCAGTGAAAGCTGATCCCGTGTCTCTTTATAATGTCTCCCAGGGGTAGCATGCATATTGTGAACAGCAAAGGGCCTAAAACTGATCCTTGAGGCACCCCATACTGTATTGGCCTGACCTGTGAAAGCTGTCCATTTATATTCACAAACTGGTAACGGTCAGTTAAGTATGACGTAAACCATTGCAGAACCTGTCCCTGGACGCCTGTAGAATTTAAGCGATCTATGAGGATATTGTGGTCGATGGTGTCAAATGCAGCACTGAGATCAAGTAAAACTAATAACGAGATGCACCCTTGGTCAGCAGCTAAGAGTAAATCGTTGGTTATTTTCACTAATGCGGTTTCTGTACTGTGATGAGGCCTGAAACCTGACTGAAACACTTTAAAAACATTGTTCATCTGCAGAAAGGAGCATAATTGGGCAGAAACAACTTTTTCTAGTATTTTAGACATAAATGGAAGATTTGAAATAGGCCTATAATTAGCTAAGTTGCTGGGGTCCAGTTGTGGTTTCTTAATAATAGGCTTAATAACAGCTAGCTTGAAAGGATTTGGAACATGGCCTAAAGATAGAGAAGAGTTGATGAGGTTAAGAAGAGGTTCTCCTATTACAGGTAGCAATTCTTTCAGTAATTTAGTTGGAATTGGGTCTAACATACATGTAGCTGGTGTAGAAGCATTTATAAGTTTATCTAGCTCTTCCTGTTCTATGATTTTGAAGCACTGTAGATTATTTTGGTTCAGTGGAATGTTTAATGGATCTGACGTATAAGGTGTTGCCGAAAGTTTAACATCTTCTATTTTCTGTCTGAAACCTTCTATTTTATCACTGAAGAAATTCATGAAGTCATCACTACTAATTTGCGGTGGGACATTTTGTTCCAAAGATGACCGATTATTTGTTAATTTAGCAATGGTGTTAAATAAAAATTTAGGATTGTTATGATTATTTTCTATCAGTTTGCAGAGGTGCTCAGCCCTGGCGGATTTTAGAGCCCTTCTATAGCTGGACATACTATCTTTGTATGCAGTTCTAAAGACCTCTAATTTATTTTTTTTCCACTTAAGTTCCAGGGCACGGGTTGCTGTTTTGAGAGCGCGAGTATGACTGTTATACCATGGTGTAGTTTTATTCTCTCTAACCTTTTTTAATTTGATGGGTGCCACAGTATTTAGTGTGTTAGTAAAGATAGCATCCATACTGCTGATTACTACATCAAGGTCATTTGCGTTTGCGGGTGCATTTAGAAATAGAGAAAGAAACCAGGAACCAGGAAGAAACAGCACTAGGAAGAGACGGGGAAACATTGGAGATCACAGGAGACAAGGGAGGTAAGTAATTTAGCTTAGAGTATCAACACTGACCGTGTAATGGAAGTTTAGTCCTTTCTGTATTTAGGACGCTGAGTGAACTGAATGAGGGTGACGGTGATCTTGGTGTCTGATTGGGTAGAGAACCTGGTCTGACTGTGACACTGATAATGTATACAATAATTCTTACTTGTGGTCACAAAATCACAAGTATAAAATAAAATAAAATAAAATAATACATTTCATGCCATATTTGATGATGTACAGTAAATGTGAACATAATATAATGGCAAATTGTACACTGTTAAAAAAAATCTGTTAAATTTACGGAAAAATACCGGCAGCTGTGGTTGCCAGGATTTTTCTGTAAATAATACGGAAGTTTTATAGAACTGTTTAAATTTACGGAAAATAACCGTATTTCATTAACTGATACAATGTTCAGTTCACAAAAATGTAGCTTTGTACACAAAAATGTAGTCATTAAATGCATTAACGTGTTCATGCGATTGCAATCAGCAAACAGATTTTCACTGCATCAGTAACTACACAGTTACATTTAAACAAAAGAAGATGCAGCATAGGGCGACGCGGTGGCGCAGTGGGTAGCACGTTCGCCTCACAGCAAGAAGGTCGCTGGTTCGAGCCTCGGCTGGGTCAGTTGGCATTTTTGTGTGGAGTTTGCATGTTCTCCCCGTGTTTGCGTGGGTTTCCTCCGGGTGCTCCGGTTTCCCCCACAAGTCCAAAGACATGCGGTATAGGTGAATTGGGTAAGCTAAAATTGTCCGTAGTGTATGTGTGTGAATGGGTGTGTATGGATGTTTCCCAGAGATGGGTTGCGGCTGGAAGGGCATCCGCTGCGTAAAACATATGCTGGATAAGTTGGCGGTTCATCCCGCTGTGGCGACCCCAGATTAATAAAGGGACTAAGCCGAAAAGAAAATGAATGAATGAAAGAAGATGCAGCATAACATCAGATGCTCTTTGTTCATCTTAGACTTGAACACAGATGCTACTATCCTGCACAATGGTGACACAAAAAAGGTTTTACAGTATTTTGCAGTTTTTTTTTCTTGATTTTACGGAAAAATACCGGCAGCTGTGGTTGCCAGTAATCTACTGTTTTTAACATGTTACATTCGTAATTTCAATTTACGGAATATTCCCGTTAAAAATACATTCCACAGTGTGAATTTTTCATCGAACACATTTAACCCCTTAAATCCCAGAGCAAAATCCTCACTAGTGTCCTCACTACAGAGGGTTGAACACTAAGGCAGTGATGAAGTTAATGACATAATTGTCTAATTAAAGGAAGATTGATAATGATTGATGAACAACTGTTAACAAGCAGAATCACCAAAGTAAAGAAAAACAAGACCAAATAATACAAATTACAGTCAAAACCAAAGATGAAATCAACTGAAAATAAAACTCTAAATAAAAATAAATTACACAATAAAAAAAGTATTTCTCAAGATCTCAGCAGAGGATCATTAAACAACTCCACAAACATCAGGAGCTTCACTTATTACTGACCTTTGACTTTATTTCTGTCACGTGAACAAAAGCTCTTAATGAAATTTTTGTTGTTCATTTGAAATCACCATGATGGAGGTCAGCATCTGCTTTAGTTGGGCTCTTCAACTTCTTATTTAATATTGTTTTAATTTGGTTGCCGTAATTAATTGTGTTAATCACACTATTTGTATAGCGTTTAAAGCCAAAAGAAAATCTAAGAATAAGTCTGACGAGATTAACTTTGACATTAGAACCACCCTCACCTGCTTGTGTACTCATTAAACATATGGTTAGTTATGTGTGAGGAATTAATATTACACATAAATAAAACCACTGGGGCTTCAACAATTAAAGACCATTTAACAGGCCTAAATACACCATTCACAATGAAAATGATTAATCTATGGCAGAACTTAAAAACACACAGACATCAACAATTAGTCTTTGAATCTCAACATTGGTGACAATCTAAAAATAAAAAATCTACCCAGAACAATACAAAGCAATCTACTGAAATATTACCCCCCACCCCAGAACAACATAAAATAAAGGCAAAGAAAGAAATAGTAATAACTTTAAGCTGCATAATTTATTCACGCTGCAATGCATGCTGGGAGGTTTGTACTATGCTGGCACCCAGCATGCATTGCGGCATCAATGAATTATGCAGCTTTTTTTTTCTTTTTAGCAAGCATGGTTGAGGTTCATATCCTGATTCTTGATGTCTGTGTGTATTAAAAATATTGCTGGAGCTCTCATGGTTTTGTGCATGAAATTCTAATTATTAACTAGGAGTTTTTGTTAATTCCTCCATAATTGTTTGTTTACCGTTTATGGGAAGCTGTGGTATTGTCCCAAATAACATACCATGAAAAAGACAAAATAATTGTACTTTTTTATAACTTAACTTATAAAATACTAGAAATTATATCTGTAACAGTTAAGTACATAAAACTTCTCATTGCTGTTCTTGTTATAACTGATGAGTTTCAGAACAGTTATATCAACCAGAGAAACATTAATATAAAAGAGTAACGGATCAAGAGCCCAACTAAAGCAACCTCTGATCTCCACGATGGTGAGGTCAAATGAAAGATTTTCAATAAAACATATAAACCTCTCTTAATTATCAAATATTTTTACAGAAATGAAGTCAGATTGTAATCAGTGAAGCTGGTAATGCTGTTTGTGGAGTTCCTCTGTTTTAATTCAGTTGGATTGGTGTGAGGCTGTTGCTGTATAGTTTTATTTCTTGTTCTTTCCTTCAGTGATTGTGCTTGTTAACAGCAGGTGTTCATTAGTTTCTGAATTCACTCATTTGTGGTCATTTACTCTGTCTAGTGGACTAAACTAATCATTTGATTGAGGGACTAGTGAATGAGGGTGTATGGTGAGATTTCAGACACTCTGCTTACTTTCCCGAAAACAAAGGTTAGATCTGTTACAGTTATTTTCTGTATTTTGTACAGAAATGAACTGTTAATCATTTAACAGGTTTTTCGCTGTAGATTGTACAGACTTTTACTGTTAAAATTACGGACATTTTTTATAGTGTAGCTTTTTTGCATTTTGGCAGATTAGTGGCTAATTCATATGAATTTGTACAAACTTAATCATACATTTTGTACAGTCTGTTCACAGTCTAGTGATGGTTGGTTTAGGCGTGGACCAGCATGCCTACTTTTTCAAAAAAATTTCATACAAATTAGGTTGTAAGAATTTAGAAAAATAAGTCTCAGATAAGCCCCTAATTCACTAAAACCTATGTATAATTACATTTCTATGTTAAATGATATAAGACATGTATTATACTCATTTTTGTAGAACTGCAAGAGAATTATGTGAGCTAATAAAAAAATCTGATAATTAAATCTGATATTTAAATAAAACGCATGGCATTATATGCATGTCATGTGACCATTAACCCCCTTCCCCACACACACATACTCTGTGTAACTTTTTGCATGTAGAGTAAGAAGATGTACTGTATTAAAGGAAATGAGGGTATAATATTACAATAAAAAAAGAAAAGAAATACGTTGTTTGCATGAGCACAGCCAAAAATGATCATAAAAACTAACATAAAAAACAACAAAAATATCCATGAACAAGAAGATGGTCTGACAGGCGATACTCCATTTCATATGAGCTTGTACCACATGAAACCCTTACCTGACTTTTTTTTTTTTTTTTTTTCCTTTTCCAGGTACATTTTACCTCAGTAAATGACTCACGTCTCCCTCATCATTGCAGACCACCTGTACAGATGACTCAGCGCTGGCCTCACATTTACCTGCATCAAAAGAGCAAAACCTGTGTAAACCAAAGCACTTCCTCAGGCCTTAAACAACCCCGCTAACAGGTCAGGCTTCCTTCCGAAACACCTACCTACACCCAATGAAAAAGAAAAAAAAGTCCAAGTCTGGTGCCAGCAACATAAAGACGATGAGACAACTAATATTGTCTTGGCTACCGCTGCATAGCCTGCAGTCACAAGTCCATTGTTGCTGTGCTCTTTTGAAGCCTGGGAAAAATATCAAAGTGTTACGGCTTGACAGAGCTTTGAACACTTAGGTACTGGCCTGCTGACAAAAAAAACCTTAGACAACAGAGGGAGAGGAGAGCGAGAGACATTTCTTTTCCCTCCAGTCCTTTATTTCCCCACGTCACACTGGCCCACAGCATTTCTCCAGTTTCAAGCCCCGACTTGATTGTTTCAGGGTTATGTGAATGGCCTGCTCTTAGCAGAAAGAGACTCTGGCTCTGCAGCCTCAGGTAAGGCTCTCCTGCTACATGACAGCTTGACAAGTGATCTTCCATTTACTCTTTCTCAGGAAGTGAGGACCAGAGTAGCGCACAAGTTCTGGCACATTAAGATAGGACTCTCTCCTTTCTCTCTCTCTCTTGCTTTGTACAGTCTGTCTGCCTGTCCCATGGAGTCCATATTCCTCTCACTATTCTTTTTTTTTGGTTGTTGTCAGATGATGCTGTCTCTCACTCGGCAGCACAAAGAAACAGGGGAATGCCAAATACTTCCAATCATGCCATTTCCACATGGAATGAGCCTGTCAAATTGGTATCTTCCATCTGACAAGCTGACAAGCAATGAGGGGAAGAGAGAGAGAGAGAGTGTGTGAGTGAGTGAGGGAGAGAAAGAGGAAATGAAGAAATAGGATCACATGAGAATATGCTGCCTAACTCCTCGATGTGCTTCTTAAAGGGGAAATCACCCAAATAAAATTCTGCCATCATTTACTCACCTTCATGTCAATATAGACCAGCAAATTTTGCTTCTCAAAAGGAAAAAAAAAAAGATTAGTTGTACTGGGTAATACGTTCCCATGAAAATATTTTACTAATTTTTGACTGTTCAAATCAAACCATGGTGATCTACAGGACTGCATATGCACTGGCATGGTGTTTCTTGGCAAAGTACTGCTCTACTTTGCAGATCTGTGTGATCATTGTGACAATTTTGTGTTCGGAAACCTTTCAAAAATGTGAAGGCAACAATGTTTCTGTTTTAATAAACAGACAGTTATCTATCCAAACCAGCCTCATTGGAAATATGTGGCCAGGGCTACATTTTTGAGAATGTCACATGGCCTCAAAAACACTTGCAAAATGGTAAATTATAATCCAGACTCAACATTGCGTGTATACGAGATGTGACTATTGCGAATGATCACATTGCGATATTGATGCTGAAACGATATATTGTGCAGCCCTAATATATATATATATATATATATATATATATATAGTGCTCAGCATAATTGAGTACACCCCATTTTGAAAATGAATATTTTTATCCATTTCTCAGTGAATATTTGCAATGTATTTTGGTGCATTTAAACAAAACAGATTTATTAAACATATATATTTAATAAAATAATATTTTAGTCACTAAAACATATTTAGAAATTGAAAGATAATACAATTAAATTCAAGCTAAATATTGCAAAAAAAATAAAAAATTACAACCTACAAAAGTTCAACTAAATTTTTCTATTTTTTTTGCTTCTCTTGATTTTTCCTCTTTTTTAAATTTGTATTTAATATTTTTCTATAACATATAAATTTGGGTGTACTAGTTTTTAGACTGTTATAGTAAGTTATTTTGTTAGATAAGCTCCAGATTTGGCTTCAATACTAATGTATATGCACAAATATAATATTGTTTATCTTCCTATTAAAAATATGAATTTACAAGATAGAATTATGAGGGGTGTACTTATATATGCTGAGCACTGTATGTGTATATATATATATATATCTCAAAAATCTATTTATTTGCAGATGAAATATTGCTGCTTGCTTCTACCATGATGACAGCTCATTAAATTACAATATTTGAGAGACTGATCTAATTTATTCTTTATTTAATAAAAAACAAACAAAAAAAAAACACAAATAAGTCATTACTACCATTGTCACAAAAAAGACAATGAACATGATGAATGTCAAGATTTTCAGTAAACTTCATTTTTGTGAAGCTTTTTATGGTGGAGCTTGAAATTTTTAGTTCATACTCATTGCATATGATGATCTTCAAAAAAACAATTTATTTAGCATTTTATGGAAGAAAGAAAATAATATGAGGTTAGAAACAACATGAGCTCAAAATGACAGCATTTTTGGTGTGTAAGCTAATCCTTTAATAGTGTTGGCCAAAGTCAACATGAAGTATGGGGAATAACTTGTTTCTTTCTCAATAAATAAATGCAAACATAAACGGTAGATGGAAAAATACAAAATGCTTACAAAAAAAGTAGTTTAAAACATCACTGTCAAAAGCTGTTAAACTCTCTTCAATCTCTCATAGCTTCTGACAGGCTTTTGCTAGTATTTTTGCAGTCAGCTTTTATTTAACCATGAAGTCATGGATTTACAGTTACATCAGACATTCTTTGAGGTTTGAGTAATTGTATTGACTGGATGTGCAATCTCTTTCACTGAATTAAGTAGCAACTGTGAAATGACTGATTCACTCAATAAACAAGATATGAAATGATGATACATCATCTGAAAAGCATTTAGCGATCCATATTCGCTATAAAAGGCTGAGAAGTTGGAGGAGTTGTTAAAAGAGCATTATTTTGCTACAGCAGGGGTTCCCTCTGTAATATTGGAGCTTGATTATGTTTGGCTAGGTTCCATCTTCCTTACAGCAAGCCAAACAATATCAGCCGATTTGTAAACTATGCTTCATTAGAACATTTGGTGGGGAATTCCACCCAAATATCACCTTCTACTGAGTCCACGATCTGTCTGTCTGTTGTTTGGGTAAAATGGCCCCTTTTGTTGTTCATTTTCCTGACATTCGCAGACGTCCTTTGTATATGATCATGTATCACCAGTTAGACTAATGTTCCCATAAATCTCCAGTCGGTTCAAAACACAGGGTACAATATAACGCATGAGAATATAAACCCACGCTCGACGTAGGTTGAATTTAACACTCTCGATCAGCGTCAGAGCAATCACGCCACATGGTTTGGTACCCCACTGTTTTAAAAGTCTAATAACAAACACAGTGTTTTACACCCTGGCAACGAATCAAACACAGCTATATTAAAAACACCCCGAAACCACATCCAGTAATTATATGAAAATGTGCGGCTCCTTCGTGACCTGGAAATGTCAAATTTTTACCTTGTAATCCAAGTTATGGCTTCTGACACGTAATGGAGGGGCTCTAACTTTCCAATCAGTTTGAGAGTAAAGTGGGTTTTTGGTCTCTCTTCCTCACCTCGCTTTTCTAAAGAGCCTGAAATCTCATAAAGCCATATGAAGTGCTGAAGGTGATGTAATGTGCTCTTAACATCGGCAAGGCAAGAGGGGCGGACTGGTGATTTACTGAGCGGAGAGGGAAGACATGACAGAGACTAATTGCTCTCATTTATCACGTTTGTGTGCATATTCTCAGCGTAAACTAATTGAAATCCTCTTACCTGACAGGCAGCCAGGCGGTGTGGAGGAGTGTTGGAGTATGGGGTGGATAAAGGATGGAGGAAGAGAGAAAGTGAGGGTCCAGACAGGAAATGAAGCTTTAACTCCAAATAAACCATGTCTTTGTCTAGACAAATCTCCCTGAGAATGGTAATGCTCTCTGAAAACGTGTTAATGTCATGTAAAGTCTTTCAGTGGAGGCAGACTCATGGCCAAAGCCCAGCACAAATGTGGCTCGTGAAGAAAGGCTCTTTTCCGGCATAAAACACCAAATCAAATTATTCAGGCTCGCAACAGCTGCCACTGCTGTCTGAGGGAGGCACGTTTGTACTCTAAAACCCCTGTGTGACAGGAACCATTAAAAAGCCTTAAGCAGAGGAACAGAGACATCAACATCACCACAGACAACCACATGATGTGCACTAAACCCTCATCAATTGTATTTAAAGCTGGAGCTAGTGTTTTAGCAACACTGGTGAAAAATATTGAGGGTAGGCTTCACTAAACGGTGTCCTATGTGCAGTATTGTAGTCTAGATTCACTTAACGGTTGTCTGTGTGCAGCATTTTAGTGAAAGAAAGATCACTGGAATACAGTTTAATCAGGGCCTAATATTACATTTCAAACAAATCAGATTAATACATTGTAAATTAAATGCAATTGATCCACAAAATGTTTCTGTTTTGATGAACTAAGTATAATGATAAACAGGAGTAGACAGAATTTTATTTTAAAAGGGAGTTAAAGTAGAATTGCAGTAATATTATTTGCTCATTATCAGCACATAAACTGGTCTATGAGCTAACTGTTTTCAAGCAGGTTATTTGAACCCTACACTTTTTGCTATTGGTCAATCAACCAAATAGCCCTGCTATGCTAGATGTTGTTATGCTGGCCTGGTCAGAAGGCTTTCCTGCTGACTGTTTTCAAACATGTTTACCAAAGTCTCTTCTGTACATTATTTGGTTAAAACAAACAAATCTAGGCATGGCATTAAGCTGTTCCTATGCTGGACTAGACAAAATTTGTCATGTTTTCAAAATGTCACATTGTTCTATGGAGGCACCATCTTATTATTTTATTTTTTAATAAACATAGTTATGTTTTGAAAATTGGTCACTGCTTATTTTATAGTTGCACAGCTATGGATGACATTAGAGGACCGCTTGAACATTTTCAGTTTTTCTGGATATTTTAGTTATATGTCTTAGTGACCACATGACCAATCTTCCAAATTTAAAATAAAAATGTCACAAGTGACTTTATTTAAAAGCATTTATTTATTTATTTGCATAAAACAATAAAAAATGTTGTGTTTTCAGATATGTTTATATTCATTTTTACACAGGACAATACCAATGTTTGTTACTATGGGTTAAGAAATCAGTTTTTGTTGGACCCTGATTTTCAGTCACAACACATAAAACATTTGTTGTTTTTAATATAACAAATTTATTAAATAAATTTTCTTTAAAAATGCTCTGAATAACAATATTTTTATTTGAAATTTGAAAGAAACCTATATAAAATGGCAAATATTAACATTTTACATAAAATCCAGACAAACTGAGGATTTTCAATTGGTATGTATACTGTATATAAAAGCAGCCATAACTGTGACTGTCATTATGATTCAGCACTACTGACTGACCTCTGTGTCAACTGACCGAGATTTGGTAGTTTTCCACTAGGCTGTTTTGGGTCTACACCTCTTTTATTGTTGTAAAAAAGGGGAAATAGAGGATCGCAAAGACCTTTTATGCCATTTAAACACCAGTGCTTAAAGCAAAGGTGCAGAGGAAAAGCGTAAAAATTATAATCCCATTCCACCCTCTCTGTCATCCATCAAAAATGCCTTTTGTTTTCTGTCCAGGGCTGTAATTACCCAAAATCGGTAGGTGTACACGAGAATGAAAGAGAGGGGAGGAGGACAAGCGCAGAAATGAGAGAGAAAACGGAAGAAAAGAACTTGTGTTTTTCACGAGTGGTGGGATTTACCCTCCCCTGAAAAAAAAAGCCCTCACACAAACAACGTAGTTCGGAGGGTAAATTAAAAGGATAGGTCATTTGTTTTGCCAAGCTCACAGTGCACGCCCGTGGCCTGGCGAGGCATTCAGGAGATGCAGGGGACAAATTCAAAAGTGATTGCCGTGTGAAAAGAAATCCTCCTGCCTTGAGAGCGCAGATCAAATTTCGAGGTCAGAGACAATTAGAGAGAGAGGATGGGACCTGGCCTCCGTAGTCATGGAGCCCGGACCCGATGCAGCTCAAAACCCGCACACACACAGCCAAGAAGCCGCTAAGTCATCCATCCTACACACACACACACACACACACACACACACACACACGCACACAAACACACACACACACACACACACACACACACACACACACACACACACAGAGAAAGAAAAAAAAAAACAGACATTTGTGATCCACCCTCCCCTGACCTCTCCTGTAGAGTTGAACAAGCCTCAGGCTACGGGTGAATGTGTAATTCAAGGTGCAGATATTAATTTGTTCCCCCTTGACAAATATTATCTGTTGATCTGGCAAGTGTTAGTCGCTTCCTTAACATCGCTTGTCATTGGTGTGGCCAGAGACTGACTTTAGATGTTATCGCAGGGTTAATCTTATTGGGTTACAGCAATTTTATAAATGTAGTATTCCAGGAGATGAGACTGTGTTCTCAGCGAGTCTTTTATTATCTTTTTTTTTTTCACTCCCTCATTGTCAACACTATGTCTAAGAGTCTCGACGAGTAGACAGATTGTGGCTCAATAAATAGTTTTTGTCTATAGACGCCAAACCCACATGACACACATACACAACACAAGCGTACACATTATGTTATAAGGCTTTAATTACTTGATGCCATATTTTATTTTATAAATGACAATGAGGTAGCTTGTAACAAATTTGTGAAAAAAACTTCTGAAATCATGTTTATTACTTTGAGATGAATACTCCAGTTATGTCAGCAACCTATTATAAATGTTTTTATGTTACCAGTAAGCAAACCCGAAATCACATGACCAGAGGAATAAAACTCATTTCTGTGTTTGGTAAACCTAAATGAAAAACCAATGTGATTTCAGCCCACCTACTGTTGTAATTTTCATAAATTAATGCACCATTTGTCCTGTTTTCTAACACTTTATCTTATGTAATAAATGTATTATGGCCAACTTTGAATAGCCTATGGTAACACTTTATTTTGATAGTCCACTTTAGACATTATAGCTGAGTTTCTCTTACCCTGGGTTAATGGAGATTTTGAAGCAATGCTTGAGAAATTAATAAGGGAATTGTTTGCTTTTAAATAAAAAGTCACAATTTGCTAAGACATTTTACATTTAATTGAGGTGGTTTTGGACTTGTGTGAAAAATATTTAACGCCAATAATGGGAGATGGAAACAAAATTTTGGAATAAACTAGCAAGCAATCCACCTGCACGATTTTAATCCAGTATGTCTTCATTATGCTTGCCTTGTTTATTGTTGGTTACTAAGTTACCAATACTACAGTCAGCCACTCTAACAACTTGATGACAATGCACCTAATTCGTATTTAAAAACTTTTCTTTTGTTTTTGAACTGAAGAGATTTGCTTCATGTTAGGATAGAAACCCAACTATTGTTGTTTTAAGTGACTTTGCGACTCATGCCAACCAACCTAGCAGTCTGCTAATCTAATGAGAGTTAGCTTATGTGAAGTTGCAAAAAATGTGTAGCTGTCTAAAAGATATAAATGTTTCAAGTGATCATCAAAATAAAGTATAATCTAGTCCATGTCTGCAATGTAATTTATCACCAACTATTGCAGGTACAAACAACTACCACATTGACAAGATATAGGGTCAAATCAACTAACAGCTTGTACCAATGCCAGATATAGGGTCTAATTTACTAACAGCTTGTACCAATGTACAATGCAAACCCTCTTTTGAGGTTAAAAAGCACCTTTTGCTTTGAATCTGCCTGCATTTAAATTAAAAATAATAGTGAAATGGGATTTCTGAGACAGTACTGGCATTTTCAACATTTAGCACAGCAAAAAAAAAGAAAAAAAAAAAGACTTAAAGCCCTAAAAAGATAGTGATTCCATGAAATAAAATTTACCCACTATTTTCTCACCCTATAATTGTGTCAAATATGTATTTGTTAATTTTTTTGTTGTTGTTGAAGATTATTTAAAGAATGTTGGAAGCCATAGCCATTGATATCCTCAGTAGGTGAAAAAAATAAAAATAATAAGTTAATGGCTATCCATTTCAAAGGCTCTTCGATCTTATTTTGTATACAACAGAAGACAGAAACTGGTTTGGAAGAAGTGGTGGGTGAGTAAATAATGAGAGTCTTCATTTTTGGGGTGTGCCCTTTTTGTGCCTCATTTGTCAGTATAACACCTGTGCATGATTATCATTGGCTCTGCTTGTTTGCAACCTAATTTGGGCTAATTTTGGTAGATTGCATTGAGCCATATTAATATGCTGCACTGCTGCATCTGTGTCCTTTATTATGCACATTGTCAGTAAATCAACCACAGTACTTTCCACTCCCATCTGCACATTTATGGGATAGCGGTCCCACACTAATTAGCACTAATTTACTAATTAGTTTAGTAAATCTGCCCCATGGTGTCTACCCTGGTTAAAATCCATTAACAGACATTTATGTTGCTTTCAAGTCCTCCTGAGATGTTATACATACGAGTTGACAAGTTGTAATAACGACGACAGGTCCATTTAAGTCACTTTCATCAGCACAAGATGGGGTTGTGCCTACTTTTCATAATTTACAAGAAAATAAAACAGGGTTCGTTAACTCTGCTTATAGAAAACAAAGAGCAAAGAATTGCATCAACAGTGATTTGTCAATGACAACTCTCCAGAGTTGACTATGCATCTATGTGTATGTATATTACGCAACTCTCTTTTTTATTGATTATCGATTCCACCATGTTTCTCACTGACATGGACCCAACTCGAAAACTTTGTGCTTAAAGAAAACTTTGAGTTTCTCACTTGAAATAATAATTTTGTGGTGGCATTGATATGCATTCAACTCGTAAATATTATTTATCCAACATGATGTAAATGCACAATTAAAGAATACTGACAAGACAATTTGATCTGCCAAACAAACACAGAGGTATAAAATTCAACTGTATGTTGATATGTGAAATACAGCATGTGAGGAGTGAAATTGTAGAGGGAACATTGGATGGCATTGCAATAATTTGTGCCATTACTTGATCTATTTACTATACCATAACATCTAAAAACAATAACATGAAATGAATATTCTAAAAAATATGCATGCAAACACTTCAATCATAATATTGTTTTATTCAGAATGAGGTAAATAATGTCTATGTAAACTTAAGCAGTGCCTTGTTGTATTACTGGTGTCAGGGTGAGAAAGTAATGCAGTCAGTGTTTCGTTTGCAGAATCAAGTTTGTGGTTTTAGGACACATTACAGCATGCTAGCATTTACCTGCTTAAATTCGGGAAAAAGACAGAGGTGAAGAACGGGAAGGGGAGAAAGTGTGACGAGAAGGTCCTAGATAAATGTTTACAGAAGGAGTACAATGAGCTTTCAAACAGAGCAGTGCAAATAATTAAGGCGTATATTGTTGTTACAGGATGACGAATCATTGTTAGACTCAACAATTACTGTTGACTGGAGTTTCAATGAGGATCATATATGCTGCATGTTGTGTATATGAAAGGACAATGTTACACAAATGCATAAGTATTATTGTACACAAGACAGAGAATTGAATGTGTCTTGGTTCTGTGATTATAGAATGAACTAATTGAGTAAATGTTTGAAAACATGTCAGACACAGATGTGTGAAATGTCTTTTAGACTCCGTCAGGTCTGTCTTAATGTCAACATGAAATCAAATTAGACCCCATTTACTTTCTTAAAACAGTTTCCCAGACCTAGTGAAAACAGTTCATTGGTATGGCAATTTTGGCCAGTGTTGTTAATGATAACTAGTTAAAACTTTTGGCCAGTGCCTGTAATGATAATTATTTAGATAATTGTTCAACTAGTGACTGATATATTGCCTGATGTTAGATATCAGCTTTCATTTTGTGAGACTGTTATGAAAACCTCAAAATCCCCAAATTTCATGTACATTTCTTGTCTGCAGTCTTTTACCTTTTTAGTGACTTATTATGCCACCTTTTCAGAAGATGTAAAACAAGTCTCTGATGTCCCTATAGTGTGTATGTGAAGTTTTAGCTCAAAATACCCCACAAATATTATTTTATAACTTTTTGAACCTGCCACTTTTAGGCTTTGATCCAAATTGCGCTGTTTTGCCTACTGTCTCTTTAAATTCAAATGAAATTGTGCCCTTTTCAAAAGAGGGCGGAGCTATAAATGCCTATGTGTCAGAATAGTGGCAGATTCAAAACAGGACTAACGTAATCTGTGTGAAAAACTGAAAATGTCAAAAGAGGCTCAGAAGAAGGCAGTATACGCAGACTCAGGTGTTCATTTGTGTATCCTAAAACTCCACATTTATAATGCCTCTTAGTTGCTGACATTACGTGGACAGCAGATGGACGCTGCTTTTCACTCATGGCTGTCTATGCTAATGAGGGAGAGATCGTCACTGATGGGCAGGGCTTTCCCCTTCAGATGACATGTATAAAGGCAGAATGTCAATCAATTTTTACAATTAGAGACCGGCTATATTCACACATCCACCACACAACTGGGTTTAAAACCCTTATAAAAAGTATTTTTTGCATAACAGGTCCCCTTTGAAGAAGTAAAAATGTAGCTAACAGAATTTCATGTTGACTTTAAGCATGTCTGCGATAACTCTGTGGTCTTAATCGAACAAACAAACCCAGCGAGACGCAGACGTCCCCTCGCATAGCTGAGAGGGTATTAATTTCTACTGTGAGCGCTGTTAATGCTTTAAGGTGATGGCATGGTCAATGGAGAGATAGAGCGAATGAATTATTGAACAAGGGCAATGGATGGTCCTTGTATTACCCAGAGGGATTATAGCGCTCATCCTGGACTCATTAGACAATAATGCAGGCACATTTTAACACTGGATATTGCTGTGAAATTAATAAATGAGTATAAAGTTACTAATCAAATGATCATTAAATTGATATTAAACATATTGCTTCTTTATATCTATGTAACCACCTTTTTCTACTGCCCCATGATCCTTTGCATTAATTATAGAAATAACTTAAAGGATTAGTTCACCAAAAAATGAAAATTGCCCTCATGTAGTTCAAATCCCCTGAGATCTTTGTTCATCTTTGGATCACAAATTAAGATATCTTAAATTTGAGAGCTCTCGCATCCTGCATAGACGACAACAGTCATGGAAAATTTATAGTTCAGAAAAGGAACCAAAAACCTTTTCAAAACATCCCATGAGATTTCAGTGGTTGAACTGTAATCCTACAAAACCCCAAGAACACTTTTGTGCAGCAAAACAAAAATTGGTTTGGAAAAAAAAAAAGTAAATATTGCTTTGTTTGCCTAGCTCTTATGAGCCACATCTGGTCAGGATGAACCTGATCTGATCTGATCCGGAAGACTGGCTAACAAAGTTTTACAGTTTTATTTTATTTTTTTGGCACACAAAAGTATTCTTGGAGCAAGACAGAGAATTAAAAGTTTCTTGATTCTGTGTTTAGAATGAGTAAATGTCTGTGAAGCGGAGGGTTGTTGTATAAGA
This sequence comes from Danio jaintianensis, assembly GCA_903798115.1. Classification (NCBI taxonomy): domain Eukaryota; kingdom Metazoa; phylum Chordata; class Actinopteri; order Cypriniformes; family Danionidae; genus Danio; species Danio jaintianensis. Next base: position 19,361,435 of record CAIGQV010000641.1, read on the forward strand.
CTGAAGAGCTTTAAAAACTGCTTATTGCATGGCTATTTGCCTCAAAAGTACACAATTAGACACAAAACATTGATTAGAGCTGTAATAATTTACTAACTCTTTCATTAAACATACAGCTTGCAGAGAGAAAAATGGCTAAATCCAGCCTAACCAACATATTATTTAGTCAGAAGTTGGTACCAAACAGTTAAGAAGGATTGAGAATATAAATATGCATATGAATATACTCACTAACAGCCAAGATTATTTTTAGTGCCCAGATGAACCTGTGCTATTAGTTTATTAGTTGTTAACTGGGAATAACATGCCTTGGAATGTCACGATAAACCAATCAGAATCAAGTATCCCAGAGAGTCTTGCAATAAAATCCTTTAATGCACAGCAATCTTTTGATTATCCCGTTTTTATATTATGTGACTGTTGAATGCTTGATTTTGATTGGCTGATGAATATACTAAAATAATACTGTGAAATTGTTTACAGAGAACTACATCAATAGTATCTGGATGCAGACTTGCATATGCAAGCTGACATTACATGTCTCAGAGATGCAATGTCATACACAATACACTCAATGGAGCTAGTGACGTCACTGTGAGGGGTAGGGTTAGGGATGGGGTTAGGTGTGTGTATTAAAAGCATTGCATGCAGCTCAGTTTGCAACTGCGCCAAGTCTGCATAGCTAAAGTAGTTCCAGGCAGGTTTTTACCACATTACACTTCCATACCACTACACCCAGTGATTTCAGTTACTTTACAGTCTCCAACAGTCAAAAATCAAATCAAATCAAAAATAAACAGAAGACAAGATAAATAACAAACTAGTCTTACACACAGAAGCAGTTTGAAGAAAACAAAAAACTGACAAAAGTCTTGAAATACAACATCTGAATAGTGTCTTCAGGTGTCGTGGTTAGTTATTCCTTACACAAACATTTAATAAAGAACTCAGTTTTATTTTATCACAGCTAAATGGACGTAGCTGCAAATTTCATAAAAATTAAAGGATACTGAAAATGTCTGCGTGCCATAAAAAGAAACAAAAGCACATTCGAAAGAACTCTAACAATTTGTTTTGTAACTTGAAAGCTACAGTGCATAACCTGCAACACAGTCTGGAAAAAGGTGGCTCGCACTTGAATTGATTGGTTTGCATCTGTTTTTGAATTCAACCTGACAATATTAGACGACCAGCTGATTGTGAAGGAAGTCATTACTAACTTAGAGTCTTCTCGCTAATTGTACTGAATTATAAAATACGTCTGGCTGCTCTCTAACCTGTCTGTGATTAAATATGCATGAGCAAGTCATTGTGTGCCCTTGTCCCAAGTGAACCCTGACCCGGCAGTGACTCTGCCAGCTTCCTGTGCCTCGGCTCTAGCTAAGTGACAAGCAGGCAATGCCATACTGTATGCATTCTCTGTTGTCGGGCCTTAGGGATGGAGGGATGGAGGTGGGGGGAAAGGCTGTGGTTTCCTGCTCTCTGAATGCTCAGCTCCTGTCTGTACGCAGGTATACAAAGCCTTCGTTCAGCTTACCGGAGGAGCAGCGGTCAGATGAAAAGGACTCGCTGATGGCTAACAGATCTGTCCCGCAAGACTCCCTCCCCCCAGCCTTCACAACACCGTGTTTGTTTACACTCTCCCAGAGCCTTTTTAGCATTTTCGGGGCTGGCCGGGGACTTGGCAGCCCTCCATACTGCTGATTGCCATATTCCCAGACCAGAAATGTCACTTACCACTTTGCTTTCCTTCATCCGCCGGTTTAAAGCCTTTGTAATCCCCAGGCCAACGGGAGTCGCAGAGGAAATCAAGTATTATTTTGGCTGTTCAGAGAGGCTGATTTCCGTTTTTTGGTCACTGGTGGTATACAGAGGGTCAAAAAAACATTTTTGTCCAACATTAACATTCCTTTGGAAGAAAGAAAGAAAGAAAGAAAGAAAATATCACAATGTGCGTACTCTCATATTATGGTAATTACCATACAAAAATACATTTATTTATTTAGCTTAAATAAATGGGTTTACACAAAAGAATTGCAGTAAGATTACATGTATTAATATTATTTAACCATATTAGTTACAATACTTCTGAAGAATTTATTAATATAATATTAATTACAACATCAACAATTGCAACTTTTAATTATATTATTTTGGAAAACAACTTATCGAATTGATTTAGTATGATTTAAACGTTAACAGCTGTATGTTTAATTGATGCTAGCAAATAGTAATAAATAAATACTTGGGCAAAATATTTTGCATCGTTAATTAAAGGTGCTGTATATAAGTTTTTGACTCTTCTAAAGCATAAAAATACCATAATATGTTTGCAGATATTTAAGAAACATGCCAAGTGAACGTTCTTGTTTATCTGAAAAACAATGCTGAAGTCAGATATTCTGATTTGAAAATGTCAGATGGACAGTAGCAGACTCCGAAATGAGATGCAGATTCAGAGTTCCACATGAGGTTATTAATTGGCATAATATAAATATTACGAACGTAAACATTAGGTGAGCAGGTTACATTGTAACCCCGTGTCCTAACAACACGCTGCGTGATTAAATTTGCAGTGATAAGAAATTTGGCTCTTTGCACCAGACGAAACATGACAGAAATTGAAATACAGCCATTCAGAAGCACAGAATATGCACTCACTCACGAAATGGGAAGGTTTATAATCTAATTAATAAATATTAAACCTTTTTAACATTATTAAATGTAGATGCTGAATCTCTGATGTGTTGGTTTTGAGTCACAGTTCTAAAGTTCAATTTCAAACGGTTTATTTTATTTTCAAGATCTGAGGTAAACTATCTGCTGCTGCTTTCAGAAGTATGGCAATAAATGTCATGTAAAATGGCATTCAAACTCACATTATTAGCATTTAACACTGAATAAAGCACATGAGGTGTACCTGAGGTGATCATGTCATCAAGTTTTCTGTTGTTCAGCTGCAAGAAATAGAAGCCGTTTCTAATATATCAATTCCAGGTGCTGGTTAGAACAAAAATTATTTTTAATATGGAAAATATTCCTTCCATAACGTGCCGTTGCTTTTAGTTAGAACATGGTTTAAATCAGCCTTTAGAATAGTTTTTTTGGTCCTCAATCGGGCAACCTGCGCTTGCGTTTGTTTTGATCCAGGAATGCAATACCTAGTTTAACCACTGGGTATCAAACTTACATACTGCACCTTTAATTTTTGTATATTCATTAGCTAATGTTATCTCATGGACCTTATTGTAAGGATAATGGATGGATGGATGGACGGACGGACGGAGGGATGGATGGATGGATGGATGGATGGATGGATGGATGGATGGATGGACGGATAGATAGATAGATAGATAGATAGATAGATAGATAGATAGATAGATAGATAGATAGATAGATAGATAGATAGATAGATAGATAGATAAAGCACATAATAGATGAAGCACAAGCTGGATACTGGTATGCCACCCTGATCGCACAAGGAAACGTAACTATTTTCGTTTTGTCAGTTTAGTGGCTAATTCTTACGAATTTGTACAAGTGCACCCAAGCACACCCCTAAAACCAACTGTCATTGGGGGAAAAGCAAATCGTACTAAAGTGTATGAATGAGATCATACGATTTCATACGAATTAGCCACTAAATCAAAAAAGTTATGAATTGTCGTGAGATAGCGTTGGGTATGCTGGTAAACAATCAGGAATCCAAAAAATTACAAGGAAGCATTCCCATGGAGAAACAAAATGTTTATCCGTTTCATTAAATAGCTTAATTATTGCACTGCATATATTTTGGGGTCTTTTGGGGAATTTTTTAATAAAAATATTTGGGGTCTGTTTTTATAAACATAATAAACAACATTTTAGAAGTGGAATATAAATTCACAGGACTGTATACAGTACAACATGGAACCCATCTACCCCTTGAGGAGTGCATTACCTCAGCTGAAGCCAGAGTAAGTGTGGTGTATCTGTCATCTACCTGTCAATGACATCAGTCCACATTCACCAGTACAAGAGAGGCAAACATCACTCAACAAACCCAAGCAGAAAAGAAAGAAAACTGCCCTCCTACTTCACTGCAGCCCAAGAAGAAAAGGAAGTGTTTTACGAATGTAACGTTGACTTACTATAATGCTTTACTGTGAGAACCAATGAGCGTGACACAATAGAAGATACAGGCAGTAGACGGAGATCAATTTTTATAGAGAGAGTATAAAGATCCACGTTTCACTTCACACTGAAAGTATTTTAGCCTTTCTCTCTTTCTCTGTGCTGTGTGAGAGAGAGAGGAAAAATCCCATGACTTATCGAGGAAAAACAAGCCAAGGCGGGACACAATGCTGTTTTATTAACCGGACGACATAAAGTTTATTAAACTCACAGAGAGGTTGGAACGCGGGCCAGCCGAGAAAGAGCTTGGAGTGAATCCGAGCCATAACGGGAGAAAGTCTGACCAATTAACACCAGACCGGGAGGTCCGAGCTCTGCTTGCTGGCCAAATTAAGTCCCGGGAGATGCAGAAGCTCACATCTCAAAGCAGGGGAAGCTGGAGCCATCGGCTCTGCGCTGCCAAAACGAGCCCTGAGCCGTCCATATAACTCACTGCCACTCACTGCTTGGTGGGCCTACAAAAGAACACTGAGCATGCAGTTTGACCAAAAGTGCAGGTGGAGGTTGAGAACGGGAGAACGGAAAGCCTCACTCGCAAACATGACTAACAACTCCCAGCTTAATGACTGGGGCCAAACGCTCTGCTGCTATAAAACCAGCACCATCCCCTGTGATTGGCCGTGATGTTTATACAGTGGAGAGTTTGGAGGACGCGTCTCACCAGGCACCACTTTGGTGTTGCACTGAAGAACATCCTCTTAACTGTTAATACATCAAGGATTTGGAAATTGAACCACACGGAGAGATATTTTAACACCTTCTATGGAGATATCATACATTTCACGTAACTCAAAACATCTATATGTGATAGATTTGGGCTGAGGTGTTCATGGCTTGTAAACAGGGGAGCAAATACAAGCATCAGATTGAACACTTGATTTGGTGGTGAATGTGAATGACTTCTTCATGACTCTTGAGCTGTGTTCCGAAATCAAAATATATGACACTGTAATAATAAAATGATGGCACGCGACAATGAAGCATGCTCAGTCTTTCCCAACACTGGGGCCTGCATTCGTTAGCGCATTAATTCTTAGGGCTGGGTTACAAAGGGTATCTGCTGGTAAAACATGTGCCAGAGTAATTGGTGGTTCATTCTGCGGTGGCGACTCCTGATGAAAAAGAGAATAAGCTGAAGTAATGTGAGTGACTGAATGCAAACTTGTCAACACTCAGTTACATGTGAATAAATGACTGATTTCAGCAGCAGCAGCTTTAACTATTTGTAAGGAGTGGGACATTTCAGACAGTAGAGATTATTTAATTGGTCAGAAGACAATCAAGTGAGAAACTGCAAGTTTTAATTGCTTATGTATATCTTCTAAATGCAAATATTGTCATTGTCTTGGATCACACTAGTTTATAGATAACTTAGGTCAACAAAGATAGGCTAACATACTCATACCAAGAAACGAACAAAAAATGATTGCGATATATAGTGACATTCATAAGTAGTAGTCATATAGTAATGTATATAGTATGCTATAGTAGTCATAATTACGACTATATAGTGACAGTCGCCTCAGCTTATAAATCTAATTTTTCTAATATGACTTGAAAGCAACATTTCAATCTGGTAATCGAAAAAATCAATCATTGCATATGATTTTTAAAAGGAGGCTTGACCCCAAACCCCACCCCTAAACATATCTCTCATTGGGGATAAGCGAATCATACTAAAATATGAATAAATCGTACAAATTAATATGAATTAGCCACTAAATCGAAAAGTTACAAAGATTGCTTTTCTTTCAAAACTCACGGAATGAGCAAAAAAACAACAACCAAAAAACCAACCAAACAAACAAGCCAAAAAGGCCATTATGGCTGCAAGGGCAACGGCTGTAACTGCAAGTCATTTGCTCCATAGGCAAATTTCAGCAAGTCTTTGACTTTGAGCAGTAAATCGACCTGTCCAAAACCCAGCGTGAAAAGAGGCAACAATAACTTGGAATATGTTTTTCTTCTCCCAAAGGCAAACATCATAATTAAAGACGATGGCAGTAAAATGACAGGCACCACTGACTTATGTAGTTTCATAATGTTGCTGTTGGAGGAAAGAGGGAGGAATGTGAATTTCAAGTGCGTTATTAGAAACTCTCTCTCTCTCTCCGTGTGAAGACGGATTGAACTCCCTCAGCTTGAAACACATTAGCTACCGCATCTGTGGGGAACAAGGGCCTTTTAATAGACCCTCTGGCTGTAAAGTGACTCATGCGGAACCAGTTTTTAATGTTTGATATGTATGTAATATAATATTAGTTCACTTACGATGCACCAGGAGTGGCTCTCTCTGTGCGAATCTGCATGAAATCGGTGTCTGGGCTCAAGCAGTAAATCACTCCAGTGGTGTTTGTAAAGGCATTACTCGATCGGGAGTGGGAAGTATTTATGTAGCACACAGGATATGTCTTTTTGCAAGAGTGCATTTATGAATTGATTGATGGATTGATTGATTATGCATTTGTTTGGAGGTGGCCAGAGGGAATACATAGATATATATTACTAATTAATCAAAGATTATTTCTGAGAGAATGAAAAGCAGCAATATTCTAGCCCAATGAGATCTCAAAACTCATCTAAAAGTAATGAAAAGTACTGTAGCCCCCTTGTCCAATTGCTGGATTCACACAAACGGAAATGTTTATCATTCTTCTCTGGTATTTTGTAATGCACATACTTGTAGATACCCTGCAGGCACCTTGATGTCAACACAACATGAAATTGACATCAAGCATGGTGTAAAAAAACACGTCAAACATGCATATCAATTTGATGTCAAAACCTTGACGTCAATTTGACATCCACACGTTGATGCCAAAATGATAACACAAAAAGACGTATAATATAAGAAAATTGTATTCATCTGAAAGCTTCATTTCCAAATTCACACTGGATTTTGTATTCCTTCAAAACGACATCAAAGTGGCATCTAACGTCTAAAACGTAAAAAAAAAAAAAAAGTAATTACAGGACTGTACAGGACTGAATGTTTTTGACGCCAATGTTAGATGTCAATTTGATGTTGTTTTGACATCAAGGTAGTATACAAGTATTATTGAGCATTCTGAGCTTGAGCATTCAGTGTTAGGAAAGTTACTACAAAGAAGCCATTAATTACTAATGACCAATTACATCATTAAAATTGTATCTAAATTACTTTTTTGAATTACTATGTGTAAAAAGTAACTCAATTACTAATAAATCTAAACGCATAGACAATAGAAATTAAACTTTAAATTCTTTGCATTTGAGCTAAACAGAACCTTTTAGCTTTATTAAAAACGTAACACTTAAAGAATAATAATAATAATTGTTTT
>CAIGQV010000641.1:19373927-19384344 GCA_903798115.1 Danio jaintianensis
TTTTTTTTTTTTTTTGGTCTGGTGCTATCAGAACGCAGACGCTCGGGCGACGCAGCAGGCTGACGGTGCTGGGTGTTGGGTCTGCAGGGGCCCCTGAATGGCCCGGGGATGGAGCGACGGGGCCGTCACAGTGCTACAAATACTCCAGATCCAGAGCGTGGTGCAGGGCCATGAGGTCAGAGTGACTAGAGATCCTCCAGAAAGGCATGTTGTGCTGGAAAGACACAGAGAGAAAGAGAGAGAGTGAAAATAAAGAAACACAAAACCTGCAATGAATACTTGACTTAGGAAAACAATCACGCCCATGAGTGCCGTCTGAACAGCCTCGATGGGCCGTAACATCACACGAGACTTGAGAAGAGGAAGCACGTACAAACTACAACCACCGAAGCGGCACCCGTACCTGTGAGATCATTCAATAAATAACATTTAAATTTATAATATCAGGGTTTTTTAAATGTTGATTTTGTTTTCAATTCAAATAATATCATGTGCTGTAACCAAGTTAAAACAATAGATTACATAATTTGGTAACACTTTAAAATAATGGTCTATTAGTTAATGTATTTACTAACATTAAGTTTGAATAATCCTGTAAACCATTCACTAATCATAGGTCAACATTAACTAATGCATTATTAAAATACAAAGTTGTGCTTGTTAACATTAGTTAATGCACTGAATTAACATGAACTAACATTAACTTAACATTTAACTTAACATTAACAAACATGAACAAATACTGTAATAAATGTATTACTAGTAGTTTGTTCATGTTAGGAAATACATTAACGAGCATTAACTAATGGACCATTATTTTAAAGTGGTACCCATATTTTTCTTACACCTTAAATGAGTAATACAAGTTTTTTTCAGAATAAACAGAACTTTTTTTTTTTACTAATATCATGAACTAGTAGTTCATAATTAGTATTACATTTTTTGGGAGCCTCACTATGCTTTTGCAACCTGAACTAATCTTGCTTAGTCAAAGGTCAAATGAGATATTTTAAGAAACTTATGAACCTTGACATAGTCATAATGGTCTGCAGGGGTCCCTTTTATGGCATCATTTCCTGTTTTACTTTTTTTTTTTTTTGGACGTTTCTACCAGACAATTGGCAATGAAATGTTCCAATATTAACAACTAAACATTTCTGTTTTTATCCCAAATTATTTTCTATATTTTAAAGTATTTGGTTAAAGTGAAAAAACCCCAATATAAATAGAACATACAGTATAAAACATCTAAATAAGAAAGAACCATCATGAAATAAATCACAAGTTTTTATGACTTCTTAGGAAAAAGGAACACCTGGTGGGAAATAACTGTTAACCGCACTATATATACTGCTATGGAGAAAAAAAAAAGAATCAGAGACCACCTGAAAATTTCTCTGGATTTACTGGCTTTATTAGGTAAAGTTTTCAGTAAAATGTTGCTATTTTCTTTTCCTATAAAGATCTCCAATTCACCTATAGAGCATGTCTCTGAACTGTGGGGGAAACGGGAGCACCCGGAGGAAACTCACACGAACACAGGGAGAACATGCAAACTCCACACACAAATGCCAACTGACCCAGGTGGGACTCGAACCAGCAACCTTCTTGCTGTGAGGTGACAGTGCTAACCACTAAGCCACTGTGTCACCCATACTCGGTCATAATAATACATATTCAGTTCTGGGTAAAAAAAGTAATATATTACAATTAATATATTAGAATCTTAATTTTTTTTTTTAATGCTAAAATAACACAAGACATATTTTCACATTACTAATATGACAGTGTGTTGTTATTTGTGCAGTTTATTTTATTAACATAGGTAAAATAATTTATATATTACATTCTCAAGCCTAACACAATTTTTAATCTCTTAACACTTCTAAAGTGAAAACATTGGTTTTAAAATGCATATAAACATGGCACCTTTTTGTGACTTTATGCAACAACATAACAAAAGTTTTCAACATGTAAACATTGTCATTCTAACTTTAGAAAAAAATATCATAAGAGAGAATCCATCATCAACTCCAGAACCTCCCCCCCCCAGACTTTTCAAGTGGTCTTTTCATTTTTTCCTTAGCTGTACAGCACCTCTGCATAAACATATCCGGACACAACATTGCAAATGAGACATTGTTCCTGAGAGAGGCCACGGGGAAATATGATTCTGCTAGAATGAAAGAAGCTTGTCAGCTCCGAGTCGTCCACACACAAACCATTACTGAGTCTTATCAAAGGTATAGCCTCTCACAGGCATATGTTCCGCTTAGAGAAGCTTGCACTGACCCTTAAAAGACTCTTTTCTTTTGTTTTGTAAATTGTCTTTGCTTTTAACTTTAAAAGCCAGAGATGGTATCTCTGTTTGCCTCGGTCGAGTTATTAAGTAGAGGGGAATTGTTTCTGGGATACGATAGAAAAAAAAAAAAAACTAAAGTATACAAAGGTTTGACTTTGCTTTGGTGGTTTAATACAAAGTCACCCTTGACACTAGCGTTGTATCTGACAAAACTGTGGCATTTTGTATCAAGTTGGCTTTCTTAACCGCCAAGGACTTATTAAAATCCTCTGTGCTACAACAAGTCCATCCAAACCATTTGTGGCAGAGGAAATGGGGACTGACAAGTAGAACTTAAACTTCCCATGTACACATTCCTTGCATGATTAATTGACAACATGGAACTAATCAGTTGGCACAGTATAATAAAGAATCAAATCAACACTGTTTTCAACCTGCCTGAACAACATCCTGCTTTGATAATTAATTACATAATGCATAATTTCAGGTTCTGTGGTGGTTTATATACATGGAAAAAAAAGGGCAGACATTCTGAATTCACTGGTGGCAGGTAACATAAATCTTCTAGTTTGAACAACTGGAAAGAAGGAAAACAACACTCACACTGCAAAAAATGCATTTCTTACTTTATGTTTTTTGTCTTGTTTCTAAAGTCAAGACAACCATTTCTTAAATCAAGACTTATGTTCTAGACAAATTAAGATATATCTTGTTTTCAGAAATAAAAAGTAAAAATTAAGTTAGTTTTTTTTTCAATAAAACAAGCAAATGCATCTGCCAATGAGGTATGTCAAATAATCCTTCTTTGGTTTTGAAATAAGATTATTTTGCTTGTTTTAAGGAAAAACCCACTTAATTTAGACTTATTGTTTCTGAAAACAAAACAATAGTTTTTACTTGAAATATTCAATACTAAATTTTGATTTTGCTTCTTGATTTAGGAATTTGTAGACATCTGGACTAGAAATAAGACAAAATGTTTTTTTTTTTTTGGCTGCCCTTCTGACACTCCTAATGTTCTTCTGAATATCCTCAATTTATGAAACAATGATTTAAGCCTCTTAAACACATGTTGTATTCATGACTGGTTCTGTTCTATTCATGCCTGAGAGAACTTGTCTAGCATTACCAATAGGACAGTCCCACAATGTATGTCATCTTGCCTCCCTTTACATTTGAGCTATCAAGGATATTGAGCTGATTACAATGTGAGATTCATTCTTTCTACATTTTCTGCGGAACGGACATAAAGGTGAGATCGTGGAAAATGCTAACGTTAGCCTGATAGCACTGAAAGCCTACATCCCACCCGACAAATCGGCATCCAAAGCCACGCCTCCTGAACGCATGAACTATAAAACGTTACTACAATACGTCATGTAACATTTACTAGAGAGAAAACTTTACGGTACAGTTAGTAATTACAATACCAAACCTAGAAAAAGTAGGTAGGATGTTTATTTGCCTGCCATTCTCTTTGTGAATGCACTAAAGATGTAATCCTTTCTGTGCAAACGAGGTGCGCAGAGATATGCAATTACATATTTTGACAGGAGGCCTGAACAGCCTATCGTAATGTTCAGACCGAACATTTTGATTGGACAAACTTTTCTTGGTCCTTCACTTTTCACAGTATATTAAAATACATATACATTAAAATTAGATGTATATTATTACATATATATATTAAAATACATTTGACCACAACTTAATTTAATGATTGCTATCAGGATGTGAAGACCCGTGAAGACTGGAGTTTTAACCAGTATAACAAAAATTGTTTCTGAAGACAATCACACTGCAAAAAAAAAAAAATAATAATAATAATAATAATGCTTTTCTTAGGTTGTTTCTAGTCTACATATGTGAAAATTCTTAAATCAAGAAGCATTTTCTAGACAAGTAAAAACTATTGTTTTGTTTTCAGAAATAATAAGTCAAAATTAAGTTTATTTTGCTTACCCCACTAGCAGATAATTTAGCTGGTTTCAAAACAAAACAATATTTGCTGCTTGTCTATAAAATGCTTCTTGATTTAAGAAATTTCAGATATTTGGACTTGGAACAAGACAAAACCTTTTTTTTCCAGTACACCTATTGCACCTTTAAGAAATTGAAAGTTTGAAGGAAATGAAGCACAAAGAATTTAGGAGACCTCATACCTTTTTCGAGCCTTGCTCCTCCTCCACACCGTCCCCCACCACCACATAAACAACTTTCCTCCCAAACCTCTGGATTACTCTCTCGAAGCAGCTCTCTTTTCCTGTGGAGAGGAGAAACAGGTTTAGTTTGCTGCGGAAAGCAAAGGAAGCCACATCCAAGACCAAGTCCCGGTGAGGAGCTTTTTAAATACCCAATAAGTTACACAAAATTACGCAGTGTAAACACTTTGCCTTGGCTTGGAGATTCGATAAGATCGATGCCCAGATAAAAGCAGTCTGAGAAGCATTAAGTGTGTCTTATTCCTCCCAGAACGTGGGACAAATGGAGTTTAACAAGCTAAATCAACCTCACATGCAAATGCCGCAGCGAGGGAGGTGCAAACTAAAGTACGAAAGTAAAGGTTGGTGTTTATTTTGCATTCGAAAAAGCAGAGAGACCCGAAAGAAGAGAAAAAAATGTCAAAGTGGAATGACATAAATTTGCCGAAGTGGTTTCATATGTAGACCTGAAAAGGAGAGGCCCGGTTGAGGCTGAGCTCCAAGAAAATAATCCCAGCCTGATTAGACCTCTTCCTGAACATCAACCCTCTCGTGTGTCCGCCACTTCTGCAGCCTAACCCAATCACACGCCATGTGTCTCTTGATGTTTACATGTAATATCGCCGTAATTACGGCCACACTCCAATAGAGTCCCTTCATACGCACAGGTAGGTCAGTATTGAGCTCACACTTACCTATTTTGGTGGCGCTATAAATGTTTTCAATTGGAAATACTACTCCCAGTCCGTACAGGAGGACCTTGGCGAGGGCAGGTATGAGCTGTGTTGTGGTCACTAAGATGTTCACACAGTTTGATCTGCAATTGAAAGGACAACTATGTCAAGTCAAGGGAGGACAATGTTAAAAAAATCATTTTAAAAGGGATAGTTCACCTTAAAAATAAAAATGACCTCACTTTCTTACTTCTGAGGAACACAAATGAAGATATTTTGAATAATGCTGGTTGCTGGCCCTCATTGACTTCCATAGTAGAAAAACAAATACTATAGAACTCAATGAGTCGCAGCAACCAGCATTGTTCAAAATATCTTCCCTTGTGTTCAACAGAAGATTGAAGTAGGTGGGTAAATGATGACAGATTTTTCATTTTTGGGTGAACTATCCCTTTAACCATTTGTAAAATAATTGGTGGCTAAAAATGCTGTTTCTCAAAATAATAATTGTCCTTTAGGGCACTGGGGTATAAAGTGCACCATTATTCATGCCTCTCGCTGATTTATGTGTATTACTGATGGGCTCTATATAATTCGCTCGTGCTAAGGCCTACCTTGAGTGGATTAATGTTAGTGCTTTCAGTGCCAGTGTTAACCAGGAGTCAGTCAGGGCTTCAATTTCTGCTCGCAATTGCAACCAGGCTTCCCTTTTGGCCGGGCCAAGCAGACCTGAAATGAACAGAAACATTGTTTGAGTTGGACTGTCCCGCAAATACTTTGAGAAATTTCGAAATTTACTCAGACCAAGTGGTTTCTACATAAGGGATTATTTGAGAAACCTATGAGTGCTTTTGTTGACACGCCACCCCTCTTCCCTAGCAATTTTAGCAAAGCAGTTTATTGGGGGATTACCTCCGACGTTATTTTTATAGGTGGTGTAAATTTCTTTTACTCGTCTGTAGCGGAACGCGAGCTTTCTCATCCAGTCCACGCCTCCTCGTACTCCGGTGGCCAGACACAGATTGGCACTAGTGGCAGCAGCGTGGAATCCGTCTGTGCTAAAATTGTACGTACTAAACAGAGAGGAGAGAGAGAGAGAGAATGGCTTTGAGTTTGACTTCGGTCAAAGTGAACTGTGAAATGGCTAATACTGTGCTGAGTGTACCTTAAATCCTGTCCATTGTCATCAGATGACACATCGTCAATGTGGACTTGATCGCATTCCTGAAAACAAGCATAAACAACACAATAAGCTGATTGCACAACATATCAGACAAACATAGCGATTAAATGAATGGTGTTCATGTGCAGAATTGGGTGAGATTTGGCAGCTTGAATCCATGAAGTGAATAATATCAACAACTGAGGAATTCCCAACTGAAGGCTAAGCTCGAATCAACCCTCAACCACTTCCAGCCTCTAACCCCCCACCTGCTAAATCTTAATAAAAATAAACACCATCATCAGGGGACCGGGGTCCAACTCATTTGGCCACTACCACTAGGGGGATCTCTCGATATACACATCTGTTGGTATGCAAAGTCAGTTGGTACGGGACCGGGACTCAGGGAAGGTAGAAGCGGCCTCTCTGTGTGTTAGGTCTGCTAGTCCAGAGACCGGTGCCTGAACAAAGAGATAGCTGTGGGATAATGAGAGCGTCTGTGCCCCCTTCAGGGTCTCCACTTCTTGGAGAGGCTGAATGATTCTGCAGCTCAGAGCTGATTCAGCCAGTGTACACAGTAACACAAACCAGACTTTCTGGTAAATGTAACGTACTAGAAAAATTGAACCTGATGCTAACCGCCAATGAAATTATGACCTCTGATTGCTGCCGAGCCACACACCAACACAGCCCGAGGCCAGCTTTTTGGAGAAAGCAGACTGAAAATCTGTTATTAGTTTTCCATTTATAGTCGTCCTCTCTCCCCCTCCCCGCACAAATGCTCTGGATGTTAGTGAGCAGGACCTGAGTATTAAAAAAAAAAAAAATAATCACATGGAATGCTTGGCAATTCCAAAAATCATATGAAAACCAAAACTATATATTTATATAATTTTCCAACATTTCAACATTGTTCAAAATATTTTCTTTCATATTTAACAGAATAAAGAAATTTCCTAAATGGTCAAACAATTTTCATTTTTTTAGGTAAACTAACCTTTCAAACCCCAATAAATAAAGTAAAACTAGAAATTAACTGACATTACCAACTTCTTCATTCTATTTTAACTCTCCTGCTGAGCAAAAAATGACCAGTCATCATTTAACAGCAGAAAACAAACCTAAACTATGCTAATAAACTATTAAGAACTATTAACAACCCCAACATTAGATTTTTTTTTTTCATGAAGACTGTACACATATAGGGTGCACAACTATTCTTTTTACCATTTATTATACCATTGCCATATTACCATTTTTACACCACAACAAATCTACAGGCACACAATGTCACACAACTGCGTTCACAAACACACAATCACACACAATAGGAATCTGCTGCTTTCAACTTTTAGGAATCTTATCTTGCTAAAAACTTTTTACACCAATACTGATACCTACATGTATGCAAACATTTAGTAAAAAAAAAACCTGGTGTTTATAAAAAATATAAACTACTTATTAAATATTGTTAAATACTGCACACCAACAAGGGAAAACCTAGACATTTACACAGTTTGTGATGAACGATGAGATTGTTTCTTCATGCAAAATAGATTTAAGGATTGAAATTGAATTTAGCAGCTTTATTTCAGAGGTGTAGTGAAAGCAGGCCATATTTGACCTTTAGGACAAACTGAATAGACACAATTCTAAGACCACACAAGTGTTAAAACTTAACCTTACAATTTACTTGGTAATCAAATATTAGAAGGCAGAATTTCTTTTTAGCCATTATTTTGAATTTCCGTTCCACAGCTTTAATCCTTTTCAATTAAATTTCAGCAGGCTGCTAAGACACAAAATTACCAACAAAAAAAAGAACTTCCTTGTTTTAACTCAATCTGAACCTGGCCAAATGCTGACGTTATTGCATTCCTGCCTAATGCTACAGCAGGGTAGGGGTAAGCGCTTCAGACCGTAAACCTTTTTTATTTTACTGGTTCCCCTCTGAACAAATTTTTCATCTCTCTGGATTTGTGGGGAGAGGGAGGGGAGAGCGACGTGAAGAAAAACTCAAACCAGCTGTTCTTTAACAGAATTAAAATCTTGACCCCCAACCCCTGCTCTAATGCAGCCATTCTCTCGCCAAGCCTCTCCCAGCAAGCCCCGAGATCCAAAGAGGAAAAGACTTTGACCCTGTGCCCTGCTCCTCCTCTCCAGGGCTCCACAGGCCCAGATAAGGGGGAGGACGGCTGGAAGTTTGTGTGAGGGGGGGTGAGATGGGGTGACCTCACATGGAGAGCTCTGAGTGTTACGGGGCCAAAAGATGGACTGCCAATTGCAGCCGCGACTCAGGAACACCTCCAGCTATTGGTGTAATCTGTTTCTAGATAGTCAGCAGTGGATCTGTAATACTTCTGAAGCACCAATTTGTTTCCCGAAGAGGACCTTTGGACAGGCCAAAATCATTACAGAAAGCCGGGGCCTCCGTCAAAACGTTTAATCCTGAGTATTAACTGTTATGATGACAAATGCGCCAGTTCGGATAAATAAAACATGGAGTATCTGAAAGATTTCCAACCAAAGTACAATGTAAGGGGCCGTTTGGACAGAGTGTGGTTTTGCTTTGAAAATCTGAGATGCAGAAAGTTAAATTGGGTAAAAAAAAGCATGCATTTTAAGAATTTTGTGTTGTGGACAAGCATAACTATTAAAAAAGGCTCTGTAAACAGTGAAGAAAATTTTAGCTTTTGGGAAAACTTGAAGGGGTGTTCATAAGACCGACATGACACCTTTATAAATCATGACATGATACATCATCAATATGGAGATTTTATGCATGATTATGACAACTGTCATTAAGTGTTAAATATAAATCCATTACTACAGGGAAACAAGTGAGTTAAAAACACCCAATCACACAAAACTATCTAGCGAAACCGCATTCCAGAAGCGCTGCCCTTGTTCAAGTGCATGCAGCTGGTTGGGTCTCTTAACACGTTATCATCTCCTTTTGACGGCATCCCCGCATGTTTACATTGCCTTTTAATTCGCTGGTTATTACGACACACAATTAACAGTCATGTTTGCGGGCTTCCAGACCTCCGGGATGAAAGTGAGGGCAGAGAAAGAATGCACAACCTCCAGCAATTACTGCACACAGCTGGAGCCCACATAAACCACTTGACTGGCACTCTGGTAGCGGTACCCGGGCCCTAATGCAGCCGCCGGGGCCTGATGTCTTACAGTAACTCATGAGACTCATTAGAGCAACTTCTTAAGCACTCGTAAACACCGTTAAGCCTAATGACCGAGGATGGGCCAGCTTTGAGTGCTTAAGTACAGCATGTGGTTGATTTCAAGGGTGGCTGAAGGTATCTGCAAGAAGTTGCTGTGTTGTAAGGATAGGATGGTGGATGTACTGCATGAAGTCTGTAGTATTATTGAGCCAGCGGTAAGGATTTCGTTGAGGTAATGTGGTTAATGATGTGTAAGAGAGTTTATGATAAAGAAAAAAAACAATAATTTAAAACAATAATTTAAACAAATTATTTGTGTGGTTTTCTAATTTTAAGAAAATTGTATATTTAATGACTGGAAATGTTGTGTACTGTAAACTATTACACTCAATGATCACATGATTAAAAATGACAAATGGAAAAATTTAAATTAAAAATGAAATTAGAAACGATAAAATACAAAGTTAAGTATATTTTAAGTATTATTTTAAACAGTATATACATAATACATTTGTAAAGTATGGTTTTAAATAAATAGTGGCAAAACAAAACTCATACATTAATTTTTTTACAAATATTAATAAGCAGTAAAATGTTAAAATATATTTCCATTAATACATTTTTCTTCTGTAATACAATTTGATTTCTTATAATATGTGGATATTTATGTAACCATAACATAACTGTGAGTCATTATGATCTAAAATATATATTATATTAAAAATATATTATACAATATATTTTTATACAATGTTTTTGTTTTATAAATGTAAAATTAAATAAATGGAATGGGATCGTTACCCCAAACAATAAAAATCCTGTCATGATTCAGTATAAGAATATAATATAATATAATATAATATAATATAATATAATATAATATAATATAATATATA
>CAIGQV010000641.1:19384744-19389744 GCA_903798115.1 Danio jaintianensis
TCGGCTGGCCTGCAGTCGGCTGGTAAACAGTGTGGTCTTAATTGATATATTAAATGCCATTGGCTTTGAGAAGGTAATGAAAGCCGAGTGTGATCCAGTGTAAGCACCTCTGTCTTTTCTTCCTTGTCTTTTCTTCCCTGTGTTCACCAAGCAGTGCTTCTTACAAACCTACAATCGCTCCTAACCAACACCAGATGTTCCTACTGTAGGCTGTGTAAAGATCCTCCTCTGCAATCCCTACATAATTACGTCTAACACAAACACGTTGTCTCTGTTTAATTCATCAGCTTTTTTTGATCCCTTCTCATTCATTAAACTATCCAAAGTCCCCAGTAGAAGAAATAAACCTATAAACGTGTGTGGGGAGTGTGGGAAACTGCAAGAGAAGCCTAGCAAACGACAAAATAAACACCTTGAAATCAGCTCTTCTCTATTTCCATTCACTCGCTCTCATTTTCCTTTCAGTTCCTCCTCTGACTATCCAGGCCTAGAGAAAGCTTTTCATTTCTGAAAGCTATCAGAGCCTCCTTTGTTCGCCTGGCATCTGTCATTAAGCAATCAGGCCGGACCGGCTGATTCTTCCTGTTGGCCAGAGGAAGGGCTTTGCTGCCGACTGCACAGAAGCCACTGCTGCAGAACGTCAAAAAAGAAAATGATTATTCAAAACTACAAACCTCACGTTCCCGCTCGTCCTGAGCTGGAAACATCCGTATTGCATTACTCTGCCTGGCTACCTCTGGTTCTCTGTTTTTTTTTTTTTCTTCCTCAGTTCAGGATGGCTTTCATCCTTGGCTTTACCTTTGGGCTAGACCCTAAACTTCACTGAATCTCAGGCTACGCTTAAAAAAGTATGTCTTCGCTTTAACGCAATGTTTGAAAATAAAAATGGTCCTCGTATATACTGGTGTTTCCATCAAGTTTCAGTAATAAAATCTCTATCCACACTACACAAACGAATTACAAAAAGCAAAGAGTATAGTAGCTTCAATATTATAGCCTATATACAAATTTTAATAAAACACAAATTATAATGGTGCCCAATACAAAAATTGAATTATATTAAATATTAAATTGCATTGAGAATTTTTTTTTATTCAGAACAGGTCTAAATATATGTAGCTATATGATTAAAACTGTATACAGTTTATACACAAATCTCCTCACAGTATGTGTTATAAACAACATGTCTGGTGTAAATAGAGGTAAATGTCTCTCATTCTGAACAATCAAATGCTACATTGTGGATCTTTCTTCGGAAACAAGGCTTTCACTCATGTTCCTGCATTCAGGTAAAACATCATTTGGCAGCACAAACTCTACATCCGACCATATAAACCTTACAGTTCAATTTTTTTAAATGTATGTTTTTTTGACTGCAACGAAACAAACTAAATGTTGTGTGTACTGTATGACAGACACTCAGACATGATCACAGATTTTGTCATTAAAATGCAGAAACAACTAATTTTTGGTCATACAGATAAGAGTACGACATCATTGGAAACTAATGTGAAAATGTAATGTGTTTACTTTTTGTTTATGTATACTAAAAATTAAACTAACATTGTGGCATTTTAAAATCCAGAAACATGAGCACTCATCATAAAAGTGAAACAAAACTCAGTGTAATGGTCATATGATCCGATCTTGCTGAATCAGTGAAGGACATACAATGATCTAGAACAGCCAATCAGGGAGCGAATGTGATCAACCACTCCTTCATTTTCAAAACTTTGTATATGAATTTGTCTACAATAAAACACAACGCCAATGTTTGCAATCTAAAACAGACTGTGCAGCAGGGCAAAAAAACTCTGGAATAGTGTGAATTCAGTTCCTCTTTACTTCTATAGTACTTTTACAATGTAGATTGTGTCAAAGCAGCTTAACATAGATGAAGTTCTAGTTAATTGAAACTGCTTCAGTCCAGTTTTCACAGTTGAAGTTCAGTTTAGTTCAGTTCAGTGAAATGTAAATGTCACAGCTGAAAGCCAAAACACTGAAGAGCAAATCAACCGATGCGCATGAATTAATGATGGAAGAAGCACAGATTTTTAAAAATTCGAAACATCTGAACCAATTGTTCGCAAAATGATTGAAGTGTTCGAAAAACATGCTAGATACAACCATTTAAATGCAACCAATAGCCTTTTCAAACACACTGCAAACATTTAACTGAATTAATAACCTATCAAATGCACTTAGCATAGTGTCTAATATCATCAAATATTAAGTGTTTGCATAATGTGGTAACAATTTTCAAGAAAATGTTTGTTCAATTGTGGGCTCAGTTAAACCGGATAACAAGAAAATATTAACTAAAATGATTCATTTTCATTTTACAAATGTCTAAATAAATTGTATACAAGCTTGTAAAACTGATCCAAGGTAAAAACGAAGAAACCTGTTCAGTGAATCTAAATAAACCCGCATAGCCCCCATTGTAGAACGCAATTTTTTTTTAAATGTTTCAAAACAGTAGTAATATAATGGATTTACTGAAATCACGTGACCTTGCTCATTTGATATGCCCTGCAAACCACCGATTTGAAGCAAAACATTCGTAAAGGTTTCGAAGCTTTAATGAATCGGTGCTTCGAGAGCAGCCATCAAGCCTCAATCTGGAGAAGGAAGCGTTTCCCCACACAGGTGAGCGGTCCAGGTAACAAAGGCACAGTGTGAGTGATTACAGCCATCATCACAACATTCCTCCAAGCCTACAAGCTAAGTCCATGTGAAAAAGCCCAATCCATGGTTCGCAGGTTCTCAATGCTGCCACTCCATTGGCAGGGTCTGTCATCCCCCCCGTCTGCGAGGGGGTTCGTGACCCCGGTGTTTGCCCCCCTCTTCACTTTCCCACCACAGTTTGCCCACGCGAAGGGTGAGAGAGGCGGAGGGGGATGAGGGAAGAGAGGCTTACCTGTGGGTCGGACACAGGATATAGAGAACAAAGAGACTTCTTCAGACCCACTTCATTCCAATCCACAGTTTGTGCTTGAACAGTCCTGGAATTCAAACAGCCGAGAAAAAACAAAGCTCTCTGCAAACGCGACTTTGCTAAAATCGAGGCTTTTCACACTTTCTCATATCAAGAAAGAAAAGCATAGTGGAGAGATTTGAAAATTAGTTAAAACTTTTCTTAAGAAATGTTTTAATATGGTTGTAAGAATGTTCAAAAACTGTTCTTAAGAACACAATATTTGCTTTCTTCTGAAGAATAAAAAAGACAGTGTTTGGTGTTTGCTGATTAATGGTTTTTCTATTTAAAGACTGTAAGCATCTGAAAGGTCTTTTTCCACCTTACTGCCAGCATATTGTGTTATTTTATTTACAATGACTTTATTACTATACTATAGATTTTTTTCTTTGATTTGATTCTCCGATTTGATTTCCGTTTAGAAGAGGAAAAAAAACTAAACATTGTGACGATAAATTATTAATAATTCATAAGCTAATTTATTAAATGAAAAAAGAAGATTAATTGAATCAAATATTTAACATAAATAACTGGATTAATCTAATGGTTAAAATAATTTTGAAAAATAATGAATATAAAAAATATGATTAAATATAATTCAATACATGAAATAAATAAATAAACAAATAAATAAATAAATAAATAAATAAATAAATAAATAAATTTGGTTTTTAAATAATAAATAAAACTAATAAATGCAAACTAGATTAAAATGACAAAATACACATTTTAATTACAACATGTATATCCCTTGCCTAAGGTTAATCATATTTTGGGGGTCTGTAAAGCTGAAAAACATTCAAAAATAAGAAATGTTGGTAACACTTTATTTTGATGATCACTATTGCACATTTTGTTGACTAAAAGTTGCATTGCAACTACATGCCAATTACTTCTCATTTAAGTATTAGTAGACTGTCTGCTTAATATCTGCTGATACTGCTCCTTCTACAGACATTTAACTGACTACAAGAAACTTTGCAAGTACATGTCAACTTACACTAACCCTAACCCCAACCTAACAGTTTACTTATAATCTATTGAGAATTAGTTGGCATGTAGATGCAATGTAACTTAAATTCAACAAAATGCGTTAAAGGGACCATCAAAATAACGTGATACCGAAATGTTTATTCTCATATCAGTATTTATTCTTAAATTACAAATAAGAAGAAAATAGAAAATTAAGAAGAATTTCCTTTAAACAAATATCCCAGAAACCCAGCACCTGCAATCCAGTATGACAGAGAGAAGATAATATAAAATATGGTTCGAATTTGGTCAAACATGGTCCGACACATCAACACACAAATCCAAGAGCCAAATGTTCCACTGCGTTTCTACCTTACAGCTTTGACGCCAGTTAAAACAAAACTTCATCCAAACAGGAAAACAAGCAAAAACATGCCTTCGTTAATAGACTAACAATTTCAGCATATATCAGCATATCAAACGATGGCTAGATTTTGAACCTTAATTTAAAACACAATGTTACACAAAAGAAACGCTCTGTATTCCAGCACAAGAATGAGCTTCTAAACCATCATTTGTCACCACATAGTTTGTAACACCACATTTTCCACAGCCCTTATTGCTTTTAGGCCCCATTACTGAGGGCTGCTGGGTAAAAAAAAAATAGAAAGGGGGCCGATGCTGAGTGGAGATACACAGACCAACATTAAAAGCTCTCCATTCTCTCTTTAGTCATTCCAAAACACATCAGGGCTCCTGTCTGGGGACTTTTAGGGCCCCGACAGCCAAAAGACACTACCTGTGTCTAGATGTAAAAAAACACATTCAACTGAACACACACACACAGCACGCACAGGGAAAGTTATGATAATGACTTATTTCACTTTCAAAAGAGAGTCACTCCTCTATTTTGGTTTGGTCCAAGGAGCTTGAGGAATTTTGATGGAACATTTGCTTGTGGTATTGGCCAGAAATACTGTACATTAAATAACAAAGCTATCTACCTAAACAAACCAGAGGAAAATTGAAAAGTATGATAGCTGAATTGCGC
>CAIGQV010000641.1:19394744-19420522 GCA_903798115.1 Danio jaintianensis
CGTGACCGAGAGTCTGCGGCCCAAACGGACAGAGATACGGAGCACACAGCATGACACGCAGACAGTAAGAGTACGTTCAGAAATATTAGAAGCTGACAAATTGGCCTGGATGGTGGGGAAGGGAGGGGTGGGCCGTCGGTGGGCGCAAGACGGGGAGACTGACAGGGCATGTAAAATTCATAGTGTCCCATGGACTCCGAGGTAATACTTCACCACTGAGGGACGTTAGCGAGAAATAGGCACCCTGCTATTAAATGGTTGTTGATGCTATGGCTTAAACTTTAATGGACTGCTCTTGTGCTCGTAATGTAATGTATACACTCTGTTGTGACTTATCCACATCTTGGGGCTGGCTTTTAAATATGGCCGCTAAGAAAGCAAGGCTGTTGAAGTAATCACAGTGTTAGGAGGCTGCCGGCGACCTTCATAGGGGGAGAGGTGTAAAAGAAAAGGGAATCTCCCTCTTAAAAAGCAATGATAACAAAAAAATGATGGACCTACTTCCAAGTCGTTAAAGAAGAAATGCGTGTCAGCCAAGTTGAAGATCATCTCTTCCATTCTTAGTCCCAATGACACCGATGTTGGTGGATCCTGAAATAAATAATAATAATAATATTTAAAAATATAAATATAGCTAGCTAGCTCTGCAGTTTAACAAAGTCACTTTTATTGACATTTTAGTAGTTTGAAACAATATAATGTATAATAAACTATTTATAGAGTATTTAAATAACAAAAATAGTACTGGCAGTTTATTACCAGGTTTTTGTACCATAGTTTGCAATATCAACCCAGGAAATATATTACTTCAAACTATTACAAACGACAATAAAAGTCATATTTTCAATGTTTAAAAGTTTTTGAAGTAAATGTAAAGGTTACTTAATGCAATTCAAAAGAATAAATAAATGGAAACCCCCCCCCCCATAAATCTGTTAATTTACTGATATTTTTACAGTGTATATTGCTTTACCCTACCCCTAAACCCAACCCTCACAGGAAATCTGTGGCAAATTTTGAATGTCAAAAGCCTGTTAAGTATGATTTTTTATGGTTTTGAATTAGAGGACACAGGGCATGTCCACATAAACCACATCAATATTTTAATACCTATAGATCATGTCAATTTGCAAATCTGTATAATAAATGAAAATACAATATAAATCTCTGTAAACCACAAAAAACAGTACACATGGAAATTGACTTATTTTTACACTTTTGTAGGCAGTAAAACCCAGTCTTAGCCGCATTATGAGTTGAAATGAGCAGGAGGTCAAAGTGTCATCATAAATATATCACTGTCCACATACCTCATAGCCAAGATCATCTTTCTACACATTACTACTGATGCATTTCACCCCCATTTCTCACATCAGATAAAGCCTTTTTCCAACTATTTCTAAAAGGCTCAAGTTGGGAATTTAATAGAAACTTCTAGGAACAGGAAGATGCGCATTTTCCTACTCAAAAAAGCGTTAGCAAGTGATGCTTAAACCTGTGCGCTGGCAGTAATCAAAATGGATTACTCACTTAAAATATAATGGACTCCTTTTTTAAATGTGTTCAATGTATTCAGTTTCCACTGTAATGCAATACTGGCAGTAATGCTGATCTCTGGCTGACACAAAGATGGGAGTGACTGCTCTCTAAATTGTTAATGAATCAGGCGCAGTGTGTTTTTCTCTTTACTACCTAGTCAACACTCATTAGGGAGCACATTATACAATTACACCCAAGTTTACCTGGTTATACACTGCGAAAAAAAACAACAACTTTTCTTACTTAAAGGTTTTGTCTTGTTTCTAGTGCAAATATATCCCTCTACCACATGACAACATGATATTTATGTTC
This sequence comes from Danio jaintianensis, assembly GCA_903798115.1. NCBI lineage: Eukaryota > Metazoa > Chordata > Actinopteri > Cypriniformes > Danionidae > Danio > Danio jaintianensis. Next base: position 19,396,596 of record CAIGQV010000641.1, read on the forward strand.
ATTTCCCTGCCACTGTTTCTTTAAGACCAACTTTCTATTTTTTTTGTTGGAAAGAAAAGACCTTAGTTTAGCCAATGATGTGCTTTGGTTAAGTCACATGATGTGCAGTTTTTTCTGTGGTGCGATTTCTGACAGACTGGCGTTTATTGCGAATAGTTGCTGAATGCAAATGAAAACGTCAAAACAAAGGATCAACTCATGTAAGATTCACAAAAAATCTGAGACATCACCTCCAGTAAGTTATGGTGACAGTTTTTATCAAATTAGTTTTTTGTAAATCAATCAAATGTATGTGTTGCCAAATGGCAACACTGTGCAATAGGTTAGCTAGCTAGCAAGGTCAGCTATGGTCTTTTAAGTTGTAACAACAACAACATGAATGCTAGTAATATTATGTTGATTAGTCATATGTTAATGGCATTTGCATTATGGATAACATCTAATTTTAATGGCAATACTTTTGATTAGATATAAATACAGGGAACAGTGTATTAATGAGGACCACCATGTTCTATAGTAAGTGAAAGAAGAAAAGGACAGAACTGACTCTTCCTGCACATAAAAGTGAGGATGAGATGGGTTTTAGTGACCATGAGAATAATGCAGATTGGATGTTTGATAAGAGCAGTGATGCAGACAGTTCAGGTAAGTTAGCTCAGAGGCAGATAAGACAGACGTAGTATACTGTAGTAAACATTGTTAGCTAGTAGCTACATTATTCTGATGCATCTGGATATATTAGACTTGTTATTTGCCACTTGTCTAGAAAATGCTTCTTGATTGAATGATTTTAAGATATTTGTACTAGAAACAAGACAAACTAAGCAATTAATTATTTTTATTTATTTATTCTTTGCAGTGTGTACAGATCATATTGTCAAATTTAGTGACTGATCAGTCTAATATATGAGTCACATATATCAGTCAGCGCATTCAAAATGACAGAGAAACACTGTATCAAAAGCTTAAAGCAAAGCCACAGGGTTTATTAAATTGACATTTAGGCGAGTATTCAGTTTAAAATCATCTTCTGTAATCTTCATTCCACATGGGCTTATTTTCCTAATCAGCCGTTGTTCATTAAGAGGATGAAACGAAGTGTGTGAATGAGAGAGGAAAGCGAAGCAGGGGATTTATTGCAGTGTGTGTAGAGCAGTGCTGAGTCACAGAGCTTTGCTTCAGGGATTAGAGTTTAAAGCCACCTGAAGAAACGGCTGAGCTTTTTACTGATTACATGTCACACTCAACAATGAAAATGTTTTAACTGCGGACAGCGGGAGGGGAAACCACACAAGAAGAGCAGAACACCAGCAAAGACATTGATGTGTGTCTTAAATATACTAGACTAGTATTAAATATACTAATCAGTGTGAAAATGATATGTCAAAATGAGTGAAATAATGTTTGATTATGACTGTAACACCCTTGGCAGATTATTTTGCTAGTTTCTAAGGAAAAATGCACTTAATTGTGGCATATTATTAGCTAAAACAAAATATAAAAGTTAAAACAGACAATATTTGTTGCTTGTCTAGAAAATGCTTCTTGATTTAAGAATTTTTTGATATTTGGACTAGAAACATGACAAAACAAATCTAAGTAAGAAAAGCATTTTGCCGTGTATTATTATTATTATTATTACTTAAAAAAATAATAATAATCACAAATGACAGTAAATATTCATTCATTCATTTTCCTTCGGCTTAGTCCCTTTATTCATCAGGGGTTGCCACAGCGAAATGAACATCCAGCATATGTTTTATGCAGCGGATGCCCTTCCAGCCGCAACCCAGCACTGGGAAACACCCAAACACTCTCACATTCACACTCATACACTACGGCCAATTTAGTGCATTCAATTCACCTGTACCGCATGTCTTTGGACTGTAGGGGAAACCGCAGCACCTGGGGGAAACCTACGCGAACACGGGGAGAACATGCAAACTCCACACAGAAATGTCAACTGGCCCAGCCGAGGCTCGAACCAGTGACCTTCTTGCTTAGAGGTGATGGTGCTAACAACAACAACAACAATGGCAGCTTACAACATACAAAAAACAAAAGGCTTTGGATGACATGCGTAAGAAATTAGTACCACACAATGTACAAAAAAAATAAATAATAAAAAGAACTTGAAATACAACATCTGAACAGTGTCTTTACAGTAGGTCTAGTGTAGCATAAGTGGAATAACTGACTCCAGTACACTGAATTATTAAAGAATAATGCATTATTTTTTTAGAGGGAGCGAGAAAGAGAGATAGAGAGAGAATCAGTTTTTTCCAACAGATGTTTTTTGTAACATTAAAAAGGACTTTAATATGAATTTTAATTCATTTAATGTGTCGTTGTTGTATAAGTTAGTAATAATAATAATAATAAAAAAAAAAGAAAATCAGCCCCCATCTTTTACATGTTGTCATACATGGGATTGAAATAATCTTTTGAGGGGTGTCAGAAACTTGAATTATGTGTTAATTTAATAACAGGAAATGTTAAATTAATCTCTATCCCATCAAATTCTTGTAATGCATTCCTCTGTCCAATCAAACTAAGTGTGAAACGTCTCTTTTATGAATTAAAATAAATCAGCAATGCATAATGTTTTTTTATGCATTATAATCAACTTCAAACTGAATTCTGTTTGACCCGTTTGATAAAACAGTGTATACAAATGTAATAGAACATGAACTACAACGTGCGGGAATGCATTTCTACAGATTTATATATTTTTTTGTACGCAGAAATCCATTGCAATTATTCTTTGTTTATATCTGAGCTCTAAAATGAAGTAATACATTTCATGGAGGTCGTTGGATGCATGTTAGCAAGTGAAAATGATGTTTATAATCAGTTCTCATGAGTGCAGGAAGTCATCAACTTGATACTGCAATGCTAAGTATGTTTTCAAAGCTATTAAAAGAGTTTTGGAGTCACCCAACCAGAATGTGAAGGCTAATGAAAATAAATGATCAATAATTTAGCAGTTTACATATACTGTTACGTTTCATTTTAAGCAAAATAAAAAAAATACATAACCTAATTAAAAATAGCTTCCTTCTTTGTTAAAAATAATATTCTATTTTGAGCCTTCATGAGAGTTGTCAGCAATTTTTTTTTGATCATCCTTACTGTCAATTTTGATTAATTTAACAAATAATTGAATTAAATTACTTATATCTTACTGACCCCAAATGTTTAACGTTAGCATAAATGATGATGAAAATAATAACCATCAAATTCTGTTGACAAATTCAGAGTCTTTAATTACAGTATGCATGTGCAAAAGTGTTAACGAAATTTTTTTTTATCTGACATTATTTTCAGGATTCTGATGAACAAAAGCACATTTATTCTAAATTTTCTAAATTCAAAATGAATTTTCAAAAATACAGAACTTTCAAAAATATACATTTTTTTATCACAAATTATTACATGATTTTTTAAATGTATTTTTAATGATTTTTTAGTACATTTATTCTAAAATGAACAATCAAAAATACAAAGCTTTGAAACTTTGAATAATATCAAACTTCAAAAATACACCCAAATTTGCCCATCTTCCTTCTCTAAATACATAATATTTACGCTAAAGTAATAAAGAAATCTAAGATTTAAAATAAAAATTATAATAAAGATTTTCTGATAAATAGGAAAAAAATACTTATTCTAATCAAAATTAGCTTCATTCATGCTTCTCAAAAGTATGCAAAGGTTATAAAAATACATAATAAAATAAAATAAATCTCTTCAGAAAATGAAAATGCAAATATAGCACAACAAAAATTAGTTACCTTCTTTGTTAATAAGAATACACAGTATTTATGTTGAAAAAAAAAAAAAAATATATATATATATATATATATATATATATATATATATATATATATATGACTTTTAAAGTGACTAGTTGACTTAAAATGAAGTACATGAGCCATGTTCATAATTATAAAAATTTAATTTAGTCAGCTTAACAGTTCCGAGATACAATGGAATTACTCACTTTTTAAAATTAACTCAATTTGTCACTTTCAAGGGAACTGGTTTACTCACTGTTTTTAAGTAAAGCAACTAATAAATTTTTTACAGTGTATTCCTCCCGTCCCGTGTATTTTGAGCCTGGACTTAATATAAACACCTGTGCATGTATCTGACAGTTAATAAAAGCAGGTTTGGTGGTGAGAGGTATGCAAAGTGCACTTCTCCGGCTCGACCAATCCTCTCCAATTAAGTCTAAACAATCATTCAGCAGGAGAGTTAAGAATACAAGCAGCCCCGAGTGCCAGAAGGTCTTCTGCTCTCGCTGCCACCTGTCCCAACACATCAGTACCACTCGAGGGGCGCCAAGTCCTCCCCTCCAAAAGCTTCCCCTTCCAGGGCTGACGGCCACACAGCTGGCCCGAACCATCAGCTTTATGGGAGAGAGCTGCCCTGATGCCAATTAGGATAACTGATAACCAAAGCAGCGAGCGCTCCAAACACAACTCTATTTATAGAGCTCTTCCTCAATGCTCTCCCTGGAAGAAACGCATTTCGCTGGGTATTCTTACGCTTTATGTCATCTAGGCCTCATATCGGAGAAACGCGAAGCACCTTGGTTTTAATGTAAGGGTTTTAGATGAGAGCGCTGATATGATTTAAGAGAGCATTATGTGGTTTGCGATGTTACAGGGTAGATTGGATAAGCATATTTCTGGTGGAAGGGCAACTTGTAATCAGATTTTGAGGGCAAGGAGGAGAAGACAGAGAACGATGGGGTTTGCAGGCGCATTAAAGATGGGGAAAATGACCTTAAAATTAAAGTGTTTCCAATGTTGAAAACGTATGTGCTGTTTTATGTTTTTGGGGAAACTGTAGTAGCTTTTTTTTTTAGGATGCATCAATCAAAAGTTAAAAAAGAAGTTAATAATAATTCTTTTAATTATTAATTTGAATCAACTGAAAATATTCTTACTCTATAAATTCTGATTACACGCTTTAATGAAATTGACTTTCAGAGACTTTAATTTTAAAGTAATAAGGGGAAGGGTAAAACAAGGCTTTTTCAGGACTCTTCAATAAATAGAACGTTCAGAAGAACAGCATTTATTCGATTATTTGAGATTGATTACTGTCAAATTTACTGTCAGTTTTGATTAATTTAATAAATTCTTCTTAAATAACATTTCTTAAGTCTTACTGACCTAAAACTTTTAACATTAGCATGGATGAAAGTGAAATTAATATACCTTCAAGTTCTGATGACACTTCCAGAGACTCTAATTACAGTATGCATGTGCAAAGTAATAAAGAAAACTGTCATTGTCTTTATTTTTTATATTTAAATTTTTAATTTCAATATACTTTCTGAAGCTAAAAGAGCAATTATTTGAAACAGAAATCTATTGTAACATTTAAAAATGCATTTACTATCACTTACCATCAATTTAACCCCTTAACTGTCAATGTCAGGACTTTTGTGGTATATTTTTCAGATTTTTTTTTTAAACCTGAACTTATCTTGACATATTATGTGTAATATGCATATATGACCAATACTTTTCAAGCCTGAGTTCTAAATTCGGGGTGACAATTACAGGTTCAATGTATACTGGCTAATTAAAATGGTTAATTTAAAAAATAAATAAATACAAAAATAAAAATAAAAATTGACAAATAAATTATACTGATACTTCTTGTTAGCATCAATAAAAGTGAAACAACAACAACAACAATAAAAACAAACATTCTGCTAAAACTTTCAGAGACTCTAATTATGAATGTGTAAAACTAACTATGTTTTTTTTTTTTTATAAATGTATTTAATATACAATTTATTATTATTTTTTTACTAAAATGAATGCATTTACTGTCATTTTGAATACATTCTTGGTGCCCAATATCAAAATTGTAATAATTAAATAATCTGTTTAGACTAACTTTCAGAGACTCATAATGTAATATTGATCAGACAGATTTTTTTTTTAAGTGCAACAGTCAATATGTTATCATATATTTCAAAAGCATAGAGAAAGAGAAAGTAGTATATATGGGGCTAGTTCTCACTTTATACATCAAGATTGCTTTTGGTAAAAGACCTTTAAAATCAAAGAAGCTAAGACAAAGTATATGTGTGTGTTTGTGTGTGTGTGCATGTGTGTGTGTGTGTGCGCGTGCGTGTGTGTGTGTGTATGTAAGAGTGGACGCAGTTGAAGCGCTCTCAGAGTTTTGCTTCTTTACCCAGCATGCTCAGCCGAGATAAAGTAAATAAACAGTGCAGGGTCGAGGGCCAGGGCTCCCTCACCCTTAAAACAAAACACCACCCCCATCAAACACCCTGCCTGAGGAACAAAGAGAACAAACCAGCCGCCGGGCCCCGTTCCACTGACATCCGAGCGCTGCTGTCATCTACACTCACCACAAAGAAAAAAAAAAACACTTCAAGAAGCTCAGCCAAAAAATGCCAAATCTGTGATTTATTCCCTCAAACAAGGAAGCAGCTTTCGACATTCTTCAGACACAAAGAGGGTTTAAAAAACACACGCTTGTTGAACTCAAGAACTTTGGTGTTTTTTTTTTCTTTCTGAAATTATAATCTGCCGAATTGAACGCAAGTTAAATAAAGCCATGAGATCATTGACGAAGCCTGAGAATCGCAGATCGCCGTTTTTCCCAAATTGTTTGTTTTGAAAGTTTAAAAATAGCTTATGATGGTTTGTATGAAAAAACAAATACAACGCAGAAGTAAACTGCTTTTTATTGGATGTTCATAACCTTTTTGAACCTGTTAAATGGGGTATTATGTTTTAATGGAGGCACAAATGCAGATTTAAAATACAAAATGTATATGGATGAAAGATGAAAAGAAGATTTTAAGCATCAATACAATACAGGTTTAGTTTTCCTGTATATTAGAACGTACCCAGTTTAATTAGATTAGTTTTCTATGGTTTTAAAAATAATACTTTAATATTAAAATTTTAATGATGACTTATTTGTTTATATATTGATAAGTATGGGACAGATTTATTGTTATATTTTTATACATTAGTTCACCCATCCTTTGATATTTATTTTAAGAAAAAAAAACAAAAAACTTAGAATATTACAGTATACATTTAGTTGTATTTAATATTTTTATATAAATACAATTACTTTTTTGTTTGATGCAGATAAAAATGGCCTGTTATCTTGCATTGTTGTTTTCAGCTTTGAGAACTTTATTTAATGAGTACCAAATAATCATGTTTTTCTGAATTTTCAGGATTTCTGAAGGATCATGTGTCACTGAAGACTAGATTAATGATGTTGAAAAATCTGATTTGCCACCACACAATTAAATAGATTATATAATATAGATTAATATAAACTTTATATTAAATTGCAATAATATTTCACCATTTTCCTGCATTTTTATATAATAAATGCAGCCTTGATGAGCCTTTCTTCAAAAATATACATTAGCAGGACTTCTCTTTATTCATGGCAAAAAATCTAAAACTAAAGAAAAGGTTTATTTACTTTCTCCAACTTTGCTACAATACGTAACCCTGCCTTAAAGTGCAGTTAAGACAAACACTTAATTAAACTTAACAATGAAACATTTCTGAAGGTCTAAAAAAAAAAAACCCTTAGGAAGTGTCAATGGACATTCTCTGTGCAACTGGTTTGTAATCCATGCCTGTAGCAGCTACATAACTGAGACAGCTGCAGGCCGAGCCGAATGCCTGCGAGGCCTCCACAATCTTATTAAAAAAAGAAACAATTACTCTGAACTCCAAGTTCCTCGAAGCTGGACAGTGTACCCAAACAGACTCTCTTTTCTGTCTATTTTTCTAAACTCTGCCGCAATATTTGCCTGTGTTTGCATTTAAAATACATGACTTACCCTTCCGAATCGGTTGGCGTAAGATCCTGTGAGCAAGGAATGGAAAACGATGATTGTTTCATCCAAGTCCCAAATGAACACGCGCTGAGAAAAGAAAGAGCAAAATCAATGCTTCACTCAGCATGCAAGACGATCTGATAGTCAATATGAAGGGTGCATAGATTCATGCGCTCTGGGATCACTAGATACACAGCGCTGATGGTCACCACAGAAGCCCTCGACTGCGGGACCAACCACCTTCGGACCATCCGTCTCCTGCCCTCAATGCATTAACACAATCAATACCAACAAACTAATTAACTAGATTTGTTAACATGCTATGATGTCAGCTCGCTAATGGGGCTGAAACCTTGCTGAGATTTGAGTTTCGTTAATGAAATGACCGCAACTCTAAATCTGAACTGCATGATCAAGATATATATATATATATAGCACTTGTAAACATTTATGTGTAGAATGTATGCTGTAAAAAGTGAACCACTGGATCAACTTAAAAAATCTTGTTAAAAGTTGTTTTTACTGAAAACTATAATAAATTAGGTTTAAGTGATATTTCACCCAAAAATGTAAATTACCTCATCATTTACTTTCTATCGTGCGGTTTTAAAGTTTCTTTCTTCTGTTGAACACAAAATAAGATATTTTGAAAAATGCTACTAGCTGGCACCCATTGACTTCCATGATAGTTTTGAAACAGAAGAAAGAAACTCAAACAGGGTGAGTAAGTAAGTGAAAGATGAGTAAATTATAACAGATGTTTCCTTTTTCTGTGAACTATTTAAGGATAAGTTATTAGGATACGTTATTACTAGTTTTTAACAAGTTAGTAACCAGTTTATGCAATCACTATGATAAGTACATAGTATGTATATCGATTATTGCATGTAAATATGTACAGCACATATACTGTAGAAAATACATACAGTATGAAATCCACAGGTAACAAGAGCACTGGGGCATTAAATGTCGCCAAGATTTCAAATGATCTATTTTTTTTCTCTGGTCTTCATGTCAAAACATGTGACGTGCACACTAAGTAAACTGACAGAATGCCGATTAATGCGTTTGCATGCAAAGCGAAACATGCAAAACAAAGCTTTCGCCCAAAAAACTCTGTTTAGGACATTTACATGTTGTAACATGCATGTAAGCGCACTCTTTAAACTCTGTGATGCATTATTTTTAAAGGGACAGTTCACCCAAACATACTTACCATTTACCATATTTATTTATTTATTTTTTACTATTTTTTACATTGTAAAAAATTCTGGGTTCCACGAAGAACTTATGTTAACTTATTTTAAGTGGATTGAACATAAAACAGTTAAGTTGTCCCAAAAAAGCTAATTTTAAACAAGTGGTTTAAACAAACAGCAAACATCATTTTTTTGAGTGGACTATGAAAGTCAATGGCTACTGGTTTCCATTTTTCTTCCTTTCTGTTCATCAGTGGAAAGAATCTAAAATATGTTTCAAACAAGTGGATGGTCAATAAATATTGACAGAATTTCAGTTTTTTTGGGGTGAACTATGCCTTTAAAGGGAATGAAAAACAAATACTACCCCCATAATTTACTCACCCTTGAGCCAAACTTGGTGTACATGACTTTAATTCTGTCAGACAAACACAGCCAGAGTAGCTTTAAATTTTACCAAGGCTCTTTGATGCTGTAGTGGCTTTTATTTTGAAGCTTTCAAAAGCGAATAAATCCATCATCATTATGCTAACCCGTATGCTGCCAGGGGTTAATGTGTGTCTTATGAAGCAGATTGAGGAGTTAAAAAACAAAAACAATAATAATAATAATAATAATATATATATATATATATAATTCTAGTTTTTAAATTATAATTGAAACAATAGAGTAATGCACTAATGGAAACTTCAAAACAAAAGTCACAATAAAACACCACTATACAGCATGGAAGAGCCAGGATTAAATCGAAAAGTATTCTGACTGATTTGACTGGTTTGTCTGAGAGAAAAAAAGTCATATACACAGAAGAGGGCTTGAGGGTGAGTAAATTATGGGGTGATTTTTATTTTTTGATGAACTATTACTTGATTTTATAAAGATTACTATTATAATCTTGAAAGTAATGAATTGTATCAGTGTCATTGGAGTCAAATACATTGACAGTCTAATACCTCAAGGTCAGAGTCAGGAGGTGGAGACGGGTTATTGTTCCTCCTTCCTCGGCCACGTGCCTTTACATCCGAAGCCCGACGCAATCGATCTGAATCTGAATCTTTAATGGGGGTTGATGGACTGTGGATTGTACTGTACTCTCCTGCAGAAAAATGAAAGACAAAAAAGTATATCAAAAGAGGAAGACTTTCACCTTCACATTGTTGCTGGGTGTGTCTACCACATCTGGAGCTCAGTACTGCCCACATGCTCTAGTGTCATGCTGTTTATCGGATCTCCTTATACCCGATATACCCTTTAAGCATTAGTAATAGCACTGGAGGTGTTCTGCACTGTATTGTTCTTTCATAAATACACGACAAGGTAAATGTAAGAGGGTTTTTACAGTCTTTTTGGAAACAAAAGTGTTAATTAAATAATGTAGACTGTAAATACGTTCAGCCTGGTCCTTGAGCCTGATTGGCTAAGAATTGTTTTAAAAGTAATCCAACAGCACTTAAATATTTGGTTCAGTTTGTGGGTAAATTATAGCAGTAAGCAGAAGTTGGTCAAACTACTGTATCTTGATATATATTTACATCAAAAATACCCCTTAACAAATCATATGATCAAAAAGTCATGACAACATATGTGTTTGGGTTACTTTAACTTATTTTAACCAGTTAATCAGGTTTTAGATTTGTTTTTTAAGGTTTTAATGTATTTTACTAGATTTAGGTTTTAGTCATAGTTAAGTCATAGTTTTAAGTCAGTTTAATTGTTGTAAATTGAAATGACTTGTAAAGTTAACTTGATTCTTTTCAAACTGTTATATGAAATACATACACTCACCGGCCACTTTATTAGGTAAACCTGTCCAACTGCTCGTTAACGCAAATTTCTAATCAGCCAATCACATGGCAGCAACTCGATGCATTTAAGTATGTATGGCCAAGACGATCTGCTGCAGTTCAAACTGAGCATCAGAATGGGGAAAAGGTGTTTTTAGTGACTTTGAACGTGGCATGGTTGTTGGTGCCTGACGGGCTGGTCTGAGTATTTCAGAAACTGCTGATTTACTGGGATTTTCACGCACAATCATCTCTAGGGATTACAGAGAATGATCCGAAAAAGAGAAAATATCCAGTGAGCGGCAGTTCTGTGGGTGCAAATGTCTTGTTGATGCCAGAGGTCAGAGGAGAATGGCCAGACTGGCTCGAGCCGATAGAAAGGCAACAGTAACTCAAATAACCACTCGTTACAACCAAGGTATGCATAAGAGCATCTCTGAATGCACAATACGTCGAACCTTGAGGTGGATGGGCTACAGCAGCAAGAGACCACATCGGATGCCACTCCTGTCAGCTAAGAACAGGAAAATGAGGCTACAAGTCGTACTGGCTCACCAAAATTGGACAAAAGAAGATTGGAAAAACATTGTCTGGTCTGATGAGTCTCGATTTCTGCTGCGACATTCGGATGGTAGGGTCAGAGTTTGGCATCAACAACATGAGGAATATTTCCAGTACCTTGTTGAATTCATGCCATGAAAGATTAAGGCAGTTCTGAAGGCAAATGAGGTCCAACCCAGTACTAGTAAGGTGTACCTAATAAAGTGGCCGGTGAGTGTATAATATAAAACTATTATATAAAATACTATACATGAAATATATATTTACTGCACAAATACATAAAATAACTGGCAATATATCTATACACTGTAAAAGCAACATAATCAAAAAGTCATGACAAACATGTTTTTAATCTTAGTTAACCAGGTTTCAACTTAATTTCTTTAAGTGTTTGATAACTTTATTTAAAATGACTAGTTGAAAATGACTTGTAAAGTTAATTTGATTCAACTTAAAACTTTAAGTCAGCAACAATTTATGTTTACAATGTATACATGATGACCTCCTGGTTATGTAACTGAGCAATAGGTATTTTATCTAAAACCTATAATTACTATCACAAATGACAGATATTAAAAATCTATTTCTTCTCCAAATTTCACATTTTACTGTTATTATTCTAAACTATTTTGTCCAAAAAAAAAAAAAAACCCCAAAAAAAGTTTCTCAATTCTGAAATGTGTGATTGACAAAAACAACACCAGTAACATTGACAGAAAGCAGATGGAACAGAATAGAATATAATAGAATAAAATAGAATAAAGGAAAATGTTGAGTAATTATTTGCCAGGATATTTCCTGTCATTATAAAACTAAATCCAATGCAAGGTGTAATAAATAACACCAGTGACGAATCAATATGCAAAATTGCCTTTTATTAACACACAGGGCCCTATTTTTATAGACAATATTTTATAACTTAAAAAAAATCCATCAATGATTAGTGTTGCAAAATCAACTCATCTTTGTAGTAACTTGCAATTTGTTAGAGCTCCAGCCAGTAACTTTTTTTTCCCACCACCCTAAATGGGTCTCTCTTACCTGTGGGTTGCTCTGTGAGGGCCTGGCTGGTAATCCCTGATGGAGGATCCTGCAGGGTATAGGTGGCAGTGGTGGAGGGTGTAGTAGGGCTGGTGTTGTTACTGGTCATGTATGGAGAAGTGTAAGGGCTACTGTTGTAATACTGCGCGTACTGACTCTGGCCAAACGTCGGGTAGGAAGGATAGTCCTGCACAAAGACATCAAGGCGGTAATGTGAGATAGCAGCGTGCAACCCTGCTACTTTACAGCGCAGATTCCAAAACGTAAATGTGAACATATGTCTCCTCTGCGCTACATCTGGACAGCGATCTGTCTTCACTCGTTTTTTTGTCTTCGCTCGTGGCATAATTCATACACAAAAATTGCAAGAGGTAATCCGTGCATACAGTGGTCGAGACATTTATAGTGATTCATATCATGTGAGTAATATGCGAGTGTACACATGTTTTATAAAAGCTTACAGGAGGAAGGAAAACATACTGAGCATATGTGCCAAACAGAGGAAGTACAATTTTGATGCGTGCTGCAGACTAGACGTAGAAGAGATAGAAATCCAGCTACCTGTTGTGTGCTATTGAATCCGGTCGAGTTTGTGAGGGAATTGCTTCCAGCGTACAGCCCTGAAGTTGTTGTAAAACTGCCTCCTATGAGAGAAAGAGATGTAATGGTGAGACATCACAATGCGGAACACAGATTTTGAATTAAATTAGGTTTTTGAATGATTTGACAATGATGTTTCCAAACTAGTGTTGTTAAAAGAACACCTTACTTTTTTTTGGAATTAGGCTTATTTACAACTCTCCTAGATGAGTTAACTGATGAGTTTTAACATTTTTGAATTCATTCAGCTGATCTCCAGGTCTGGCAAGACCACTTTTAGCTTAGCTTAGCATGGATCATTGGATTGGATAAGACCATTAGCATCTCACTCATTAAAAAAAATAATAATAAAGAGTTTTGGATAATTTTCAGATTTAAAGCTTGACACTTCTGTAGTTACATTGTGTGCTAATTGAAAATGTGCTGTTTTCTAGGTCAATATGACTGGGAACTGTACTCTCATTCCAGCGCTGCAGCAGGCACAATGATATTATGCAGCGCTGTTACCAGTTACCTAGCTGGGGACTATTTTCAGGCATTGCATAATATCATTGTGCCTGCAGCAGCCATGGTACAGCAGCAAAGTTCCTTGATTAGTAGGCCAGAGAGTATCCTAGACATATCGACCTAGAAAATAGCATCTTTTCATTTTTGAGCAAGAGGCTAATGGTCTAATCTGATTGAAATATCTATGCTAAATAACTAAGCTAATAGTGCTCCTGCCAGACCCAGAGATTACCTGAATGGATTAAAAAATGGTAAATCTCAACTTAACTCTAGGGGAGTTGTAAAATGAGCCTATGTCCAAAGAAAAGTGGAGTGTTCCTTTAAGTGATTTTGTAAAAGACTGAATCAAATGAGGCATCAGCTACATCAACACACATGTATTTAACATTAACGACAGAGTGGTTTAAAATAGCATTTCCATTTCAAGTCCACATTTCCTTTTTTAAAGATTTTCCATGTGTCATATTTAAATGGTGAGCTATCACGATGCGAAACACTCCAAACGAATGCATAAAATGAGACTTAAGCTTTGTCAGCATTAATCCAGAATGACATTTTTATTCTAAATCATTATCTCTCCACACATAGTACATGTTTTCAAACGTATCCCAAGTCTCCAAGACACCAAGAAACACACAGAGAAACACAGAAATACTGAATCAAATGAGAGTTTTGGCTGCATCTACTGTATATTAATTCAGATACACCACTGTACATCCATTTTAGGTGCTAACATTTTTTCCCATTTTGTAAAAAGCAATTAATTAAAGTTAGCAAACCCATTGTAACTTGCAACTAAGTTGACTTAGGAATGATGAACATAATTATTTTATTATAAAAATTAAAAACAATGGGTTTACTCACTTTTTAAGTAGTCAACTAATCGCTTATTACAGTGCAAATGTTTTACAAATGTTTCTTTTACACACCGAAATACTAAGGTATCCCAGTGAAAAACAAACTGAATTATTTAATAAACAAAGGGTGTAGAATGTGCGGGATCTGGGGGAATCCCACACATTAAGAAAATGTAAATTTGTCCCCACACTTTTTCATTGGAGAGCTGTATTGAGGTTATGTGATGTACTGAGGTTTATTTGTTCTTAAAAAAAACATGCATAAATGCAGTGTTAACATGGCATGTGGTTTCGGAACTCACTCTGCCTATTGTTCCTGTTGAATAATTAGCAAGTTTTGATTGAAATTACATGAGAATAGTTGCCTGGACAAATGTGCACTCACATTGTGCTTATGTACTGCCCCAAGTGACATGCTGTTGTGCCTCTGATGGAAAAAATAAATAGAAAATGAATACTTGAGGACTGCACGGTGGCGCAGTGGGTAGCACGTTCGCCTCACAGCAAGAAGGTCGTTGGTTCGAGCCACGGCCGGGTCAGTTGGCATTTCTGTGTGGAGTTTGCATGTTCTCCCCGTGTTTGCGTGGGTTTCCTCCGGGTGCTCCGGTTCCCCCCACAAGTCCAAAGACATGCGGTACAGGTGAATTGGGTAAGCTAAATTGTCCGTAGTGTATGTGTGTGAATGAGTGTGTATGGATATTTCCCAGTTGTGGGTTGCAGCTGGAAGGGCATCTGCTGCGTAAAACATATGCTGGATAAGTTGGCGGTTCATTCCGCTGTGACGACCCCAGATTAATAAAGGGACTAAGCCGAAAAGAAAATGAATTAATGAATGAATACTTGACATTGCATCCCTCCACTTTTGAAATGGTATCTATGCCAGTGCCAGATAAAAATGGATAAAAAACTTTGTCCACTCTGACATTTTCAAATGGTTTCATGTTTCGTGCACACATAAATAGTGAGCTATCATAATGCAAAATACACAGAAAGAGTAAATAAATTTAGATTTGTCTCTGTCTACATTAATCCATCCTATATGTCACAATGACATTTTCATCTCAAGACACTCAGTCCACATTTTCCAAGTGTTTTCTATGCGTAAATGTCAGCATATGCTTAAATACTTATTGCGACTTATTGCACATGTAATAACTTCTAAAAGCTTGCACAGATGATATTGAAAGACCAGACATGAAATCCCCACACTACTCTTCTCTAAAAATCTAGGTAGATATAAAAACATATCTATGAACAAAATGCATCACATGACAAATACCTCACTTTGCACACTCCAAATTCAAAACAAAAAAAGGCATTTCAAAAGTAACTGGATTATTAAAGACAGAGCCTTCATTTTCACTTGATGTAAGATGTGCATTTCAAATAAAAATATAAACGTAATATTCCAAAGTAAATGACAAGTTTTAAATTGTAGATGGGGGTCGAGTCAAGCAAGACCTAAACCACCTTAAAGGCATTTAAGACAAAGCTTTGCAGGTACTATAAGGGCATGCGGGGTTGTGTGTGTGTGTTGGTGAAAGGAAATAACAGTGGCTTTATCTTTTCTCTCTCCATATCAGTGATTGGATCTTGGCTGACGGTCAGAAAGAAAGAGGAAAGGGGGTTGGGTCTATTATTTCATCCATCGCTACCTTTCCAATGACAGACACAGTGCCACTGTTGTGAATGAGGGGGAAGGAGATGGGAGGTCTTTTTTTTTTTTTTACCTGACATCCTGCCTCAATGAATATGCATATCTGTCTTCTTTTCAAGCTGCTCAAAGAAGCACCTTCTGGGTAATTAAATCTTTCTATGGAGAGATAGCATCTAATGACTTAATAACATACATGACATGAGTTATAGGGAAAGAGACAGCCTGAAGGCAGCCTGTCGTGTTTGGGGTGCTTCTGGGAGTCACAGTGCTCAAAATCTCAAGTAGACAAAAAAAAAAGTTGCTGTAGAAGTATATACCAGCATCAGTAAAAGTTAATAGACAGGGATTTGCTTTGATAAGTCATGCTTATTCTTAATAATTAATAAATTATAAATAAATTGTATATGATAATAATAATAATAATAATAATATTATTATTATTATCATCATCATCATCATCATCATCATCATCATCGTCATGATCATTATTATTATTATTATTATTATTATTATTCAATAAAACAAATAACCAAGTGGTTGGGTTTTTCCATATTTTATTAACATTTTGTATTTACAGTCTCTACATTTAACTAAACAATACTTCACAGCCACAACTGAAACAACAAATATGCTATGATTTGTTGAAAAAAAACAACTTTTAAACTTTTAAAAATATATTTACAATATATCTTCAGCGACAAGACAACATACCCCTTAATTGTTTTTTTTTTAATTAATTAGTTTGCCCATTTTTTTCTAGTTTATTTTGTTTTACATTTTAGTTTTAGTAATTACAGTACTTTAAATTAAACAGTTTATTGCAGTTAGTTGTCAAACCAACATTTTAAATTTAACGTTTTTAAAGACATTTTTATTTTTATCCATGTTCAGGTTATCAGGTTCATTCCAAAAGATTAAAATTTTTAATTGTGTATTTTTTACTTAACTATATACCAACACTATTGTAGTAATGGTTAAATAAATGACACAAGTTTTAAAAATACTGAAGTTTCACGAATTTACTTTTAGTATTTTTTTGGTAAATTATTCCTAAATAGGTGCCATTCACTTTAATAGTAAGAGCTTTTGTGGCTGATAAATCCATTTTAGCACATCTTCCCAGAAGATTTTTTTTCCCAACAACCATAACCAGGTGATAAACTACTGAACAGCTGTACGTCCTGCTGCTCAGTTGTGTGTAACCTTAGAGTCTTCATTTATCTCTATAAAGCGTTCCCAACATGAAATGTGCACAAAATTACCCCAGTGTGTTTAAATACATCTTTCAAAAGAATACTCATCAAAAGAATAACAAGGGAATCCCCTCCGACGGTAACAAACACGCAACAGCTTCGCTTCTGGACAACCTTCTGGCACAATCCGCAACTTTTGTTTCTTTTTTATCTCTTTTTTTCATGCAAGAACAGCAAGAGGTGCTTCTAAAAGCTGTTGACTTCCTCTCCAGACTTGTGCCGTCCCATAAAGCCAGACGCATCGAGCTCCCATTGCACAACAAATTAGCTAAATCCACAGTTCAAAAAGTCATAAAAGCCAGGACTCGTAGGAAAGCAGTTGACTCCAGAGAGAGTCCGGAGCCACATAAAAGCCAAGCAGGACCCCCTCCGGTCCCAAAAGAATGACTCCATGCTGAGGAGAGGCCTGGTTTTTCCCAGGGGCAACAAAAAAAGTCCCCCTGTTCCTCCCCCCTCTGCGCTCTGTCTTGCTCCAGTTAGTTCACTCAAGACGAGACACTGGCTCTCCTTATGGCCTCTCCAATTGGGAGTCCATTTGCTGTGCTTGATCAGTCCTCTTGCCATGGGCTATGTCTATCATCAGCGCACAATATTTGTAGCAGAAGTTTTGTAGGCCTCTCTGGGGAGTGAGCGATCAAGTCCAGATGGGCTTCTTTAAAACGCAGTCTGCTGCTCCTTTCACACGGGGTGCAGAATGGAGGGAACCAATTGTTGCTGTAATTATCATCTACTCAGAGTCCGAATCACTGCGCGTTTGCCGAAAAGGAAGCCCAAAGCTCAGACAGGTGTGAAACGGGAAAATGAATTCCTCATTTATACTTGAATGTGAGTTATGGTGAGTGAGATGCTGTCAGTAAGTCTTAAAGTGGATTGGCATAAAGGAAAATGGATGAAGAGTTGACTTGGGTTGAGTTTTTGTTTTTGGATACAAGAATGGGCTAGCATTCTGGTTTTGTCATGTATTTGAACTTTTTCATATATTATCAAAAATAAAATAATAATAATTCAAGAAAAATAGGATTCAGATTAGGATTAAGATAAAGATTGTTTACTTTTCTTTATTAAAATCACACATAACTGAATATAGGTTTACTTTTTTACATTTTTTATTCTTTTTCAAATATTTCCCAGGTAATGTTTAACACAGCAAGGACATTTTAACAGTATTTTATTTCATTTCATTTCATTTCGATTGAGAACAAACAGAAAAAAAATGTTGTCCAGTAACCAAATTATCCTAGTTAAGCCTTTAAATGGCACTTTAAGTTGAATACTAGTATCTTGCAAAATAACTAGCAAAATATTTTGTACTGTCATCATGGCAAAAACAAAAGAAATCAGTTCTTAGAAATAAGCTATTAAACATATTATGCTTAAAAATGTGTTGAAAAAAATCTCTCCGTTAAACATCACTTGGAAAATATTTGAAATAGAATTTAAATTTCACACGAGGCCTAATCATTTTGTCTTTAAATGTACATACACAATATAATGTTAACATTATTATTACAATGTATAATATTTTTATACATTATATATACATTTTTCTCCAATCATTCTAGTCATTAAATCACAACATTTTCCACAAAAAATTGATATTTTACAGAAAATAATAATTTAAAAAAAGTCAGACAACTAATTGGCTAAACATACAGTACATTAGCAAAAGTACATTCACAGAAGCAAGTATATTATTTAATTTCCATACAACTGAAGAAAAGCCTGAAGACCAATGCCCCAAATCTTGACCTAATATAGCTCAGGTTAAAATTTGCATATCATATATTGTGATAATCTGCCAATGTGTGACGACTCCAGACCTCATCATTTTAAGCCAGGAATCTCCTTCTATGTTACATTTCTGGACTGCGATCAGAGAAAGCCAGCGCCATTCCATTAGACATGAAAGAGCAGGGTAAAAACATTAATTTAATTGTATTCCTCTGACAGCTGGGTGCAGACTCGCTCTAAAGGGTTATGGGACAGCAGTTGGTATGGTATAGATGGAGGGGGGGTCTACATTTGGCTTCTGTGTTGAGTCTCCTCCTCTAAGTCCAGACCTGCCTAATCGATGAGGCACCGAGAGGAAGCCAATAGAGACAGACTGGCCTGGCTAATGGTCATCTGTCATCTGCTCTTGCTGTTAGTGGCTAATGTGTTTATGGCTGCGTGGGCTCAGAGAGGAAGACTGAAGGCACCTCAGTTTCTGACTTACAACACACTCAGAATCCCATACAAAATAAAAATGAATAAAATGATATTACTATTTGCTTTCCATCATGCTATTTTGAACCTTCACGCTGTTATTTGAGTTAAATTTGTCTTCAACTGATCTTTTTGTTGAAAAAAGTGTTGAACGAAAAATCAAAAGTGGTCAGGTTTGCAGTAAAATAGGGGTGAATAAACAACGGCAGTTTTGGGATGAAAAATGTCACGCTGATTGAGGAATCATTGTTTCACATTTATTTTGACATTTCACATTTCATTTATTTATTTCATATTTTATTCATTATTTTGAATAAGAGTTGTTTTTTACCTTAAAAAATAAATTATATATAAATATATACCCTCACACCAAATGTTGCAAACATTGCACACACAAAAATGCTAAATTGTATTATTGCCAAATCAAAAAACAAACCAAGTCCAAAATATCTAACCCCAGTGACAAATACTATGCTTCCCATGTACATAAAAACACATGACAAAATGCTTATTTTTAGAAGTCCAAAATATCTAACCACAATAAACATTCAAGCTTTCTAAATTGATTGCTAAATTGTTTTTGTATTATCTAGATGCTACAAAAGGTCTTATCCAATAATGAGGATTTGCTATCAGATTCCATGTGAAGAGACTAGATTCATACTCTGGGCTCTACACTATCATGACGTTTACTCTCATTGGTCTTGAACGGCGCGAACAGGCCTTTAAACGCCTGCGGTCGGAACAGCCTAACACTTACAACTCTGGTGTTGAATCCGGATCAGCAGAAGCAGAACGTTTCTACTTATGAGGTATGGAAAAGAAGCTTCCATAGACCACATATGTCACATTATTTATTGTGAGATGCTCTGGAGAGCGTTCAAAAAATGTGGAGATGTTTCTACTGTCACACATTATTTGGAGATTAGAGAGCTCAAACCGGCGCTAACTGTTGGAGGCCCGAAGGAAAACACTAGAGGGAGAAAAAGAAGGACAGAAAAAGACTCTTGGCTTTGGAGCTGGGACAATATCTCCAAAAAAAAAAAAAAAAAAAAAAAAAAAAGAAGCACTGGGTGGCAGAAAGTGTGCCTGATGCAAGTTTAATTCCCAGTACGCAAGTGTGACTTCCATGAACTGACCTCAAAGACAAGAGTCCCGGGTGTTCCTTCTTAAGCAAACATACTTAAGAACGTGAATGATAGAAAAAGACTGGTCTAAAAGAAGAAAAAAGGGGATTTTTTTCCATCTATGTTGGTTCGTTTTAGGCCTAATGAAAAAAAGACTGTGTCTAACTATAACCCAATACAACCATATGCTTGGAGATGTTATGAATTGCTCTGTGTCTGCCATTAATTGTGTCCTCTTTTGAAGGGGGCCTGAGAGGAATCATGATGCTATTTCGTCACTCCATAGGGCTTCACAATATATCATTTTAGCATCGATATTGCAATGTGAGCATCCGTAATGGTCACATCGCAGCATATGCAAAGTTGAGTTGCGATTATAGTTGAGCAGAAGCCCCAGTTCACATGTGATTTGTGGAGTTACTGCATAGTTTACCATAATGGAGTGAAAGTTTATCATTTTTATGTGTTTTTAACAACCCAGGCTCACTGTAAATACGTGTCCAGGTTCTTGCAAATGGTGAATTACATTGCTCTGGCAATGTTTGCTAGCAGCTTGGGTTGACAAATCCACTAGAGGCTGCTGTGTACATTTTTGTGAATGTCAAATACATTACTGGGCTACGTTTTCTCATACGTTTACATCTTACCATCGACTCACCCACACCCTTCCCCAAATCCAACCAATAGAGTTTTCAAAAGCAAATAAGAAAAGAAAAGTGAATCGCGCTACATACTTTCATCACAATTTCACATAGCTTTCTACCTGGTTTCTGAAACCTTCCTTCACCAAACCCAAACTTTGTCCCAAGTGCGACACCATACAAGGTGAGCTACCGAGCAAACTGACCACTCTGGAAAAGTTTTCCATACAGAGATAAGTGGGCAAGATGTGTTTGTTTTTGTGATATTTATTCTGTGCTGTGCAAACAAGTTTGCGAAAACAATCCTTGATCCATCGATAATAAGTCAGATAACATGAGCAAAGGTTGTCACACTGCCCCGTAGTGTTCGTTTTACCCAGAAACTACAGGCAAACATATGGCAAGGCACGAATTTATGATTTCGCAAAAATGTAGCCCTGGGCACATATTCCCAATGAGCCTGTGTTGGGGTTTTTTACGGCCAGTAAGAGCATTTTAAAGCATTCATTCACAATAAATTGTACCATTTGTAATTTTAATAAAGATTAATTTCATTGATTTATACAATGAAGACTACGGTGTTGTTTTGAATTCGCATACAAAATCAACCTAATTAGTCTAAATGAATAACTTTCCACTAAAGAGAGCTATTCAACTCATCTCCTGAAATTATATTAAAATCACAATATATATATTGCAGTGTCAGATTTTTTCAATGTTGTGCAACCCTTTTGTGAGAGCATGAAAGGGAAAAAGAAGAGGGTGATCCTGACCTTGCATCTGGTAACTGTAGGGTGCCTGTCCCGTCTGAGGCGTGGAGAAGCTGGAACTGTAGCTGAGGAAGCCGCTCTGACCTGGAGACTGAGCCTGGGTCAGTCCACCCTCTGTCTTGATGCCTGCCCACAATGGACCTAAATCAGTTAGTCACAATCCTCAGTGTTACTCCTTTCCATGCAATCCAATAGAAAAGACAATAGTGGCTTGTTTTGCACTGGGCCTCGATTCAAGCAACCTTTGCGTTGAAGAGTTTCCTGCGCACAGATTTCCAAGAAATTTGCTAGTCGGAGTTAAAACAAACTGATTTTTGGATTAGATTGAATCAGGCCCAGTGCAGGTTTGCGATTTGCTTCCACTCAAACAAACATACAAACTCTAGGGATTATTCTACCTAAACAGCATTATCTGTGCGCATATTTTCGCTATGGTTTCACAACGCTGGGAAAACATTTCAAGCTGAAGTTGGGCTCAGGGTGTAGACGATGAACTCAAATCTTCATATCTGTCGAACTAGCATAAACTGTCTGGTGGATTCACTGAGTCTGCAAATGCAAAACAAAAAGGCAGCAGAGTCACACGTTTCTAATGAAGGTGGGAAATGGAGCTGTTAAAGCCTGAGATAAGCAGTAGCTTGATCTTGGTGATTAGCTTAATGTAAGTTTTCAAATTTACTATCCCAGCAGGCACGTTGAAGATTTGTTATTGTAATATTGTACATACATTCATACTGTGTAGAAGTACTTTTTAATGGCTCCAACCAAATTTAGTAAGTCTTATACATATTAGCAGGGCAGAGGAGATACGCAACAAATGGTGAATGCTAAAATTAAATTGTGTCTCAATGTATGATGGGACACATTGTAAACTTATTCTTGAATATTATTTAGTTGATGTTTTCTCGAAATAGACATTATTTATGAAAAGCAAATAAGCTAAACAGATCTCTTAAAATTACTATAGGCCGCAATGGAACATTGGTGTAACATGATTTCATTTATATTTCAAAACATTAAAATGGACATTGTACTCACATTTGTTATGGACAACAAAATGGAGCATCTTTAACAAATATATCATCAATATATAACCACATTTTAAAACATGTTAAAAACTGTTAAAATGACACAAAAATTAAACCAGAACATTTCAAGTTAATTACTGCATTTTTTCAGTAGTAACAAGTCAGTTAGTTTGTGAAGAAATACAGTAGAGAAATAAGTTTCAGCAAGGTAAACAAGGTTTTAAAAAGGTAAAAAGGTTTTATCAGCTTGAGTGATAAGCAACGCACAACCTAAATGCAAAGCTTTAAGGCATTAGGAAGAATTCGTTACCATAGGCAGGAATCCCGTAGGGCTGGCCTGGCTGAGGGTACGTGCCATAGGCAGCAGCCTGCTGCATTCCTGTGGTGTATTGCGTCTGTCCGTACGCCGCCATATTCTGGGCGGAAGGAGTCGGAAGAATGTGTGGATACGGTCTGCTATTTGAGAGAAAAGAGAAAAAACAGATATGCATTTTTTTTACCCGAAAGCTTACATTGTGAAATTAGCTCAAACACAAATTCTCTGTGATTCTGCAATATTTTTATTTCAGACTTAATCAGGAATATTTGGACAAACTGTGAAATTAATTGGTTGATTGAAAAAAAATAAAATCATCATACATTTTTACCATGATTACAGAAGACACGATTTAAGTGTCATTTATGTGTAAGCAATAGTTTATATAGGAAAAAATAAATAATCTTGTCAGGTATATATACATCAAGAATCATTTGATGTTATATTTAATGAATGTATGAATAGATGATTGATTGATTGATTGATTGATTGATTGATTGATTGATTGATTGATTGA
>CAIGQV010000641.1:19420532-19450989 GCA_903798115.1 Danio jaintianensis
TGATTGATTGATTGATTGATTGATTGATTGATTGATTGATTGATTGAATTATTGATTGTTTGATTGATTGATTACAAAAATAATGACTGTCATACATTTATATCCTGATTTACAGAAGATTTAAATGTTATTCAGGTGTAAACAATAGTTTATATTGTTAATAATGTCAATAGTTGATAGTTAATAGTTTGTAACTCTGGCATATGCGCAACAAGAATCATATATTAATAACGGCATATTGAATCGTAGGAATGTGGATAGGATCTGCTATTTTTGAGACTTGCATTTTGGCACAAAATCCCATATTGTGAAATTTGCTCAAAGACAAATTCTCTGTGATTCTGCTACTTAATCATAAATATTTGGCCAAGCTGTGAAACGGAGAGAAATCCAGCCATTAAGCAGCTGATATAGATTGCGAAAGGAAAATAAATGACGGGGGAAATTTTCGCAAGATAATAATTACAACATATTTTGGAGTCGGCGGGCTGCAGACATCAATGAAAACAAAGCGGCCGGAGAGTCCAGAATCTGACAGAAGGATCTAATTAAAGGCCCAAATGAAGTTGGATGCTGCTTATTTTTTAAAGAAAAATAAAAGAAGTCTTACTTGGAAGGGTAAATCTGGGGAGAGAACTGGTGAGTTTGTCTTGGGCTGAAGCCACTGGTTCCAATGGCTGCGGAGATTTAAAAAGGAGAAGAAGAAAAAAAGAAAATAAGAAGAGGCAAGCACATATTCAAGTATTAAAAAATAAGACAAATATTATTCTTTGCCAACAGAACTTCTGGAATCCAAGGAAACAGTAATTACATTGCATTACGCTATTTATTTCACTAACCTTATTTTAGGCTGAAAAATTAAGAGCAATAGCAAAGGAAAATAATCAGGTAATATGGGAGCGTTTTTCTGCTGACTGTATACATTAAATCCTGCACAGGATGGAAAGGCCTAGTGTCTGGTGAATGATGTATGGTTGTGGATGCTGGAGGCTTTAAAGTGGATTGTACAATGAAGGAAATCAGCAGGCCTGATTACAGGTAAGTAGTGCACATAAGGAGCCTTCATTAGACACATACCGGCCCTTTGGTTCCCAGCGGTTAATGACGGTGTGGAGACGCATTCAGTGAGCAACACAAACACTGCAGAGCAACATGAGATCGTTGATGTGCCACTGAATACATGGCTTAAGTCTGGGAATTTGCACTCAAATTGACGTTCCTTTAAAAGGTAGTTATCAAAGGGAACAACTAAACAAAAGCTACAATATAAAATATCTCATTTCAAATCATAAATAGTTTTATTTTATTATTTTATTATTTTAATATGCAATAGAATATAATTAATATAATTATGCAGTAATATAAAAAGTAATAAAAAGATAAATTTTTATCAGTATTATTTCTATAGTATTATACACACACACACATATACATATATATATATATATATATATATATATATATATATATATATATATACATATAGCAGTGCGATGTGGCTGTATATCGGCACTGGTGGGAGATGTGCCTTAGTGTCCCACCAGTGACAATATACAGCCACATCGCACTGCTACTAGTGTGATATTGCGTTTATACAACAGTTCGACGGCATAATCGTGTGTATAAAAAAGAAAATCAAACACAGAGAGTCTAAAAACCCTTTTGTAAGAGGAACTACTTTCTTCCGCTATTTATTTACATCTGCAGCTGACGTCAGAACAGCAGAAGCCATTGCTCATTCACTAACGTCACTAGTATTTGAATGATTCTCTAGCGTAATGTGTAAAGTGATGACAAAACAGGTGATTTTACTCACATTTTAAGATTATAAGGCTGAACGGCATGAAATGCTACCAGTCTACAGAGATTTCCCAGTATTTCTCTGTTGCAATCGGGAGATCAATATATTACTATGGTATAATTACAGCACTACCACATACAAAAGAAAGAGATCGACTTAGAAATAATTTACCTGTTTAATAATGATTTGATCAGCTGTAGTTTGAAATTACGCTGTTTTCTCTAAGGGCTTATTATGTGGTCTCTGTCGCCATCTTGTGGATGAACATCGTCAACCGTCGTTGCTCAAAGACAGGCTAATGGCCGCAGACACGCTGTCTCTCAGAAATTCTAAATATTTTAAAATAGGCACTATCCTTATAAATACTCTATCCAACTGCATAGCTGCAATCTAAACAAACTTTCAAAAATTTCCTGTAAAACATAATGTAAATATGCTATTTTGTAGTAATAATTATTAATAGTGTAGTTGTGTAATATAAGAGTATAATCGAAATTAAGAATAATATCAAAAAGTATAATATAATATCAATAAACTTAATAATATCAAAAAAAACAAAAAAAAAACAATGTATAATTTCAAATCAATTGTATATTGTTTGTTATTACTGTAATATACATTCTATGACTTTATACATTACACCTTTATTATCATAAAATATTATCAATGCTTAATACTGTGTATTATTATTGCATTTTAATACAAATTATATTGTTTCCCAGTGCTTGGTTGCAGCTGGAAGGGCATATGCTGCGTAAAACATATGCTGAAATAATTGCCGGTTCATTCCGCTGTGGCGACCCCTGATAAATAAGGGACTAAGCCGAAGGAAAATGAATGAATGAATGAATGAATTATATATAATGTATTTTTATTTATGTGATAATGTATAATCATAATAACAATAATAATAATAATAATAATAATAATAATAAATTCCAAGCATTAATCCCAAATGTAATACTTAAAATAATTATTTTTACTATTAATATTATTAGGCTGCTAAATTAACAATTTGCAGGGCTTGGATGTCTTCCTTTAGGGTGGAGGCATTACGGATATTGCGATTGTCTTGCCTCGTGTGTATAATTGGCAATGACATCTAAAGTACGGGTTAGTTAAGGAGCTCTGGCTCTCTCTGTAACTGTATTCTCTGGGCCCTGAAACCAGCGTCTTTTCCCCACACTTCAGCACCTGGTCTGGACAAACACTGCTCTGCTGCTTCCCGAGAGCATAAAAGCGTCTCGAATGACCTCAATTCACTCATATTGTCAGAGATAGAAGTCCGAGCCGTGATTTATATGACTCTAACATAAAGGTATCAGGTACTTAGTCAAATAGGTAGGGAAATAAGACAAATTAGCAGGAATGTAATACTCCATGAAGAGTACTTACTCGCATTTGCTTAGTAAGTAACGTGAGGAGTCTATAATAATGAATAGACCTACCGAAATTTGTATGCTTTAGTTTGGAAATAGACCATTGAGAGTATAACGTTTTTGACACGGTGCAAGCGAGACGGATTTGTGGCTCCGAAATGATTGGTTGGGTTCCTTAAAAATGAAGTGCAAATAGGCATTTAATATCAGTTCATTTCAAATTGACGAATCTCGCCTTACAGTTATCAAACTTTATTATTTTTTTAAGTGATAGTTCAGCCAAGAAATGAAAGTTCAGTCATTATTTATTTATTCTAATGTTGTTCTAGTGCTTTTTGCCCTTAATTATAATTTTTTTGAACCACGAGATGAAATGAAAATGTATAATATAAAAAATATATATACCCTGCTCACACTCGTCCATGTTAATGACAATTAGGAGCAGCATTAAGCTTTATTGTGCAGAAGTATCACAGAATGTTCCTGTGCGACATGCTGTTTATTCCAAGTGTTTTAGTGGTACAGTATATGGTGGGGTTTGGAGAAAAACAAACCACAAATTTCCTGTGTAATAAATATTATATACAATTTTGGATTTTAAAATAGTGTTTGGTGTGTATATATATCTACTTGAGTCATAGTGAAATGCAGGACTAAAGCAGTTTCATGAACGTGCGTTTGAGCACAAAGACAAACAGCCACAAACAAAACATTAAATGTTATATTGATACAATAGTGTTTGCTTTGGTTTCAATCAAAATTGAGTGCTATTAACATAACTTTGTGCAGTCGTGCACAAAGACATTTTTACAATAGTGGTTGGTGGAAAACCAGTCGAAAGTTAATGTATTAGAGGATTTTGCTTCTAGAAGTCATGCACAAATACAAATATTCATAGTTTACATATTACTTTACATTTTTGTTCGTTGCAATTATCAGGCTTTAATGCAAAACAAACCAAAAATGAAGGCATTAATACATTTCGCTCCTCACTTTTCCTGGTTGTTTCCTTTAGCTTTACCTGTAGTCATTTAGCAGATGCTTTTATCCAAAGTGACTTACAAGGAGGAAAGGACTATATTTCAATGTTTCAAAGTGGACTGCGGTGCTAATAGAATTCCATGAAAATGCAGTCATGCACAGAAATTTCGTTAAATACTTAATTGAATTTTGAAGGGTTTTCCCAAGAATACATGCCATCTATTACCATTCTGTGATACCTTTGCAACTTTTTAAAAAATATATAAACTGCTCTTATATGAGCAATCATGAGCAGGATATTTTTATTAAAATTAATATTATTCTCTTTTTGTGAGATTCTTAAAGTTTTTCCACCAAACCCTATTGTGTATCAAAATATTATATGCCACGTTTTGCGTTGGGACCATTCTGTAATACATTTGGATTTTTTTTTTTTTACTTTTTTTTATAAACTGCTATTATATGGACAAGCATGAGCAGGACTTTTATTTAGCTATTTTTACTCTCTTCTTGTGTTCCGAATAAAAAAAGAAATGTGTGTACACTGCATGAGTATATAATATCTAATTGTTCATATCTGACTAAACTATCCATTCACATGCATAAATCGGGTGTCATTCAGTGGTTTAGAAAGGCATTTGAGTCTAAAACCTGTAGGGTGTGAAGACCCCGGGGACAGGGTGTCTCTTTATGCGGGTTGAGGGGGGCTGTGAGGGTCAAAACTCAACGCCTGCTGGCATGAGAGCTACCAGAGTCCATCCACAGGGACACTTCCTGGGCCTCTGCTTATCACATCCCATCTGTAGGATCATCTCCACCAGTCTGCGAGTGTGTGTGTGTGTGTGTGTCTTTGTGTATGTATGTGTGTGAGACTTACCTGATCCTGAGAAGCTGTCTAGAGAGCCGTCTGCTACAGAGGTGGCGATTTCACTGCTGCTCATTGGCTCTGTTTTAACTGCAAACAGAAGGAAAGCAGAGCATAAGCGACACAGCGCTAGCAAAAACCTGTTGTCTATCACACTTACAAACACCTTTCTGCTTGTAAAATCAACATACTTAATGCATACGTATAACACATGGCCCAAAAAAAAACATATGCATATGGGTAGTTGACAATTAGAAAGTAGTTTTTGTAAAACTCAATTTTTGAAGACAAAATTGTTATATTTATGTAGTTTGACGTCTGATGTTTGAGAAAGAATATAAGGGGTCACTAAATTTATCAATTCTTTCACAGTTTTTCTTAAAGTTTTACAGAACTGAACTGTAAAAATGTCTTATGGTGTGACAGAGTAAAAGTTATGAAAAAAAAACAACAACTTAATAATACAAATTGTGTGAGAGCAATCTCTATATCTTAATATAGTGCTTTTTATTTTATATCATGACTTGTCGGACTTGTTGGACATGTTCAATAAATAGGGGTGCCAAAAGACAAAAAGACAACAAAACTTAATTTTAAAGTGGTTCCAAAAAAATTCTGAGACAAAAACAGGTGCACGTCATGGGCTTCACAAGGGGGTTCAATCACCTGATCTTAAATGGGGTCCTTTAACTAATTAAAGTTTTCAGTGGAATTACCTGATTTAAAATTAGCATAGTGTCACACCAGAGGACATGGTTTTTAGTGAAGAAATGTATCAAGTTCCTATGTTTTTAGAAATATATGTATGAAAAAAGTATTCTTGAGACAGTCATACCAAAGGACAGTTTGAGATTTGATAAAAAAAAAATGTAAGCAGTTTTTTTTATAACAATGATATTTTTGTGACAGTGAAATGCAAAGTCAAGTCAACAACCCATATGCTATAAAGTGCTCATTTGGATGGTTCCTTTGGGTCACATTGTGTATCATTGGGTGGTTGGGTTTTTGTAAGAGTGGTGTGATGAAGTGAGGTTTCTACTGAGATAATAGAGCTTTCAGGCTTCGACAGTTCTGTCCTGGAAAATTCACTGGAGAGGCGAACAATTAAAGCTAATCTCTTTTACAAATAAGACACTTCCCTTCCAATACACACAGCTTTTGAGTTGATTCAAGGACAATGGCTGTACTAAATGTATTTCTGTTTATATGGATAAAGCTCTCCTGGTCATACGGCCGTTTAATTTATTGCACAAAAAGTAATGACTATTATGCTTTTTTCTTTTTATATATATAAGATGTGTATTTTTACTACTACTATTATTATTATTATTATTATTATTATTATTATTATTTCTAAAGCATCATGTGACACATAATAATATTTAATTATATTGAATTCAGATTATTTATTGAATTCAGATAAAAAGTGAATTCAGTGGATTCACATGAATCAATTACAATTTAAAATGCCATATATTTCAATACTGATCAAATAAATGCAGCCATTGAAAGCTTAACCGACCCAAACTGTTGCATGGTAGTACAGTTTCTAAAATCAACATTTTACAGTATATAACATCTAACAGTTTGTTCTTAAGATCATTAGTCACTTGATTTCTTACCGAAAGGGGGTTATGTAGCATCAAATGGGAAAACAGGCAAAAAAAAAAAAAGAGGTGGGATTTAATGGCATGAGTAAACTGTGGAATGCATGGACGTGCAGCATAATTGATATGTCAAGGCAATGCATGGTGTAATAAAGTGTTTGACCCAACCGCTCCGAAACTCCAATGGGGGCAACCGGGATGACGATTTCACAGCGTTTAAGACAGGCCCGGATCTTTGAAATAAATCCATCTCTGTCTCGGGAGGGGGTGGGGGTGGAGGTTTACATTTATGAAAACAAAATTCAGTATGTGGGTACGGAGTCATGCCCGCTCAAATCCCTCACGGCTGAGGTAGCCATCAGCCTGTCATGTCCAACATGTTGCAGCTATGCTCGCTCTCAAAGGAACACATGTCGACGCGGAGCTTTGAAAACGTCCCAGCGCTTCCTCCACCCCTCCTTCCTTCTCCAACGGGATGAGGGGAAAATAGTGGCACGGCACATGCAGAAACGAGTGCAGTCAAGTCTTATCACATACCACACATAACCATAAAACCGTTCTACGGAACATCAAATAAAAAAATAAAAACTAGAGCATTAGACTCTAAACACAAAAAAACAGAAAAACAATGGGTTGTTTATAACCAATTTTGAATCAAATATTGATAAATACAAGTGTCGGGTTACAAATGTAATGAAAGATGTAATCCATTCTTCAAATTATTTAGAAAATATATTGTGTTTTACACCAGTTATTTATTTTAGTTTTATAAAAAAAGAATACAAATAAGCAACAACTGTTCTTGATATTTATAAAATCAGCATATTATAATTATTATCCATGTGACACTGAATAACACAGTAAAAGCAGATGAACTTCAGATCAAATACTACTTAAATAAATGTAGCCTTGGTGATAATAACCTCAAACTTCTTAATTATTCTAAATTAATTATAATTCCTAATTATTATAAAAAATACAACCTAGCAGGTTGGGTTAAAACAAGCCAGGTTAATTTTTTATTTTTATTTTTAATACATTATCCCAAAAGTTGGGTTTATTCCATTTTTAACCTCAGTTTGGTTTTAAAAGAATCTTGCATTTTTTTTAAAAAATCGAACACAACAGCTTGGTCTGTCTATATATTTTTTAAATGGGTCAAAACAACGTTGGATTTTTCACATAAAACAAATAAATAAATAAATAAATAACAGTTGCTTTTTCATATTTTATCCAAAATTGGGTTAAAACAAGCCGTTTTTTAACTTTACATTTTATAATACACATAAAATGTTTCATCATAATAATAATAATAATAATAATAATAATAATAATAGTAAAACAACAATAATAATAATAATAATAAAAATAATAATAACAAAAATAAATAATAATAATAATAATAATAATAATAATAATAATAATAATAATAATAATAATAATAATAATAATAATAATAATATCCCAACAGTTCATTGTTTTACCATAGGTTGAGTTTTAAGCAACCCTGCATTTTTTATAACTATTATTTTATTTGAACATTTAATCCAACTGCTGAGTTTGTCTATATTTCATTCAGAAATTGGGTTAAAACAACCCATCATTTTTTAAAGTGTACTCATGAATACCATTCATCGATAATCTGGAATCAAAGCCAAAAGTCTCAAACCATGCTTTCAACAGATTCACAACACAGAGTCCAAATGAAAGGCACAATAGTTGAAGAGATGTGAGCACATCCAATCGACTCTTTTCACATTTGTGAATGTAATTGTTCTGATGGCCTAAGGCTGAGAGTGTGTTACTTCACATATGACGCCAAGTATTGTCCTTTCATTGTTTGGCCAGAACTGCACAAACCTGCAGCAGACTGTGAACTAGAACTTAACAACCAGTCAGCTGTGGTAAGCATAGTGATGTTATCACCTATAGGGAGAGAGAATGACAGGACAGGACAATGACAGGCTGCTCTGTCACACGCTTATCACTACAGAAATGCAAGAAAACCACAGTCAAGATTACATTATGTAAACTATTTCAGAGCTGAATAAAAGTCTTATAGGCTGTAACATGAGCTGTGAAAACACTGAAAAGTCTGCAGTTTATATAGTGCACGCATCATTTTTGAATGAGATTATAGAGTGCACTGATGATTAAAAAGGGATGATGCATGAATTAATACAAATAAATGCAATTTAAATAGCATAGCAATAAAGTTACAATAGAACAGAGCAATCTAATTTGAATAAAACATAAGTACATAGATATAAATGTATAATTAAAATTAAGTCTTTTAATGCTTAAGTTATATAATGCATATAGTGTATATATAAATATTCTTCTTAATTGTAAACGATCAGATAAATGTGTAAAATATAGGGATTTGAAAGACAGTGGCAAAGTGTAAAAAATGGGAATAATATTTCGGGGCTGCACTGGGATCCTTAAATACTAAATACAGACTTCTAATGTCATCAAATGATTCCTTGTCTAAATACGCCTGACAAGATATGTTAATATAAAAACAGTTTTTAGACTGAATGACATTTAGTGGGTATCTTTTAAAAATCATGTTAAATATGTACATTAAAAAGCTGCATTAGAATTTTGTTTTGATGCTTGAAAACACTTTTTTCATCTGTAACTCATACACTGTATATATAATTATGAGAAGAAAAAAAAAATCATAGACCACATGGAAATTATCAGTTACTTTAGCATTTCTTCCATATTTCAAATAAAAATGTCATTTAGAACATTTTTTTTCTTTTTTTTTTGGAAAAAAATAATTGGTCAGAAAAGCTAAAGTTTTGTTAATTGCTGGGATTTCAGATCAGATTTATTTCACCAAATCGGAATTTCTTACCTCTTATGAAGTTAAAACATTGGTATTGTGATGTCTAAAAATGAATGTAAGCATGTCTGAAAACACAGCACCTTTTTTGTTATTTTATAAATAAAAAATGCTCTAAATGGCAGCATTTACATTTTTAATTAAGAAGAAATGTCATCAGTATACTAGTTTACAGAATATTTTCTATTTAATATTTACACATAAAATAGTACACATACACATTTGCACTATTTACACATAAATATACATTGTAAATCCAGAGAAACTATTTCATATGTTTATATTAAAATGCTTTTTTCACAACTATCATGAGAGTAAAAATGAAGTATTATATCTGAATCCCTCTGACATTGCAAACATACTGTATCACATATCCATCGGAGTGAAAAATCTGTAGGTGTTTAACATGGATTCAACTTTCACAAGTTAACAGGGCATAAATGTTACCCAAAGGAAATGTGCAGGTTAAAAATCACTTCTAAATCCACAGTAATGAAGGAGGCTTTGAGACGTACCTTCAGTGCCATTTGGTGTCATGGAATTGTTATTTATATGTGAGTTGTCAATGTTGGGACCGTTTGGGGACTCACTGCTTCCACTTACTCGGCTGTGTGGACTAGCTAGATCCTGCATTTCCATAGACCTGACAGGAAGACAAACACGCACACACACCCACAAACACAAATGATGGTCACATGATGCTGAATGACACAGGCACACACACATTAATATATGCTAAAATACAAATGTGCTCAATTAATTGCTTTAGGCTTAGCTTTAGTTATTTTAATTGTAAGCTAAATATAATTAAAAAGTGAAAAACTTCTAACTAGTAATTAACTGACAAATCATTATTATTCAATTTAAAGTTGTGAAAAATATGTTTGCTTTCATTAATATGTTAATATATATATAATAAGTAATATGTTAATATATATGTTCTTTTTTCAATTAACAAACATTTTAATTACAATAGTGTTGTATTGCTTTATATTTGTATTTTATTGAATAAATTAAAGCATATTTAAAACCATTGTAATTATTGTAATGCATCTATAATAGTAATTAAATAAAACAAAACACAATGACTTCATGAAAAATCTATAATTACAGAACAACAGCAAAGAAGAACCACGATAATAATACTAATAATAATACTAATAATAATACTACTACTAATAATAATAATTATTATTATTATTATTAATCATTGGCACATTCCAGCAGCTCTCCAGAGAAAAAACAAAACAAAACAAAAAAAACGCTTAACAAGGGCATCCCCCTGAGGCACATCAAATGACATTTGACACAAATTTAACAATTAATGAGACATCCGATGATTGATTGACTTTCTCATTTGAAGCATTAAAAATTAACCACCAATGGCCTACAGTGCACGCTGCAATTTTCATCAGCTCATCTCCCCCAGCGATCAGAGAGATGTGTGATTGAGGCCTCAAACCTCAACGAGAGCGACTGAAGAGTTCACTAAAGCATGCTGTTTGCTCTGGCGGCCGTCTTAATTGTTTCTTTGTTTATGTACCGAGAGCCACGCCACTGAAAACATTATTCTACTGGCTCCATCGCACACTCACGGGATTTTATTATGCATAGCAAATGGAAGGTCAGGCCAGTGTTCGTCTGCGGTCAGATGTATGCTATGGGTGTTTGTGTGTGATGTGAACGCAGCCGCAAAAACTAAAACACACATTAGTCTCCAGCAAAGCATTATTGCACTAATTGCGCACACGCTAAAAACACAATGCCTGACTCAATTAGGAATGGTCGTGTCCCTGCTATCAACAAGCATTTGGATTTTTATGAATAACAAAGAGGAGGAAATAAGAAACGTTTTATCAGCGTAGATTATCATACCTCTTTTTAGCTGTCATTCTTGATCGGCTATAAAATATCCGTTACAGATGGTCGCGGTTAAAACAAGGGGAAATATTCCATGCCACGAAGACATTAACGGCTTGATTTGCTTCTCAAAATAACGTCTGCCCCTGAATCCAACCTTATTTGTCAAACGTTTTCATGAACATTTTTCTAAACAAGTGGCTGCTTTTCCAGAGATGCTCGGCTCACCTGAAACTGGATGCACCTCAACCAAACATGTCAAAAAGTGTTATTTTCCCTCTCTTTCAATCTCTCTATGCCTTTTTTCTCCCCCCCCCCCACCTGCCAGGACCCTAAAAACAATATCAGCCCTTGTTATTTCAGCTCAGGGTTCTCTGTGAAGAGTCATCGGTGACACAATAGACGTTGTCTGAGAAAACATTTTTGTTATTCTCGCTCAGAATGGGAAGAGAGGAGTCGGTGGAACAGAGAGGCACATTGTCTGTAGGCTCAACCCCCTCCACCGTTGTTTCCTCCTTCCAGGTCTTCCCTCCTCCCGGCCCAATGACGGAAAGGTGATTCATCATTGGTCTACGACAGCTGCAAACTGGATTAGTCCTCCCCCAATCAACATGCAAAGCGGCTTAGCCAAGGTAAGCAGGAATAGGGAGGGGTGGATGGGTTAGTTTTGGGTGAGAGAGTCGGGGGCGCCCGCTCCAAGTCTCTGCCTCTGGAAGTGTAGGGAATGGACTGGGGATGGGAGGTGAAGGCTGAGAGAGATGGGACTTTGTTGAACAGAAGCTAGTCGAGCATGACACCCCTAGCATCTTTCATCTGCAATTGACACTATCTGAAATTTATCTACACTCCCTCTCCAGGCACACTGACAGCTCCTAATGACGGTCAGGGGGGTGATTGGGATTCGCCCAGGGGGGGGTTTAGGGATCACTGGACCACTATAGGCACTACTAAGTGTTCCTTGGATTGGGAACCTATTAAGTGCATCTTGTACGAAAAGTTGGAAGAAGTGTATTTAGTGTATACGGAGAAGTGGAATGAATTGAGTGCATCTTTTAAAATAATTTGTAGAGGAATGTTCCAATTGGATTTGAGAAAACGGAACATATATGTGACCTTGGACCACAAAACCAGCCATACACTGTAACAAATACTGAGTTCCACACAATTCCTTCATGTTGTCCCAACACAAATCGATTAAGTTAACTTTCGTTTTTTACAAACTTAAGTGAAGTAAACCTAAAACAATAAAGTGGTCCCAATAAAATCTCAAGAATAGCGTTGTTTCAGCTCATTTTAAATGAGTAGTTTGAACAAGCAGCAGAAATACAAATTTTGAGTGCAAGTGTCAATGGTTTGAAATTCACATTTATAAACCACCTACATCTGAATACATTTGCTTTCTATTGATGTTTGGTTTGTTAGGATAGGACTAAATTTGGCCGAGATACAACTATTAAAACATTTGGACCAATACAATGTTTTTATTTAAACTTTTTTTGACAATTACCAAAAATATACTTTTGCAACATAAGACTACTTTATTTTATTGTATAAAAAATGTAACATATAGAGTGCATATTGGAAATTGTGTTTTAGTGGAATGTTTTAAGTGCATCTTGTGCAAAAATTATGGTGAAACATATTTACGGTATCAAGCAAAAAGAAGTTGTATTGAAACATACTGAGAGCATTTTGTACAAAAAGTCAGAGTGTATTGTATTCAGATCATCTTGTAAAATAAGCAGAAGTGGAAGGTATTAAGTGCATCTTGTACAAAAGGTCAGAAAGGAACATATTGAATGCATCAAAGTAAGTTGTAGTGGAACAGGTTGGGCACATCTTGTAAAATAAATTGTATATTGGAACAAACTGAGTGTTTCTTCAACAATAGACAATAGTAATACCTATTGAGTACATTGAGTACTAAGTATTGCAAAGCATTCGGATGACGTCAATTTAGGATTGACACTGTATACAAAATGATCAAGTATTATTCTTCTATTGTGCAAATTGAAATCGCTGCCTGAGACGTTTGTTGTGTCTGCTTAACTCAATACCTGAGGCTAACCAACAACATAACATCTATTATAATACCGCCATATTGACCTACCATCAACACACTCATATCTGGATGATAACTTCCCATTTTCTGAAACATTTTCTGAAATGGTTTTACATTAACAAAAATAACGTGTACAATAAGTCAGTGTGGAATTTATGGAGCAACATATGTTTCCTATGATGCTTTGAATGCTGCTATTACTCTTTTTAGCTGACAATTACTTTCTGCCTTCCACTTCTGCACTGATACCTGCGGCGCTATTACCCAATATCAGACCGGAGCCGAACTGTTGGATCTAGGTCACGGTTATTCCGCCTTTCCACCAAAAAATGTCTGAAAAATCCCTGCATGAATTTTTAATGCCAGGCTGTTTTTTCGTGATGTAGTAACCCGAGCTGTTTGGTTTTGCTGTTTTTTCACCCCCCCTTCTCCCACAATGGCCGAGTCCTGATGAATAATGGTTAGGTTTTTTTGGAATTTCTCCTTCGGTCTTCCTTCTTTTGACCCCGTCTAGTCATATTAACACACTTTTTTTATCCTAAAGCTGTTCCTTACATCATCTGAAGCTTGGGAACATGACTTTGACTTTATATAAAAAGTCTAGGAGAAGTTGTTTCATTGCATGAGAAATAAAAGGAGAAATAAAGACCTTGCCGTGGACTGTGTTCAGTTCTTCTGAAGCATTATGCATGCCGGAGCCCCTCATCCAGCAGGTGATTTTCACCAGGTGAACTCGAGAAAAGGAGGGGCCGGTGAGCTTTTAAAAGCAAAAACAAGCCCTTGTCCTGTATTGCTAAATATTTATTGTTTAAACAAACAAAAAAAAAGGAGTGCATTCAGCATCTTTGATGTGCGATTGAATTCAACCTGAACGGAGCAGTCTTTGAAGCTCTCGGGAACAAAGAGCTGCGTTGGAAGTGTCATCAAAAAAGCCAAACACGCTTCACTCACGACTGTTTGCACGGCTTTTTGTCTCGCTTTGCTTATTTCAAGCGCCGCGTTTCCATCTGCAAACACCGCCGGGCTTTTAACATTGATCATTATAGAGCACGCGGGCTGTCTGAGCTGCTCCGACACGGATGACAGTCACCTGAATACTTCAATTCTGACGTAATAACAAGCAGCATTGAAATATTTGCTGGTATTTATTGCACTTTTTGTCAGGTGTAAATTTAAGCAAAGGTATTATAAATTAGTAATTTTTCAGATTAAAAAAAAATTCTTAATGAAATGCTGTTTTTCACTGCTTGCTAATTATTGCGCTTTCTGTCGATTATACAAAGTGTACATTTCAAAATAAGGGTATTATAAATTAATTATTTTTCAAATTTCAAAATTAGTAATGAAACCCTGCTTTTCCCTGCTCGCCTTTCCAGCCACACTTTATGAGATTGTAATTTTATAGGGCAAGACATGCGCAGCCTTTTTTGAATTTCATAGACTATGCAAAACATGTGTTGCAAGTTACTAGTTTTTTGAAAAACAACACTTTAATCAAAATAACTTTAAAACAACTAATCCCAACTTAAGCTGGTCAGCTGAATCCACATGGTGGCCCAGAAAAAATAAATCCACTTCCAAAGAATGTCGATGTAGACAACAATTGAACACAGATGTGACTAGAATTAGACACAGTTTACAAAATGCTACACTTCACTGGACTCTGTGAGCACCGAGCAAAGAAATGTGCACCACCGACAAAACACTGATTACCTTATGCGGAAAAAAAGGACTTAATGAAAAACTTGTAGCTATAAATTAGATTTTGTTGCAGGTACATGTGTCCCCATGCAATCAACGATTTACAAATCTGAATAAACTAAAATGCTGTAATTCAATTATTCCATGAAAACTATGCACTTAAGATAAAACTATTGATATATTGATACACAAGGCCCATACAAATATGACAATTATAAAATATAAAGACAAATTTTATATACAAACATATTTTGGCAATTTACATTATTTTTTATTTTTGAATGCAAAAACAAAATTTTAGAATTTAGAATTTTAGAATTTTGTGCTGTTTAATGTAAATTGTGGACATGTGCTGCGGTTCAATTTGTCTCTTTCATTTTGTTCAATCTGACATGGAGCTCAAGCGATGGATAGCGCAGTTACATTAAATCTGTTAATTCTGAGCTCTTCAACCCGCTAAATTATTTCCAGAAGTCCACCGGCTTTGAGTGTCCATCAGGGAAGATTTAAGGTACACATCTGATCAAATTCTCCCCACCGCAGCGATCACACTGCAAGCGTAAATTGTTACTGAATAAGCATAAAATTTGAATGCAATTTGTTTTTAAATAAGCCGTAAATACTAAATAAAACAGATTCTTATTTTCAAGTTATGTATTCACTTTCCTCCTATTTTATTCAATTAACTAGACTAAAACTCTACAAACACATCCTATAAGTCCCAAAAAAAAGACACTCCGTATTTAGCTCATCCTTTTAAATAAACAAATCCTTTGATTCCAAGTAAACAAACACAAACGATTTCTAAATCTAAAATAGTCTTTCTCAGCCCTTAGTTCCTTCTCCCTTTGCGTCGGTTTCCCGAGCCCAACAGTAACATGTTAACAAAATAACACTCTACTGTATTTAGTAAACAGCTAATCGCCACAAAGCGTTTCCGCTGTCTCTATCTCATAAACAGTGGAGCGCAGCAGTTTCAATTAACCCTGTGTCTTTCACCGCACACCGTTTCCAGCTCGGCCGCACACATACGGATTGCATTGGGCCTTCGGCAAACAACGGCAACAACGTCGTGAGGCTGAACGCATGAGGGCTTATCAGAAAGAGCTTAATGCAGTCGAACGTCTGCCTTATTAAAACAAATACAGTGTGTAAACAGTCTAAATCAAGCAGCCCATTATAAGGTAATTAGATAAGCAGGGTTATTGTGCGAAAGGAACACAGAGAGGGCGGCTGGAGGCAAAACTATATTAACACACACACACAAAGCAATGCGAGTAGGGAAACAGCTGCCGTAGGATGACTTTTCAATAATTCTAAATTAAAATCAAACTTAAAAAGACATTTTCAAAGCGTATTTACTAAATTACAAAACTAAAATATACGTTTTAAGAAATATTTTGTCTTGAATTTAGCACAAAATGCTAAATCCTCACATTTTCATATAAAAAACAAAAAACAACTGGTCCTAAAATATAGAGGCTGTGATGGCCGTCTGCCGATGTCTTACAAGACAGCAAATCTGCCTGTCTGTCTATCCTAAAGCATTCCTGCCTGCAGCAGATGGCATTGGATGTCAACTGCTAAAACTGAACTGGTTTTGTTTATTCTGCCAGCTGAATAGAGCCTTGGTTTTGCTTTCTGGATTGAAAATAGAAACGTATTATCTTAAACTTGAAATTGGGTCCTTATTTACAGTCCAAAGTCTTATTTGACTGCATTTTATGCATATTTTTAAGTACCAAAAAGTGGTAGTCCTCACCTGAGGGCTGAGGAGACACACAAAAAAAGGTGAATTTGAAACGACTGAATGAGTGAATCAGGTGCACAAGCTCTCAGGTGAGAGAGAAAGAGAGTCACTGGGGATTTAAATTTGAGCGGCAAATGTTGACAGAGATGAGATGTGCTTAAAAAAGTCTTAAAGATTTTAAACTCAAAAGCTGTCGCTGTATTTTATGGGTAATTGTATGCTAAACTAGAATGTGTGTATTAAAAATGTTAAATAAAATACGTATTTTAAACTAAAATGTAAACTCACAAAAATATTTTTTGTAAAATATATTTAATACTTTATAAAATAAAAGTAAGTGTAAGGCAATATTAACTTTTAGAGCTTTTGAAAACTGTATTACTGACAACAGTGTTAGGAACGATGAGTGTTTTTTTATATTGTCAATGAAATTTAAGTAAACTGACACTATTAGGGTTTTAACACTTCTTTAAACATGGGTTCAAAACAATAAATACAATTTAAAGAAGGATTATTTACTTGTTGGGATGATTTATCAGCAAGAGTCTCAGAAACTGAGTTTTCTTTTCAATTTTAGAGCCACTTATTAATTTTAAGCAAACTGACATTATTAGGGTTTTAACACTACAAGTTTACAAAATAAATGAACTTTTAGTGAGAGATTTAATTCATTAGAGAGACTAACTTATCTGGTGGAATAATTTCTCAACCCTTTTAAATGATAATGATTTTTGTATTCATAAAAAGTTTTTGAATGTAAAATCTAAAAATCGCTCAATAATACAAAATTAGGACACACAGCTACTTTTATCTTTATAACTTTAAAACTGACAAACCTG
Organism: Danio jaintianensis; assembly: GCA_903798115.1. NCBI lineage: Eukaryota > Metazoa > Chordata > Actinopteri > Cypriniformes > Danionidae > Danio > Danio jaintianensis. Next base: position 19,438,232 of record CAIGQV010000641.1, read on the forward strand.
AACACGTAAAAAGAAAAACTAAAGTACAAGAAAAGCCCTATAAATCCAAATAAAAAAGCACTTACTACAATTATGGTAGAATCCTTGCACTTTTTCTTTTATTCCTCCTTTTTAACCAATCTTCTGTTGAGTATCTGTCCGTTCCACAGCAAAAAAATACTTTTTGTTGTTGCTGAAAAAAGCAGAAACTTCTCAGAGAATTGGCTTTAAGTGCGCAGCTTAGCGATAAAAGACAACTTTTTTCTTTTTCATTTTAAGGGTGAAAAGTCATGGAGCCCCGTGCTGGATCTCAACAGACAGACTCCGAGCAAGAACCAGAGTTGTCCGATTACTGCTGCAGGCAGTGACTAGCTAGTGTCTGAGGAAGAGAAAAAAAAAAGAGTGAGAGAGAGAGAGAGAGAGGGAGAGAGAGAGAGGGAGGGAACATGCAGTCTGAAAGCGCAGAAAGTTGCTCACAGGAAGACTTTAGTTTGGAGGAGGCACTGGGGAGTTTTCTTCACACCAGTCCTCCATATGTCATTCACTCACAGCTTTAAGCAATACAGCTTTCCTCTAGATTGTATCAGTGATCCTAAGACAATGAAACAGCAGATCCAGCTTGCATCTCTGCTAGTCTGCTGATCCTGCGAACACAGCCTCGGGGCACGGCTTTTTTTCTCTCTCTCTCTCTGTCTCGTTTATTTTTACTTTCTTCATCCCACAAACCGGTTCTTTTTTTGTTTTGTTGTTTTTTGTGTCCAATTCTTTTTCGGTTGACAAAAGGAGACTAGTAGGTATGCATTAAGCAAATATAATTTGTGAATGATGGAGCTGAATTTATCGGAGTGAACTGGCTGGTCCGTTCAGCGTTATGGTGGAAGTCCTCCATCAACAAGTAGAGCGTTCACTGCTGTTTGCAAGGTAATGACTGCCGTCTGTCTGCTCCAGCTTATTACTTCATTTGTTTCTAGAGTTTACCTTCAGTACTCGCTCACAGTGGAATACTACCGAACGCAAACTATTACATGGAGAAATGCATTCCAATTGTGGATGTGATGTGCATTTCAATTATGCATTGAGATATTAAATAAATTAAATGTCAATACAAATCATGAACATATACATATATGCATTAAATATATGTGTGTGTGAGTTTGTGTATATTCGTAATTTTATACATACATACATACACACACTTGCACATATATACACTATAAAATCAAATCAAACATACATATTATGTAATAAAAAACGGATACACAATATATAACAAAAACACACGCACGCACGCACGCACGCACACACGCACGCACACGCACACGCACACACACGCATGCAAACACTAAGAGCATGTTACTAAGAGGGGATTGTTGTTTTATACTGGCCAAGAGGGGACCAAGAAACAAAAATCACATACATTTTTTTTATTTTATAATATACAACAAAAATGAAAATAAGTATTATTTATTTAATTTTAAACACATGGCAAGTGGGGACCTGAAGCTCTGCGTGATGTCTACCTATACAACAGGGGACCTTTATAGACTAGTGTGAAACAGAGCCTGCTGGAACACACTCTTTTAACTCAAAATCATGACTTTATTTACATGCTAAACTTTACAGTTTTTAAAACTTTATGTATTATTATAGATTCTGATAGCAACATTGCAAATATTTTAGGCTTGAAATGAAATCTAATACTATATACTGCTTAATTTCCCAGTACTGGGTTGCGTCTGGAAGGGCAGACTGGGTTGCCGGAATAGTTCAAGCAGTTCATAGCAGTTCAATCCACTGTGGCGACCACTCTCCAATAAGAGACTAAGCCGAACGAAAATTAATGAATGAATATACTGCTTAAATGAGTACACACATTTGATAGTTTTCTCAGTGAAAATTGACAGTATGCACTGCTGCATTTGAACAAAAACACATGCCAAGTGAGGACCTGAAGCTCTGAGTGACGTTTACCTATCCAATAGGGGACCTTCATAACTGCATAACTTTAGCAGTTTTGCACATTTATATATTATTAAATATTCAGATAGTAGCCGAAAACAATTTAGCTTCACCCGCAAATAAAGTAGTCAACATTTGAAGTGATTTAAACTAGTTTTTCAAAAGACAAGACGAATAGAATTGTTAAATAGTTTTAAGATGACTTTTAAGATCCACTTCAGATGTTGATTACTGTACTTTATGCTTGAAATTAACACACACTCACAGAAAACATATATCTACATCATCTCAACTTAAAACCTGATTTAATAGATAAAAACAGATGAAAGCTTAAATTTACCAATGGAATTAGGAAGCCTCTTTGCAATTTGCATAATAAAAAACCCATATCACACCTTTGTGGATAACACCTATAAATAGGCTCCAAAGTTCTCCAACAAAAACATTAAGAAACTCACTCACATTCATTGATTATAATTGTGCGTTTGTAACAAATCAGCCATTTATATGGTCCAGCAGTCAGGCTTCTGCCATCCTAAACAGAGCTGAGCTGGACTCCTCCTCCACTAGTTGTGCTACACTATTAAAGCAGTTGTCATGCAAATGCACAGGCGTTTATGCTCCAGATGTGCCTACAGGTAAAAGCCGGCGTTTCACATTTCAGCCTGGGAAAATTAAATATATTACATTTTGAAGAGGCTCTTGATAACTCAATAGACTAATAAATGCAGAGGGGATCTCAAGTAACTATTGGCCATAGCTGAGGGGTTTATACGCCAATCGAGTTATAACCCCCTCTCTCGCACATAAAATTAACTTTCAATGTAATTTCGCAGTTATTTTAAAATTGCACTGCATAATTATCCCGAGTTGTTTACGTCGTGCAAGCAAAACACTTTCCTTTTCCTCCAAGCAAAGCCATCATCGTCAACAGAAAGGCATATTTCATATTACTGTAGAATGTAACTACCTGGAAAATATAGATTGAGATTAGGATTCTGAGGGATATATTGTCTCATTAACATGAATGAAAAAAGTACATTTTGGAAAAATAATTAAAAACAGTTGTCAGTTTGTAAGCGTAAATAAAAGTTCTGATTAATATGTAATCCTGATTTTGTAAATAGCACAATATTAGGTGAAAAGTCCCTCGTAATAACTAATAAGACTTTTTATGTGAATTTAATTAAATTAATTATTAAACATTTCATTCATTCATTTTCTTTTCAGCTTAGTCCCTTTATTAATCTGGGGTCGCCACAGCGGAATGAACCGCCAACTTATCCAGCATATGTTTTACGCAGCGGATGCCCTTCCAGCTGCAACCCATCACTGCGAAACAGTCATACACACTCATTCACACACATACACTACGGACAATTTAGCTTACCCAATTCACCTGTACCGCATGTCTTTGGATTTGTGGGGGAAACCGGAGCACCCGGAGGAAACCCACGCGAACACGGGGAGAACATGCAAACTCCACACAGAAATGCCAACGGACCCAGCCGAGGCTCGAAACAGTGACCTTCTTGCTGTGAGCTGATCATGCTACCCACTGCACCACCGTGACACCCTAATTAAACATTTTAATTATTATAAAAAATATGCAGCAAATGTATGAAAAAGCTATATAAACATAATAAATACAAATCTTTCATTTGACACAAATGTGCCATTCAATAATTGCATTCTTTATGTAATTAATCTTTTAATCTAATTAAAAATATAATATAGTTTATCATATCATATAATGCTAATTTTTGATCATATTAAAGTATTAAATTGTCATATGATTAATTTGAATAATTATACTAAGGAAATACATGATTAAACAACAATAAAACATTTTTTAATACCATACCATTTAAAATATATAATATATATATATTTTTCACCATATTTTTATGCATAAGAATACAGATACATTTTTAATATTTATACATACTGATTCTAAATCTAACAGTCTAAATCTAGACTTTAGCAGCCTATTTCCCCCTAGATTTAAAAGCTTAGCAAACCGTCCCTTTTCGAATTAGACAATCAAGCTTGCAATGTTCCTATTATGTGGCTGTGCTGGACTTAACAAAGATGCATTGATAGTCCTAGACTGACATCAGTGCTAAAACATTACTTGCCAAAAACTATATCAAGCTAGAAATATGAGAAGTGGGTAAGATTAAAAGTGAAGCCGTTCTTTATTAAGGATTATCTTGATGGGACCCTGCAGTCTCACTGGGAGGCTGCAGAAATGCCTGCCTGAAATGTAGACACATGGAGGATCTACTGTGTCCTGCGTTGCACCGGGGGTTATCAACAAATTATGTCACAAATGCATAATTATGCTATGATTCATACATTGCCCGCAGCTGAGCCGCTAAACGCAACTGGCTAAAGTTGAGCTACTCATTACTCACTGAAGTAATTCAGCCGAAAGACAATAAACGGATGGACTGATGAAACGTCATTACTGTTATTGTAAAGCAACATTCATTCATTCATTTTCATTTCGGCTTAGTCCCTTTATTAATCTGGGGTCGCCACAGCGGAATGAACCGCCAACTTATCCAGCATATGTTTTACGCAGCGGATGCCCTTCCAGCCGAAACCCATCACTGGGAAACATCCATACACACTCATTCACACACATACGCTACGGACAATTTCGCCTACCCAATTCACCTACACCACATGTTTTTGGACTTGTGGGGGAAACCGGAGCACCCGGAGGAAACCCACGCCAACACGGGGAGAACATGCAAACTCCACACAGAAACGCCAACTGACCCAGCCGAGGCTCGAACCAGCGACCTTCTTGCAGTGAGGCGAACGTGCTACCCACTGCGCCACCGTGACGCCTGTAAAGCAACAATCACAAGCAATACAATATCTGCCTGCATGGAGAAAACGGAAAACACACACTGACTGTGATGCTAATGATGCTAATGCTAATAAACAACAAATATGCAGCTTGTTTGCTGTCTGCTAGCGAAGTGTTTACACAGTGTCATGCTTTGAGGTGATCAAGTTGCTTCTGTTTCCCAGAATACAAACTTGAAAGCTGTCTTGGTCTAATCAAACAACTTTTTAGACATTTAACACAATATTAACTTATTTGTGATGGTGAAATGACAATTCACAGTATAAAATGGTGGTAAAGTTGAAGCTGGTACTGGACACTTCTTCATTTTCAAAAGGACTTTTGTCTTAGAGAGTATATTTTCTGCTTTGAATAATAAAGCTACAGAAACGCTTGAACGACACTGTAAGCTAAATATGTATATAGAATGTATAATGTATAAATTCAAAGATAATGGAGGTTATCATAAAAAAAAAATACATATATATATATATATATATATATATATATATATTACAACATGTGACCCTGGACAAAACCAGCCCTAATGGTCATTTTATGGAAATTGAGATTTATGCATTCTGAGAACTGAATAAATAAGCTTTGTAGGACAACATGCCTCCGAAATCTGGAAACTTGTGAGGTTTTGAACTAATTTGTACTTGATTTCCCTTGTTCACAGAAATCAAGTACAAATGAAGTTCTCAGACATGCACAATTTAAAATTCAGTTTTTATATATTTACAGTAGGAAATTTACAAAAATGTTGTTGTTTTTTTGTGGAAGATGATCTTTATTTAATATTCTAATGATATTTGACATAACAAAATCTATTATTTTGACACATAGTACAGCGTATTTTTGGCTATTCCTACAAATATACTTAAGATTGGTTTTGTGTGCAGCGTCACATATAGGATAATATAAATCTTAAATAATTTTGAGAGAATATTCAACTATTAATAATTATTATTATTTTATTATTGCTGAAATTGATATTTAAAATCATAAAAAATGTCTTAGTCATTATCTATTGTCTTGAATAACAACGCTACAAAAAGTTGTCTTGAATAACAATATAAAAAAGTACTTAAGAAAACTAAATAAAATGTCATTTTCAACCACATATTTAGAAGGTTTTCATGTGTAGTGTGTTTTATATTACATCATTTGTACAGTAAAACTTATATTCATATTTTATTGATCCAATGCACTTTGAGTTTGAGAGCAAAGACAAAATTGTCAAGTAAAGCTATTTATATTTTTAGAAAATATTACTTTTTCAAATAAAAGCTACTCTTCTGAACTTTCTATGCATCAAGTAATTGTGAATGAATGAATGAATGAATGAATGAATTAATGAATACAAATTCACCACATTAGGATGATTTCAGAAAGATCAATGTGAAAAAAGATTGGATTAATTATTCAGAAAATTCAGCTTCAGCATTACAGTAATCTATTTCATTTTTTAACATATCAAAACAGAAAACTGTTATTTTTAACTACTGTAAAATAATTTATAATATAACTGTTTTCCCTGTATTTTCTGATCAGATAAACGCAGCCGGGCGACATGGTGGCTCAGTGGTTAGCACTGTCACCTCACAGCAAGAAGGTCGCTGGTTCGAGCCCCGGCTGGGTCAGCTGGCATTTCTGTGTGGAGTTTGCATGTTCTCCCTGTGTTGGTGTGGGTTTCCTCCGGGTGCTCCGGTTTCCCCCACAGTCCAAAGACATGTGGTACAGGTGAATTGAATAAACTAAAATTGGCTGTAGTGTATGTGTGTGGATGAGTGTGTATGGATGTTTCCCAGTACTGGGTTGCAGCTGAAAGGGCATCTGCTGTGTAAAACATATGCTGGATAAGTTGGCGGATCATTCTGCTGTGGTGACCCCTGATGAATAAAGGGACTAAGCCGAAGGAAAATGAATGAATGAATGAATAAACGCAGCCCTGTTTAGCAATCAAGACTTTGCAAAAAATTTGCTAATAAAATCTTACCAAAATATAAATTCTAACCAACTCCAAACTTTTCAATGGGCGTGTGACAAATAAAAAGCATTTTAATTGTTAATCAGAAAAGAAATTCACACCACTGCTGCCGTGTTCAGAAGTAATGAGCGAAGCTAAATTCAAACACAACGTACGGGATGTTTTATGGATTATATGCCTCTGTCAGTGGGTGTTTTTCTCTCCTCCTGCCTGATTTCACAGACTGCACCATCAATCTCCAAAACTGCATTTGCTGATCCAACCTGCAGTGCTTAATTTCACTGTAAGAGAGAAGAACCAATCAGAGCATCGTGCCAACTATTCACAACCCATCTTCATTTGACTCCGGGGCAAATCTTTGATGATGATGATGACGAGTCGTCACCACAGTAAAGATTTCAACAGCACAGACAGATCATTTCAAAGCCCCCTAAGGTAAATTAGTAGCAAGCAAAGTGCTTTCAAGTGGTGAATAAAAGCTGCAGCGAAGCTCTATAAACAAACATCACATTCATCTGCAAGAACTAATGGAGGTATGTTCAAACTCATGCTTCTGAAATACTGTACTGGCTTCTGCTCATCAGAATAATTCAGATGGTTAACCTCAACAAGACGATGAATAAATTGATATTTGCAATCATGGGCAAGAAAAACAGGAGAAAAACCAAAAAGATGATACACGTTTTGCATTAGGCTAGTTACATTTATTCTATTGTATATCATCGGGATGGATGTGATACTCTACCCTTTGAGACTTTTTTTAGACCACAAAAAAAAGATGACATGTTCCATTACAAGAAAATGTTACTTCAAACTTTCTACTTTCATGTTTAATTATATGCACTGTCTTTTCTTCTACTTCATTTTAAAAACACCATGAGAGAAAATAAAAACATTAATTTGTATTAGTGCATTATATTTAAATACATTTCTGTTGAGAAATTAATAATGTCATCGCAGAAAATTACCAGGACAATTTCGATTTAAAATTAACCTTGATTAACAAATGTTTTTTGGTTTTTTTTTTTTATTAACAGACATGGCAATTGATTAAATGATTGATTGGACAAACTTCTGAGCTACTTGAATACATTATTATTGCTCGTGATCTACATCCATACAAACTATGGATTGCTGCATGAACACAACGGATTAGTTATTAACATTATCGCATTGTTGGAGACGCATTTGTATGTGGCTTTTCCATGTTTGTGTTGTTGGGAAGGATAAGACAGCATCCGTATTATTGTTCATCTCCTCATTGATAGGACTAATACATGTGAAGGAGTTTAAATCAACTATGTTCTCTACTGGCTATTTATCATTCATTCATTTATTAATTTTCATTCGGCTTAATCCCTATTTCAGAGGTCACCACAGTGGAATGAACCATCAACTATTCCGGCATATGTTTTAAATACACACTTATTCACACACACAGTCATACACTATGGCCAATTTAGTTTATTCAGTTCACTTATACTGCATGTCTTTGGACTGTGGCGGAAACTGGAGCACCCGGAGGAAACCCACATGAACACGGGGAGAATATGCAAACTTCACACAGAAATGCCAACTTGCCTTGCCAGGACTTGAACCAGCGACCTTCTTGCTGTGAGGCGACAGTGCTAACCACTGAGCCACTTTACAGACAAAAGCATCCTAATTACCCTGATTCATTGAGAACAGCTGTTTTAATCAATTCAACGTGAAAAACAGAAGCTCTCAGTTGTTGGTTTGTGGACGGTCATGGCTAAGACAAAGGTGCATTGTGGCTGCTCACAAGTGAGTAAAGGGCTATAAGACCATATCTAAATGTTTTTAAGTTCCAGTGGCTATAATGCAAAGTATTATTAAAAAATATAAGACATCTGCACGGTGAAAAATCTTAGCGGACGTAGTCAGAAGCCAAAAGTGACACCTGTCAGGAAGATAGTGAGAGAGGTAAAAAAAAAAAGAATCCAGGGATTCCCATCAAGATGATCCTGATGAATCTGGGCTCTGCTGATGGCAAAATCTCAAGGCAGACAGACCAACAGACACTGCACACTACTCCACTGAGTCCCACAGATGCAGACCAAGAAGGACACCACTTTTCCAGAGAGGGCACACAAAAGCCCACTTGGCCTTTTCTGGTCTTCTGTTTCATGGTCAGATGAAACAAAAATGTAATTGTTTGGCCACAATGATGTAGTCTTCATTTGGCATAAAAAGAAGAAGCCTTTAACCCTAAGAACACCATCCCCACTCTGAAACATGCTGGTGGGAATCTAATGTTTTGGAGGGGGGGGGGTTCAGCCGGTGGACCAGGGAACCTAATTGCAGTAAATGGCATCATGAAAAGGGAGCAATAAGTCAAAATTATCAACAACAACATCAGGCAGCCTGCAGAGAAACTTGGTCCTAGACACCAGTGGAAATTTCAGCACAACAACAACCCAAAAAGTGATGAAGAAATGGTTAGCAAACAGAAACATTAACGTTTTGCAGTGGCCTGACTTAAATCCAATTGAGAATCTGTTGAGGGAGCTAAATATCAGGGTGATTGCAAGGAGACTCTCCAACCTAAAAGAGTTAGAGCTCATTGTTATAAACGAGAAAAAAATACCAATGGAGACATGCAAAAGGCTGGTTAGCAATTGTAGCAAGCATTTGATTGCTGTAATAGCCAATAAAGGCTTTTCTATTGATTATTGACAAAGATATGAATAATTTTGAACATATCACTTTTTGTTCAAATGTAAATAAAAGCTGAGAAATATTTTTTCCACAATGATATACAATGATGTACATCGTATTTTCTGTCTTTCAGGAGAAGCCTGTGTAATTTCCAGTAAATACAATTAAATAAAAATGCTGCTTGCAACTTGCTGGTTGAATAAACGTAACTTTAAGTCAGAATTTGCAAGGGGTATGAATCATTTAGGGCTTGACTGTATATATATATATATATATATATATATTGTAATAACGTTCGATGGCCGCCTGGCCATCGGGAGGAAGGAGGTGGAGAACCGACAAACTTTTAAATAATTTATTAATAAAAGGGACTGAACTGAAACTGAAAGTAAAAGTAAAACATAAGTGTCCAGGCCTGGACCTCTCTCAGCTTCCTCTACCATCATTCCTCCTCTTTTAGTCCAGAGCTCCTTCCGTAGGATTCGATTCATTTCGTTCCCACGGCTCTCGGCCCCGCCCCGCCCCCTCACAACATACCCCCATCACGCATCAGAGGCCGGGGGCAGCCCGTGCCTGTGCATAGTCCGGGGGGGGAGGGGGGATAGGGTCTTGGCGCCACAGACCCGCGAGACCTATGAGACGGGCCGAGAGAAAAGGAGATGGAAAAAAGCAGGAGGAAAGACAGAGTAGACTGAGAGAGGGGAGAGAGGCAAAAGAAAAAGAAAAAAAAAAAAAATTCTTGGCTCGGTTCTCCTGACACGTTGTCTCCCGGTCCTCCACCAGCTGAGAGATCGGTGACGTGCTGGGTCCCTGTGAAGGAATCTATCCACCCGCCCGTCTTTTGGCGTCCGCGACGGATCTTCCGGGTGGCGGCATTCCCGGTCTCCAGCTCCGCTCCCGCTTCGCCGGCCGGTAGCAGGCTTCGGTAGCTTGGCAGACCGCGGTGACTCCCCCGGCCTCTCTGGGATGGCTCCCTTCAGCACTTTCCCTTCCAGCAGACTCCTTCCTCGCCAACCCCTGGCCGCCCCAGGTTTCTCCCCCACTCGGGTTCACTCCCGAACACTCACCCCTCACAGCGACGAGGGCGTCGGAACAACGTGTCCCTCCTTCTCCCGAGTTTCGGCACCACTGTAATAACGTTCGATGGCCGCCTGGCCATCGGGAAGGAGGCGGAGAACCGACAAAACTTAAAAAGTGTTTATTAATAAAAGGGACGGCAGCTCCTCACGGAGATTGCCGTCTAAACCAAAACAAACAAAACATAAGTGTCCAGGCCTGGACCTCTCTCAGCTTCCTCTGCCATCGTTCCTCCTCTTATAGTCCAGAGCTCCTTCCGTGGGATTCGAGGCCGGTGTGCGCTACAGGTGTATCCACTTACGCGTCGTCATCATTCCGTTTCCACGGCTCTCGGCCCCGCCCCCTCACCACACACATATATATATATATATATATATATATATATATATACACACACGTATATAAACTTTTTGTCAAATATATACTTAATATATATATATATACATATACATAACAAATTTACAATGTAAAAACAATTTTTTTTACATGCATAATGTAAGTTATGTCTGGCCATTGTTTCATTTCATTGTATTTATATAACAGTTTATGAGTTTTAATTTTGTTAATTGCAACAATGCGCCTGGATATTTTTACATTTTCGTTATGAATAATTTTCCATGACTACTGAAAACGGTCGCACTGCAGAGCCCTGTGTAGACACACACAAAAAAAAACCTCAATGGCGACAGAGTGTTTATTTAAGGACACTTCTGTCTTGAGTTCACTGCAGGCCGAGCTTTATGAGGACTCGAGCACACCTGGTGAAGTTCTATGAGGGCCCTCTGATCCTCAAAAAGGCAGTTTATTACTCTCTAGGGCTCTGAAAAAGACAGCAAAACAAGCGAACTACAGAGACCTATTACTCAGAAAGAGACATCACAGAGGATGGCGGGGATATACAGGGTTTACTCCCTACTGGAGTGTTTATTTAAATGCTGTTCTAGGGCCATTGGCTGCTGTTAAAGGGAAGAGAAAAATGGCAATGCCTCAACTGTTTATTTTTACAATCAAGAGCACATTCTAGACAATGCATTTTAAAACATGTTCAACCGATTTCAATGTCCTGACCATATTTCCACTGTTTTGGCAGTGCTGATGTTGACAAACTGAACTACCAAATAAGCTGCAGGTGCTGTAAGTCATATGAAACCCCACAATGCCTCAATGGACAAATCAAGCAGCGTCTACGTCAACTGAAAGAGTGGCATCATGTGCTGCAACAAGCATAAGCAAAAACACTTAGTAAAATATATATGTAAATGAAAATGTTCTTTTGAATTTTCTACTCACAAACAGAGAAAAATGAATTAATAAAAACATGAATTATGGTTTCCCAGTGATGGGTTGCAGCTGGAAGGGCATCCGCTGCGTAAAACATATGCTGGATGAGTTGGTGGATCATTCCACTGTGGCGACCCCAGATTAATAAAGGGACTAAGCCGAAAAGAAAATGAATGAATGAATGAATGAATCATGGTTTTCACAAAATATTAAGTAGCACAACTGTTGATAATTAACATTATTCATTCATTCATTCATTCATTCATTCATTCATAATAAGAGAGATTTTTAAAAGCTGTAGGAAACTTCAGTTAAATCCAACTACTGCCTTAATAATGATTGATAAGAGACAAATTATGAGTTTATGATGCTAAAAGTTATAGTTAATGATTTGCTAATTGCAAGAACTGTACCTTAAAATAAAGCATGGCTAAAAATCTTTCCAAACTCAAACTTTTGAATGGTAGTGTATTTTACTTAATGCTACATAAATGAAAACAATATGATTATACTGTAAGTAAATAAAAAAATAATTAATGAAATTAAATGAAATGCCAAAATATATGTAAAAATGAAACATACTTATTATGACCTGTACTTAAATAAAATACATAAAATAATAAGAAATCATCCTGAATTGTATTACATTTTACATGATTAAAGCTTTTTGTGGACAAATGGATAAAAATGTACATTTTTATTTAAATTAGACTATACATGTATAATTACAGTTACTTTTAGAGAGTGTCTTCTGCAAATCCTGTAAAGATGAAGATAATAATAATAATAATAATAATAATAATAATAATAATAATAATAATAATAATAATATTATTATCTTCATCTTTACAGGATTTAATATAATAATAATAATAATAATAATAATAATAATAATAATAATAATAATAATAATAATAATAATAATAATAA
>CAIGQV010000641.1:19450999-19496299 GCA_903798115.1 Danio jaintianensis
AATAATAATAATAATAATAATAATAATAATAATAATAATAATAATAACAACAATTATCATTATTATCATTATTACTATTATTATTATTATTATTATTATTATTATTAGTAGTAGTAGTAGTAGTAGTAGTAGTAGTAGTAGCAGCAGTAGTAGTAATATTAATATTATTATTAATAGTTGTAGTATTAGTGTTATTATGCAATTGCTCTTAAAATAGAATTTAACTGGAAACATTCTAACATTCAATAAAGAAATAAAGCTGTATTACACTTGCAAACCCTTTTTTTATCTTTGACCCCCTAACTGGAAATCTGAAATTCTTGAATGGGAAAGGCTGCTGGCATCCTAAATTTAAATCAGCTGCGCCCTAAAATACCAATACGTTTCGTAATAAATTTTCAGGCCCCTTTCTAATGACTCCAAGCAAGCATGCCGAGCGTCCGCATGAACATTTGTCAGCTCTGGGCCCAACTGTCTCGGTTTTGGTCAGAAATGTGGCATTCCCAGCCTTCACAGCTGCCTCCCCAGTTGGGTCCAGGTCAGCAGAGAGCTGGGGACAAACCCGCTGCTCCCTGGCCCCCGAAAATGGGCTCTCCCCTGCAGAGAGGACACTTGGGCTCTCAGGCAGAGGGATTAGTTTCAGCCCAGCAGAGTCCCAGTGGGGGAAGAGCATTGAAACTGCAGAGGTTAGAGCTACTGCTTCCTTCCAGCCGGCTGACATTTGGAGCCCAAATAACAAAAACACATTAGGCTGGGGTTGTCTGTTTAAATTGGCCCAGATGAAAGCCACTTTGATTGGGGCACGGCCATTCTGCACAATGGCAGCGGGGCAGGTCCTGGGACGGACGGAAGGAATGCAGGAGGAAGAATTATATACGAAAGGGAGAAATGGATCTGCGTGTGCCTTGGCGGGTAGTGTAAATGTGCTAGATGATACCACAGCTTAGAAAAGTGCAGCCTCATTGATATGGAGGCATCGTAGGGTAAAGCAATGCAGGCATTGTGAGCCTGCTTTTGTGCTGTCAGAAGTTTTACAGCAACAAACCAAATGCTTAAAAATACTTGAAAATACATCAAATAAAGTGGCACTTAAAAAAGTATGACTTATTTTGCATTAAATAACAAAATATAAGAACCAGTGTTACAAAGCTCTGGATGAAGGTTAAGTGACCACTTCAAAGTTATTATCGGATAAATTTTGAAGTTTGAGTAAAACATTCTTTTGTATTTTATTGGATGAACTACTAATAATTTGACTAAAATGTGCATAACATTTACAGCATTTATTAGCAGGGCCAATAGATTTTTTGTCTATTGAAAAAATAAAGTGATACATTTACCCATATTTACGGTAAATGAAATTGTATAACTATATTTTTGTTTCTGTAAAAATATTAAGGCTTATTCATCTTTAAACATTTTTACACTAAGCTCTTTGTGTGTGTGTGCGCGTGTGCTTTTGTAAATAAATTAATGATTATATTATATTACATTATTCATTCACTCATTCATTTTCCTTCGGCTTAGTCCCTTTATTCATCAGGGGTCGCCACAGCAGAATGATCCGCCAACTTATCCATCATATGTTTTACACAGCGGATGCCCTTCCAGCTGCAACCCAGTACTGGGAAACACCCAAACACTCTTACATTCTTACACACACACTCATACACTATGGCCAATTTAGTTTATTTGATTCACCTGTACCGCATGTCTTTGGACAGTGGGGGAAACCGGAGCACCTGGAGGAAACCAACGCGAACACAGGGAGAGCATGCAAACTCCACACAAGAATGCCAACTGAGGTGACAGTGCTAACCACTGAGCCACCGTGACGCCTACATTATATTATATTATATTATATTATATTATATTATATTATATTATAAAAAACATCCCAAGTTCATGAATAAATATGATTTGTTAATATAAATATTTGTAAATAATTATATAATTTGTATATACAGTGACAGAAATATATTTTTGTTTATGTTCAGTTTAATCTATTTTTGTTATATGTGCATTTAATTTGTATGTATGTATGTATGTATGTATGTATGTATGTATGTATGTATGTATTGCTTTTTTTATTTCATAATAAACTATTTTACATTTTCCCAAGGCCTGGGAAGTGTCTTCGGGCTACCAACTCTAAGGAAGCAACTAGAAACAATCTGTACTAAAAATATTTCCACACTTGCTCTTCAGGACGTATAATTAAATCACTCAGGGCTGCTTACCATATATAATGGCAGGGTTGCTATTGGATGGTAGATTTCATTTTTAACCCTACTTTAGACATTTAACAGCTGAACTTCCCTGGCTCTTTCTTGCTCCTTACGTATATGCATTTAAAATAACGCTGGGATTATCTGGCTATGGAACGCCATTGGTTTTATAGGACAGGAAGATGCTGCTGCGGCCCCTGAAGTGTGTGAACTATTAGCAGCTTGCTTGGCCAGCGGTTGCCTCCCATCATGCTGGCGTCATATAAAGTGACTTGAAGCATGACCAGAAGTTCAAAAATAACCAAAGGTTAATAACAGTTTAGGAGAATGCATGAGTGAGAGAGAGCTAAGACACATGCTAACAGCATCCCCCAGTGAGGCCTAACTCTCCGTGACTCTGTACTCGGCTGTGGCTTTCGTCTACCTAATTGACAAAACTTACAAAGACAGTTGCCTTTAGTTAGAATAAAAATCTATCACCCCAACTCTTTTCAGACTATTTCAAGTGCATGTGCACCAAATTCACACTGCACTGATATTTGCTGTATCTGAAAATTGAAGGCTGCACCAATGTATGTTTGGTATACCATAATCATGTGCTTTCGGTTTTGTGATCATTGGGCTAAAAAAATAAATATGATGATAAATATAGTAATCTGAAAATTGAGAGGTTTTTATGTTGTATGTAAAGGTAAGCCACACTATAGGTTATTTTCAAATTCATTCATTCATTTTTCTTCGGCTTAGTCCCTTAATTAATCAGGGGTCGCCACAGCGGAATGAACCGCCAACTTATCCAGCATATGTTTTAAGCAGTGGATGCCCTTCAAGCTGCAACCCAGTACAAGGAAACACCCATACACTCCTGCATTCACACACATACACTACGGCCAATTTAGCTTATTCAATTCACCTATAGCGCATGTCTTTGGACTGTCCCTTTATAGGGAACTTCAACGTGTGTCAGAGACACTTTGGGAGATTGTAAGCAAAGCACCACAGCAGCCGAGCCCATCGCGCCCCTGATGTGAAGTTTGCCAAGCATAGCGTGAGCGCACAAGCATCACCAAAGGTGCAACCTTCCAACGTCTCCAGGCCCTTTAATTACCAAATATGGGAATAATTAAAAATTTCGGGGGTCATAATTATCTCTATTTTACCTAGCTAGCGTAGACTAGGGATTTTTAGAATACGACAGTATGTTGAGGAAACGTGCCAGTCCCAAAGGGGAAGGTTGCTGCGGAGGCTACCTGCTACCCAAATGAGGAGACCTAGTGACACTATGGACATATGGGCTAGCCCTAACCAGGGGAAGCGCTACATATGATAAGCTGGTTAGCGTGTAGGAAAGACACGGGTCCACCTGAGAAGGGGAAACGCTCCGTCGCTAGAAGGCGCATTTGGGATAGGCAACGGGGATCGCACATAGCTGGCACCAATCCTCAGCACATGGGCAGACCGAGCGGTTATACCAACATTGTATTGAGCTAGGCACCCGGCTCTAGTCAGGTGCTGGGGGCTTTGGAGGTACTCTCTAGGGTTCGCCAATGGGGAACTCGCTAGCAAAGCAGAAAAGTGCACGCATCTCTGTGTTAGGGAAAAAAGGCGCAGCAAGTGTTTTTGGACACCAAGCTTAGTTTCCTCCAGATTGACTGGAGTTACCCAATAATCAGGAGGAAACCGGCTCCACCCGAAGATTATAGAATCTTGCGAATATATTGGGTGTCGCCAAGCCCGCAGCTCTACAGATGTCTGTTAAAGAGGTGCTGCGTGCTAACGCCCAAGAGGAGGAGACACTCCTTGTTGAATGCGCTCTCACTCCCAGGGGACACGGCATGCCCTGGCACTGATAAGCGAGGGCGATGGCATTAACTATTCAGTGGGCCAACCTCTGCTTTGATACAGCACTTTCCTTCTGCCGACCACCATAACAGACAGAGAGCTGCTCAGAAGATCTCATGTTCTGAGTATGGTCCACATAAAAGCGCAGAGTGCGAACAGGACACAGCAATGAAAGGGCTGGATCTGCCTCCTCTGTGGGCAGCGCTTGCAGGTTCACCACCTGATCTCTAAAGGGGGTGGTGGGAACCTTGGGCACATAGCCGGGCACGATTCGCTGACCGAAAATGCCTCCAGATCTCCAACTTTCCTGATCGATGCCAACGTGACCAGCAGAGCTGTTTTCATAGACAGAATTTTTAGGGGTTCTGACTCGAGTGGCTCGAACAGATCTTTCTGCAGACCCGGTAGGACTACAGAGAAATCCCAAGAGGGCATAAGAGGGGGGCGGAATGGATCCGCCTCTAAGGAATTGGATGATTAAGATATGTCTCCCTTTCATGCTGCCATCCACCACATCATGGTGAGCGGAGATGGCACCAACATAAACCTTCAGAGTGGAGGGTGACAGCCTACGCTCCAGCTTATCCTAAAGGAAGGATTACACAATACTAATCCGGCATGTCCGGGGGTCTTCTCGGCGAGAACCGCACCACTCAGCGAATAGACTCCACTTCAGGGTGAAGACATGCCTCGTAGAGGGTGCTCTAGCCTGAGTGATGGTGTTAACTACCGAAGCAGATAAGTCACCTAAGTCTTCCGCACTCCGTCTAAGGACCACACGTGGAGGTTCCAGAGATCTGGGTACGGGTGCCAGAGGGTGCCCCATCTCTGAAAGTCATTCCTCAGGGGAATACGCCAGGTGAGGACATGAGCTGTCCGCGAGCACTGCATTCACATGCTGGACCCTCAAACATGTGATGCAGTACTTGTGCCTGTCAAGTGGAAACCACCACACTCAGAAACGCACGGTCGGAATGACATCTTTAAAAAGATCTGCTGCTCGACTGTGTTGCTCTCTTAGGGAAATCTGCTCTTTGTTAAAAACTGCTCTTTTATATGCCCAGTGAAATGCCCAGGGGACAGGAGGTCGACCCAACTCGACTGCCACTGATTGCATCATTGCCCACACTGGAATCAGATTGTTGCTCTCTCTGGAAGACAATCTTGCAGATATCAAGTTATCTTCAGTCTCTTGTGAGGTTTTAAAGCAAAAGTCTGAAGCATGCTCTTCTGGGTGCCAGTTATATACTCTACTAATGATTGATCACCAGCATGACTGCTCCACCAACTCATAGGCATTCATTGGCCAATTTTCTTACTCTTCAGAGTGATTGGTTGTCTAGCGTCTCCCAAAGTGTCGCTGACACACATTGAAGTTCCCTATGAAGGGGAACTACGTATTGTGGTACTTGACAAAGGTTTGCCAATGTAGTCCTGAGCCCATGTGGTAATATCTCTTCTATATGAATGACGATTCTTGATAACGTGCCACCTGAGGGATAGGAGATCATGGTAGTTCAGGTTAGGCTTCCTTCCTCCAGATTCCTTGAATCTTTTAATTATGTTATGCACTATTGAAGGTGAAATATCCAATTGTCATCCTATCTTTGTTTTTAAATATTTCAAAAATGTTTCACATATTTGTTGGCAAACTGGTGATCTGCGGCCCATCTGTGCTTCTAAAGGACTAGACCTGTCTTGGATGCTGCTTTTGTACTAAATCATAATTACAATCACCTGTTGACATCACCGGTTTCAAATTAAATTGCTCCGGTCCCATTTTTGGAATGTGTTACAGGTCTCAATATATATGAAGGATGTTCTCCATAATCACCCAAAGCATATGGGTGAAAACATGACTGAGATGATATAGACAGGGGTACATTCATTCACTCATTCATTCATTTTCATTCCGCTTAGTCCCTGATTTATCAGGGGTCGCCACAGCTGAATGAACCGCCAACTATTTTGGCATAATTTTACATGTTTTACGCAGCAGATGCCCTTCCAGCTGCAACCCAGTACTGGGAAACACCCATACACTCTCACATTCACACACACGCTCATACACTATGGCCAATTTTGTTTACTTAATTCACCTATAGCGCATGTCTTTCGACTGTTGGGGAAACCGGAGCACCCGGAGGAAACCCACACGAACACAGGGAGAACATACAAACTCCACACAGAAATACCAACTGGCCCCGGCGGGAATAGAACCAATGACCTTCTTGCTATGAGGCGACAGTGCTAACCACTGAGCCACTTTACCGCCGTCAGCGATGCATATGTGTAATCAAAATTTTAAATAAAATATGATGCTAGAAAGGGACTTTAGCGTACCAGTGTTGTTGGCAACCTTGCTATCGTTACTCGTTACTACAAAATCAGGAATTTCCCCATGCATCATTTGTAAGATAATGCATTAAATGTGTTATTTGTGTAATATATTAAAAATTGTGTCTTCTAAGTAGCAGTGCTAGTACTGTAGGTCGTGCATGTCATTCAAACATAGCAGGACATAGTACATGCAACTTTGCCATGCTTGTGGCTTTGGAGAAAAAAAAAAACATTAAAAAAGTTAGATTCTGTGTGGTAGGTCGGAGTTGCAGTCGTACCCACAAACCATGCCCGAGTCCAACTGAAAAGGGTGGTCTGGTGTGTGGTTTGATTTAAATGTGAAGACAATCACTCCAAATCACGGAAGTGAGACACTATTAATCACAGAGTGGAGTTAGTCCAACAGTGCATTCATGCATTAAATCACTCGCTTTTCTGACACACATACAGTGGCTTAAACGTTGCTGAATGTGTATCTAATTTGAATGTGTATCTTCTGCACAACTTCAGAAGAAACTTTTATATCACATTTATGATAAATAGAGAAATCTGCTGCTTAGTGTTAGCAGGCTGAGAACTAAATTGCATTTTAAAGTCAAAAAAGTTCAAACTTGATGGTCAGTGGAAACCCAGGTGCGAGCAAGGCAATCCAGCTAATTGTGAAAACATCTCCCCAGTTGTTCTCTTGGAAAAACTCCTCCACATATATATAACATATAAATAACATATTCTATAACATATAAATTTGGGTGTACTAGTTTTTGGACCGTTATCATAAGTTATTTTGTTAGATAAGCTCCAGATTTGGCTTCAGTACTGACTAATCTAATGCATATGCACAAATATAATATTGTATAGCTTCCTATTAAAAATATGAATTTAAAAGATAGATTTGTGAGGGGTGTACTTGTATATGCTGAGCACATGAATGTGACAGAACAATTGTGCAATGAACAGTGTGAAAACCAGACCAAATAGGTTATGTGCACCTCTGAAAAAAATAATGGTTTATGGCATTGATTGTGGCTGCCAGGTTATCAACATATGACTGGTAATGCTGGTAAAGTCTCATTGGTTGTTGCTGGCATCCTGGTAAAGGCAGCTTGATCAAGGAAATGTTGAGACGTGTATGATTTTTTGACCTTCTCTTTTCTCATTTATTCGAATTTTTATCAAGACATTTGTGGTACAAAATCAGCATATACGTAGATGTTTGTAATTTTTTTTAAGGCATTCGTCTGGCTAGTAAAAATACAGAAATAAATACATATAGTAGTTAATTAAATGAAGCCAAAAAACACACTGAACGTCCTGGTTACGTCCGTAACCCACGTTTCCCGAATAAGGGAACGGAGACGTGCGTCTGGAACAGACTATGGGAGTACGTCAGATGACCAATCACTCTGAAGAGTAAGAAAACGGGCCAATGAAATGCCAAATTGAATTGGCAGAGCTCTGCTCCACAGCTGGCAGCAATGAGCCATCAGCGCTATATAAGCTGCACGCTGTGGAGTGAGCCTCAGAATTTGCCTGCTGAAGAGCCGATCACTCAGCTAATCAGCTGGAGACTCAGCTGCTGTGGCAGTGGAGACGCACGTCTCCATTCCCTTATTCGGGGAACGTGGGTTACGGACGTAACCAGGACGTTCCCCTTCATACGGGAACTTCAACGTGCGTCTGGAACAGACTATGGGAGACTGTATGGAAAACGCCACAGCAGCTAAGCCCGTCACGCTCCTGATGTGAAGTTAGCCAAGCATAGCGTGGGCGCACAAGCATCACCAAGAGCGCAACCTTCCAATGTCCCCTAGGCCCTTAATTACCATTACATGGGAATAATTACAATTTAGATCGGGGGTCGTAAATGTGCTTTTACCTAGCTAATATAGTCTAGGGATTTTAGAAATACGACAGTACGTTGGGAAAGCGTGCCAGTCCCCGAAGGGGGAGGATGCTGTGGAGGCCACCTGCTACCCAAGAGGGGAGACTTGATGGCAATAAGGACATATGGACTAGCCCTATGGAGGGGGAGTGCTACATATGATAAGCTGGTTAGCGGGTAGGGAAGGCACGGGTCCGCCTGGTCAGTGGGAACACTCCGTGGCTGAATAAGCATATGGGATCACCATCGGGGACCACGCATAGCTGGCACCGAACCTCAGCATGTGGGTAGACCAAGAGTGGGCATACCAGACATCACACTGAGCCAGGCACCCGGCTCCTCCGCTGAGTTGGGTGCTGGGGGCCTCGGAGGAATTCTCTAGGGTTCGCCAACCGGGAAACTTACTAGCAGAATAGAATTGGCGCACGTATCTCTGGGTTAGGGAGCATGGCGCAGCAAGCGTTTTTGACACTGAGTTTAATTTCGTCCCGATTGACCGGAGTGACCCAGTAATCGGGTGGAAACCGACTCCACTCGAGGATTATAAAATCTCGAGAATGTGTTAGGTGTCGCCCATCCCGCAGCTCTGCATAATCTGTTAAGAGGCGCTGCGTACTCACGCCGAAAAGAAGGCACCGTTTTTTTTTTTTTTCGTTTTTTTTAAATGTGCTCTCTCTCCCGGGGGACACAGCTTGCCCTGGCACATAAGGCGAGGGCAATGGCATAACTATAAAATGGACCAACCTCTGCTTTGATACGGCACTTCCCTTCTGCCGATCTTAACAGAAAAGAGCTGCTTAAAGACGTATGCTCTACGTGTCACATTAAGCGCAGTGCGCGGACATACAATAAAAGGGCTGGGTCTGCCTCCTCCGCAGACAGCGCTCGCAGGCTCACTACCACTTTTAATATAAAAAAGGGGTGGTAGGAACCTTGGCACAAGCTGAACCGGGGTCTCAGGTAAACGTGAGAGTAGGCCGGTCCATATTTCTGGCACGATTCGCTGACCGAAAATGCCACCGGAATCCTAACCCTCCTGACTGATACCAACAGGACCAGCAGAGCAGAGCATGGTCAGAAAACTTATAGATACTGAGTAGAGTGGCTCAACGGACCTAATCATAACCGCTGGGGCTAGAGAGATCCCGAGAGGGCAAGAGAGGGGGGCGGGGATGGAATTAACCATCTCGCGCCACGCACCTCTGAAGAACCGGCTGATAAGGTTATGCTTTCCCAGCGCGCTACCATCCGCCGCCACAGAGAGCGGGGATAGCAGCATGCCAAACCTTCAGTCTGGAGGGTGACAGCCTGCGCTCCAGTTATCCTAAAGGAAGAAAACACAACACTAATCTGGCATGTCCGGGGTTCTTCTCAGAGAGAAGAGCTCCACACAACGAATAGACTCCACTACAGGACATAGGCTTGGCTATACAGGGTGCTCTAGCCTGAGTGACGGTGTTAACCATCTACTGATAGGTCACCTAAGTCTACCGCGCTCTGTCTAGAAACCCTCAATGAGGGTTCCAGAACGCTGCGCGGGTGCCAGAGAGTGACCGTCCCAGAAAAAGGAGTACTTCTTCCGGGGAATTCGTCAGGGAGGGCCATCACGAGGAGTGTGAGTCTGGAAACTCGGGTCCGGTTGGGCCAAGGAGGCGCAACGAGCGAGACCCGCACCTCGTCTCCCCGACCTTGCACAGAGTCTGCGCGCGCAGGCTCACTGGGGAAAACACATATTGCGTAAACCCCGGGCCAGCTGAGAGCCAGCGCATCTGTGCAGAGCAGGGAAAGCAGCTGGCGAAGGGCCGCTTGGGAGAAGCAGCAGGATGTCCTGGGCCTCTCTGAAGCGTGCCCATAACAGCTGAACTGCGGGGTGGAGTCTCCATTCTCCCAGAAACGTAACTGTCGTGAGAGCATGTAAGCTGGCACGGTAGAGCTCGTATGGGATATGAACGGCGCGCAGCTATTAAGCCGCATGACTCCGGAGGAGCAGATGGCGAGCGAGCTGAGACATGAGACATCGCAGCTATGCTGGCCGTCCTAACCAACACATGTGCCCCCTCCCGTACCGGTAGGAACCGGCGGAGAGCGAGAAACACTGCCATTAACTCCAGGCAATTGAATGCTCGATATACACAGCCCACCAGCCCGTACTGGAAGCATCTGTCAGAATGACAGCATTACTGGACACTTGTTCTAAGGGCACCCAGGCCTGTAGAAGGCAAGGTCCATCCAGGGGCTGAAGGTGTGGAGACACAGCGTAGTGATGGACACCAGGTGCGTCTCCACGCGCCATGCCCATCTGGGGACCCGATCGCGAAGCCAGCGCTGAAGTGGTCTCATATGAACAATTGAGCGGCGTGATAGCGGCCCAACAGGCCGAGGTACCAGAGCACCAGGTCCGTATGCATAATCGACTAATTTAAGGTCTGAAAAAAAAATAACCCAGTCAAAGAATAACCAAAAATGCAGATGCGCGTGCGTCGAAGAGACACAGAGCATCCACCACGCATGGAACAGGGAGAGCCCGAAGGGGAGGACCATTTACTGCCATGCTCGGGCCGCATCGCACTTTAGGAGGGAGAGAGCGAGACATGGAGTGAGCGTCCTTCAGGTCTATAGCTGCAACCAATCCCGCGGACGGACCCACTGGGGGATGCGTTTCTGCATGAGCACCCTGATCAGCATCCTGAACAGATGACAGATCAAAACAGATAGGATTGGTATAACCCACCGCTCTTCTTCGGCACGATGAAGTATGGGCTGTAAAACCCACATTTCATCTCGGCTGGAGGGACCTGCTTGATTGCATCCTTTGCCAGGAGGACAGCAATCTCCTCTCGCAAGACAGGGGCGCTCTCGGGGGAACCCTCGTAGTATGAACACCCGTGAACCTGGGAGGGCGGATAGCGAATTGAATCGCATAGCCGAGTCTGATCGTCCGCATGAGCCACCGCGACGGGCTGGGCAGCGCTAACCAGGCTGGCAGAGCCCGCGCTAATGGCACCATCGGACTGATCAATGACATGCCAACAGAGGGGCAGCTCGGGAAGTGAGTGCTCACCCCGGGAAGCAGAGCGGCCTGAGGAAGAGCTGAAAATAAGAGAGAGTCTCTTACCTTCCTCCCAGGATCCCGCGGAGAGGCTGGAGGTGCGAGAAAGGAGATCATCCTCTGGCGCCCTCAAAGCCTGTGGCGAAGTGCACCAAAGCTGAGAGCTGGAAGGCAGTGCGTCCCATACTGGCAGCAATTGGGCTTCCACACCCAGAGGGAGGAAAAGCCGCTCTTTTCGGATCGCTACATTCGTTCGAGGGGGAGCCCCAGCCCTCCACCGGGGAAAGAACTGTTCTCCTCCTCTCCAAGTGGCCCGCCTTAGGTTCGCTTGAGGGTCCGATTACCGGACTTTACGGCGACCTATGACGGGAGCGTCAACTTCCTGCGGCGAGGCTTGGCGCGTTCACTAGCCAGTGTAACGGGCTGTGACGGCGGACCATTTTGGAGCCACGGGAAGAGCACTCTCGGCGAAGAACAGCCAGCGCGGACGGGTCCGGTGGGGGAGCAGTTTTTCGAGCCCACCAGGAGATGACCCGCTCCATCGCGCACGGCTGATCTCTCACCACCGAGGACTCCTGGGTAAAGTCCCCGACAGTGTCGCCGAGTAGGCCTGCCTGGGATATGGGCACACCAAGAAAGCGTACTTTGTCGGCGCGGCGCATATCTGCCAGGGTAAGCCAAGGGTGGCATTTACGGACCACTGTGTGGCCATCGTCCTCCCCAGGGCACGGGCGGCCGACTTGAAGGTCATGAAAGCATAGTCGACCATCGTGCGGTGCTTACGCATAAGTCTGGGGAAGAACCGCCCCTGTGCAGCACAGCAGGTGCCGTGGTGCAGGGCAGAAGCGGCATGGCCCGCAGCGGTGTGGGCTCTGGCCATTAGAGACACAGAAAACCCACCCACCTTGGACGGGGGTCTCAGCTTACCCCTCCAGGTGGCGCCAACCACCTGAGGAATAGCTTCGTACCCACTGGCAGCCTCGCCGTCAGGGGAGGTGAAGGCAGAAGCGCACGAGGACCGGGCAGAGAAAAACGCCCTCTATGCCAGCGTGCGCTCGCAGTGCGCCCCTGGACGGGAGCTGGAAGATTCATCTTACATCAACCCGCACGCCACACTTCTAGTCGGTCCGGCAGTGAGACTGGGGGACAAGCCATCTCCAGCCACACCACCGAAGCAGCCCAGGAAGCGCAGCCATCATGTCTGATTCGAGAACCGTGACTACGCATTGCACCCCGTAGGATGGAAGCGAGCCCGGTCTGTCATCTGAGCATGACAGCTCGCCCTCCGATGTCGCGATGGACATCTGATCTCCGGTGTCATCAAGCGGAAGCGCGGGCATCCCGGGGGATGAACCACACCACCACTCGAAGCTTGGATGGAGCGCGCTGTGGAGGAGTGGGGGGTCCGCGGGCCCGGAGGCAACAGATAAGCTTGGAAGCCGCGATCTCAGCTGTGCAACAGCCATGCTCTCACAGTGAGAGCATGAGCTGTCCGCGAGCACCGCATCGACATGCTGGACCCCCAGACGTGTGATGCGATACCCGTGCCCATCATCCGGAGATAGGAACCACCGCATCCAGAAACGCACAGTCAGAACAGCGTCTTGAAAAAGACGTGTTGATTGACTGTGTTGCTCTCTTAGGGAATCTGCTCTTTTAATGGAAACTGCTCTTTTGTGCACACCAGCGAAACGCCCAGGGGACAGGAAGCCCAGATCGACTGCCGCTGTCGCGTCATCTCCCGCACTGGTGAGTAAACTGGTTTCAGTTTTGAAATCAGGTTGGCAGATAGAGTGTCTTCAGTCTCTGTGAGAGGCTCTGAAGTAATTAAATTCTGAGGCCCACTCCACAGCGTGCAGCTTATATAGCGCTGATGGCTCAATTTGGCATTTCATTGGCCCGTTTTCTTACTCTTCAGAGTTATTGGTCGTCTGACGTACTCCCATAGTCTGTTCCAGACGCACGTTGAAGTTCCCGTATGAAGGGGAACATATTTCACAAAGTATTTTTTTCCTGAATGTGGAAGGCTACAATTGTTTTACTACAAAATTATCTGAAAATCCCTCTGCTTATATGTAAGACACTGATCATATAATGAATATGCTAATATACATTGTCAGTTACCTTTATGAGCAAACGCTGCCTGAAAAGTCATTGTCTGGGAGGGCAGCGAGGCAACAAGTCAGCTGCCTAAGCTTTCGGATACAGTCACAGTTTGTAGGCTGATGTGCCAACTTTCCATGTTTATTTCCTTTTTGCGCGGTACTCAGAAGGTGATTTCCTTTTGGAGGAAATGGAAATTGCCTAGTGGGATTTTATGCTGAACTCATCAAAAATATGTCAAACCTTGTCATATATATATCTAGGCCTCACTGTGATTGACATGACGGCCAAAAATCCCATCCCAACACCAGTGGGGTGTCGTGGACGTACTCAAAAGAGTAACAAACTTAAAAGTAAAGCCTTTATATGTTGGGGATGCTCACTTCCAGATGTATATTTAATGTACATTCTCACAAACACAATTCTGAGCTTCAAAACCGCAGGGAAAGGCCTTTTATTGCTTGGTTGCATGTAGTATAGTTGCTCCATGACTTCACTGGGGTGTATCATATCACCACATCTGAATGGGATGTGCAGGGTGGATTCCCCGTAATGGATATGGCGGAGAGGAAAAGTTGTTTCCAAACAACATTTGAAGTTCACCTGATGACACATCCTCTTCACAGGATGTAATTTTTACATTACATTGCTTCTTGCAAGTTTTACAGAAGTTTTAAAGAGCAATGTTCAGTGAGTGGCTCTAAAAAAATTTATCAGAAATTAATAAACATTTAATTACGAGATCAAAAATCAAATGGCAGATGAGTGGTGCTAATAATTTTTGAAAATAACATACCATCACCCAGGGCGAGACGATGGCTCAGTGATTAGCACTGTCGCCTCACAGCAAGAAGGTCGCTGGTTTGAGTCCTGGCTGAGTCAGTTGGCATTTCTGTGTGGAATTTGCATGTTCTCCCCGTGTTGGCGTGGGTTTCCTCTGGGTGCTCCGGTTTCCCCCACAGCCCAAAGACATGCGGTACAGGTGAACTGAATAAACTAAATTGGCCGTAGTGTATGTGTGTGAATGAGTGTGTATGGATGTTTCCCAGTACTGGGTAAAACATATGCTGGATAAGTTGGCGGTTCATTCTGCTGTGGCGACCCCTGATGAATAAAGGGACTAAGCCGAATGAAAATGAATGAATGAATACCCTCAACCCTAAACCGTAGCCTAAACCTAACTGGGTTAGAGAAAAAAAAAATATTAAGCAACTATGCTATTTTGCCATGCTTTTATTATTTATGAGTTTATATAAAATCTTTTGTCAAACAGTTTCACAGGACTCGATAATAACAAAGAAATAAATTCAGACCTATTGTCATTTTCTAATTACAAATAAATGATTCACATAATAAAATTCTTATTTGATTTGAATATTTTTCTAAAAAGGTAACTTTTTAAATAATGTCAAAACAGTATATGGTTAAAACAACTTTGACTTAACAGTGTAAAAATTGATTACTTGACTTTACATAAAGTGAATAAATCCACTGCTTTAAAATTAAGTAAATTAACTATGTGCATAAATGTAAAAATTAAGTTTAGTCAACTTATCCGTTCCAAGTTATATCAGGTTTACTCATTTTTTGAAGTAAAGTCAAGATGTAGCTTTCAAGGCCACAGGTCTACTCACTTTTTTGGAAGTAAAGTAGCAACTTGCCTTTTACAGTGTATAGTGCAGATAAATTTGTTACAATATGCATAATAAAGATTCCGAAAATATCATAAAAGGCCTTAAACAGAAACATAGGCAAGAGGGGAAATTATATACTGTGGGTTATACACTCAAAGCACTTTTTGACTTTTAAATAATTGTTTTGCTTTTATGTCCATTAAAGACAAAATGTAGAAATTATAGTTAATTAGAAAAATTAATAATAATGCAGTCTTACCCAGAAATTTACATTTATGAGTGAAAAAATTTTCCCCTTGATATGGGAACGGAGACGTGTGTCTGGAACCAGACATATTGGGAGTACGTCTGACGACCAACCACTCTGAAGAGTAAGAAAACGGGCCAATGAATGCCAAACATGAATTGGCAGAGCTCAGCTCCACAGCTGACAGTGATTAGCCATTAGAGCTATATAAGCTGCCGGCTGAGAAGCGAGCACTTAGAAATTTACTTCAGAGCCTCTCACTGAGACTGAAGAACCCTTCTGCTAAGCTGACTTCCAGAGAGAAAGCAGTATTACTCACCAGTGTGGGAGAAGACACGACAGCGGCAGTCGATCTGGGCTTCCCGTCCCCTGGGCATTTCACTGGTGTACTAAAAAAACAGTTTTAACTAAAAGAGCAGAACTCCCTAAGAGAGCACACGGTCGAGCAGCGCGTCTTTTTCAAGATGTCGTTCCGACCGTGCATTTCTGGATGCAGTGGTTTCCTCTCCCCGGATGACAGGCACGAGCATTGCATCACATGTTTGGGGGTCCAGCATGCTCGCGGACAGTTCTTGCCCTCACTGTGAGGGCTTGACTGTTGCACAACTAAGATCGCAGCGCACTCTTGCATTAGGGTGCGTCACCCCTGTTGCTCCCCGCCATGCGGTTAGCACATGGGCAGGCCTGAGGGTTACAGTGGGGGCTTATCCATCGCCTTCGGGCCCGCGGACCCCTCACTCCTCATCAGTTGGCTCTGTACAGCTTCGAGTGGGAGTGCTGGTCCATCCTCTGGGATGGCCGCGCTCTCATTAGATGACACCGGGGACGTGATGTCCATCGCTGCATCGGAGGGCGGGCTGACATGCTCAGATGAAGATCCGGACCCTCTGCCACCCTCCGGGGTGGTCAGCGAGGCCTCGGATTTGGAATCGGACATGTTGGCCGTGTTATTCCGGGCTGCTTCGGCCGTAGGTCTGGAGATGGCTTGTCCCCCCGCACCGCGGCTGGACCGCTTAGATGGGTGTTACGTGGGTGCTAAAAGGGCGAGACCTTCCAAGCCCCCCGTCTCCTTCTTCCCGGAGGTACACAGTGAGCTCACGCAGGCATGGAGGGCACCTTTTTCTGCTCATCTTTTTCCTCATGTGCTCCCGCTCTCACCACCCTTGATGGCGGAGCAGGCAGGGGATATGAGGCAATTCCTTAGGTGGAGCGCGCTATTGCGGTCAATCTTTGCCCGCAAGTCGCCTCCACCTGGAGAGGTCCACACAGACTCCCTTCCAAAGCGTGCAGGTTATCTGAGTCTGTCACAGCCAGAGCCTACACCGCTGCGGGCTAGGCTACATCCGCCCTGCACGCTATGGCCATCTATCAAAGCTACCAAGCCGAGAAGCTGGCTGAGCTGCAGGAGGGTGGTTCTTCCCCGGGCTTGATGCATGAGCTCCGCACGGCAACCGATTACGCTCTCATGACCTCCAAATCGGCTGCTCGTGCCCTGGGGAAGACGATGGCCACACTAGTGGTCCAGGAATGCCAGCTCCGGCTAAACCTGGCTGATATGAGAGACGTTGACAAAGCTTGCTTTCTTAACGTTCCCATATCCCAGGCTGGCCTGTTTGGCAACACCGTCTGGGACTTTACCCAGAAGTTCTCCTCGGTGAAAGAGCAGTCCAAAGCGATGGGACAAGTCATCTATCAGCGGGTTTGGAAAACTGCTCTCCCCGCTGCCCCATCTGCCTCGGCTGCTCCTTGCCGAGGGCGTCCACCCGCGCCTCCAAAATCTGCTCCGCTCCCGCTGCCCATTCCACCGGCTAAGCGGCAACGACGAGCCCCCCATGGGACTGTGACGCCACTGCCCCAGGGCGCCTTTAAGTCCGGTAAACAGACCGCAAAGCGTCCCTGAGATGGGCCATCCGGAGAAGAGGGGACCTGCTCTTTCCTCGGTGGAGGGCCGAGGACCATTCCAGTCAATAACAACAACTTTAACACCACTGCTGGCCTCCGGGCCGGCGGTACCCAAATTTTCAATAAAAGAACAGTTTCCTCTTTCTCCGGATGTGCAATCCCGAGCCTTGCCAGTCTGGGACACTTCGCCTTCTAGCTCGCAGATCTGTGCAGACTGACCTGTCATTTACACAGAATGCCGTTCAGGATGCTCACGCAGAAACGCATACTCCAGTGCGTCCGTCCTCTGGATTGGTTTGCAGCTATAGACCTGAAGGACGTGTATTTTCATGTCTTCATTCTTCCACGCCACCGTCTATTTCTCCGGTTTGCGTTTGAAGGACGAGCATGGCAGTACAAAGTCCTCCCCTTCGGGCTCTCTCTGTCTCCGCAGTTTTCACCAAGCTCGCGGAGTGAAGTGAAGTGTGAAGTGTAGTGTAGTGTGGCCAAGTATGGTGTCCCATACTTGGAATTTGTGCTCTGCATTTAACCCATCCAAGTGCACACACACAGTTAGTGAACACACACATACCGTGAACACACACCCGGAGCAGTGGGCAGCCATGCTGCGGCGCCCGGGGAGCAGTTGGGGGGAACGGTGCCTTGCTCAAGGGACTCACCTCAGTCGTGGTATTGAGGGTGGTGGAGAGTGCTGGTCATTCACTCCCCCCACCCCCAATTCCCGCTGGTACCGAGTATCGAACCAGCAACCTTCGGATCACGAGTCCAACACTCTAACCACCAGGCACGACTGCCGGAGGGTGTCCTAGCGCCGCTTCGGCTCGCGGGCATCCGCATACTCAATTATCTCGACGACTGGCTGATTTTAGCCTCGTCTCGGGATCAATTTATTATGCACAGGGACAGGGTGCTTCGGCACCTCGACCAGTTGGGGCTTCAGGTCAACCGAGAGAAGAGCAAACTTTGCGATTTTTGAGGATCTCTTATCTCGGGCTGGAGCTGGACTCGATCGCCATGGTTGCGCGCCTCTCAGAGGAGCGTGCCAGGCTGGTGCTTTCCTGTCTGAGCACCCTTGACAGGAATACAGTGGTCCCACTAAAATTATTTCAGAGGCGTCTGGGGCATATGGCATCTGCAGCCGCTGTCACACCGCTCGGTTTGCTTCATATGAGACCACTTCAGCGATGGCTTTATGATCGAGTCCCCAGACGGGCATGGCGTGCGCGCGCACACCGGGTGCACATCACTCCGCTGTGTCGCCGCACCCTCAGTCCCTGGATGGATCTTGCTTTTCTACGGGCCAGTGTGCCCCTAGGGCAAGTATCCAGGCATGTTGTCGTATCGACAGATGCCTCCAGCACGGGCAGGGGGGCCATGTGCAACCAGCATGCAGCTGCGGGTTCATGGTCCGGACCTCATCTGCATTGGCATATCAACTGCCTGGAGCTGTTGGCAATGTTTCTCGCTCTCCGCCGCTTTTTACCGGTGTTGGAGCAGAAACACGTGCTGGTCAGGATGGACAGCATGGCAACGGTAGCTTATATCAACCATATGGGAGGTATACGTTCCCGTCGCATGTCTCAGCTCGCTCGGCGTCTGCTCCTCTGGAGTCACACGCGGCTGAGTTCGCAGCGTGCCATTCATATTCCGAGCGAGCTCAACCGTGCAGTTGATGCGTTCTCATGGCAGTTAGAGTCCCGAGGAAAATGGAGACTCCACCCCGGTGCGGTCCAGTTGATATGGGAGCGCTTCGGGGAGGCCCAGGTCGACCTGTTTGCTTCTCCCGAAAACATGGATGCGCTGGCTCACAGCTGGCCACCGGGTATGCGCAAATACACGTTTCCCCCAGTGAGCCTAATCGCACAGACACTGTGCAAAGTCAGGGAGACGAGGAGCAGGTCTTGTTTGTTGCGCCTCTCTGGCCCAGCCGGACCTGGGTTCCTGAACTCACACTCCTCGCGACGGCCCCTCCCTGGCGCATTCCCCTGAGAGAGGACCTCCTCTCCCAGGGACGGGGCACCCTCTGGCACCCGCGCCCAGATCTCTGGAACCTCCACGTGTGGTCCATAGACGGAGCGCGGAAGACTTAGGTGACTTACCGGCGGCGGTGGTTAACACCATCACTCAGGCTAGAGCACCCTCTATGAGGCATTCCTACGCCCTGAAGTGGAGTCTATTCACTGAGTGGTGCGCTTCTCACCGAGAAGACCCCCGAACTTGCCAGATTAGCGTTGTGTTATCCTTCCTTCAGGAAAAGCTGGAGCGTAGGCTGTCACCCTCCACACTGAAGGTTTATGTGGCTGCCATCTCCACTCATCTGCAGAGAGATCCATTCGAGCCACTTGATTCAGTATCTTTGAAAATTCTGTCCATGAAGACAGCTCTGCTGATCGCGTTGTCATCGTTCAAGAGAGTCAGGGATTTGAAGGCATTTTCGGTCAGCGAATCATGCCTGGAATTCAGGCCGGCCTACTGTCACGTTATACTCTCATGGCTATGTGCCCAAGGTTCCTACCACCCCATTTAGAGATCAGGTGGTGAACCTGCAAGCGCTGCCTTCGGAGGAGGCAGACCCAGCCCATTCACTGCTTTGTCCCGTTCGCGCTTTGCGCCTTTATGTGGAACGAACGCAAAACTTAAGATCTAGTGAACAGCTCTTTATCTCTTATGGTGGTCGGCAGAATGGAAGTGCCGTATCAAAACAGAGGTTGGCCCACTGGATAGTCGATGCCATTGCCCTTGCTTATCAATGCCAGGGCGAGCCGCGTCCCCCGAACGTGAGAGCACACACTAGAAGTGTTGCCTCCTCCTGGGCGTTAGCACGCAGCGCCTCTCTCACAGATATCTGCAGAGCTGTTGGCTGGGCGACACCTAACACATTCGCGAGATTTTACAATCTTCGTGTGGAGCCGGTTTCCTCCCGTTTATTGGGTAACCCCAGTCAATCGGGAGGAAACTAAGGTCGGTGTTAATAAACGCTTGCTGCGCCATGCTCCCTAACCCGGAGATACGTGCACCTTTTTTATTCTACTAGTAAGTTTCCCACTCGGCGAACCCTAGAGAATTCCTCCGAGGACCCCAGCTCTCGACTCAGCGGAGGAGTCGAGTGCCTGGCTCAGTTTGATGTCTGTATGCCCAATTGGTCTACCCACATGCTGAGGTTCAGTGCCAGCTATGCGCGGTCCCCCCCTGGCGACCCCATATACCTATTCAGCCACGGAGTGTTCCCCCTGACTAGGCGGACCCGTGTCTTCCCTACCTGCTAACCAGCTTATCATATGTAGTACTCCCCCTCATCAGGGCTAGTCCATAAGCTCTATTACCATCAAGTCTCCCCTCTTGGGTAGCAGGTGGTCTCCGCAGCGTCCTCCCCATTTTGGGGACTGGCACTCTTCCCAACGTACTGTCGTAATTCTAAAATCCCTAGTCTACATTAGCTAGGTAAAAGCACCTTACGACCCTCGATCTAAATTTCTAATTATTCCCATGTAATGGTAATTAAGGGCCTAGGGGACGTTTCAAGTTTGCGCTCTTGGTGATGCTTGTGCGCTCACGCTATGCTTGGCAAACTTCACATCAGGAGCATGACGGGCTTAGCTGCTGTGGCGTTTTCCATAAACTCTCCCAATATGTCTGGTTCCAGACACACGTTGGAGTTCCCATATGAAGGGGAACGTCCTGGTTACGTCCGTAAGCCACATTCCCCGAATAGGGAACGGAGACGTGTGTCTCCACTGCCACAGCACCTGAGTGTCCAGCTTTTAGCTGAGTAATCGGCTCTTCAGCAGGCAAATTCTAAATGCTCGCTTCTCAGCTGGCAGCTTATATAGCGCTAATGGATAATCACTGTCAGCTGTGGAGCTGAGCTCTGCTAATTCATGTTTGGCATTCATTTGCCCGTTTTCTTACTCTTCAGAGTGATTGGTCATCTGACGTACTCCCAATATGTCTGGTTCCAGACACACGTCTCCGTTCCCTATTCGGGGAACGTGGGTTACAGACGTAACCAGGACGGTCTATTTTAATAAAAAGATTAACAATGTACTGAAAACAAAAGTTAGAGTTATAATAAAAGGAAATCGTGTTGAAAGTGTTTAAACATTTCAACATTTGCCTTTTCTGTGAGCTACATAGCCCAATCCAACAAAGCTTAACACAGACATATTCACAGAAAAGATGCACACGTGCATATTAATGGCAAATCTAGAGAACTGATAATAACTTTGAAGTGATTATTTTCCAGAGATGTATAGCCTGTGTAATTGATAATCCACCCCACAATCATACAGTAATTTGCATGAATGGGAATAAAAGTGAGTGGTGTTTTACAGCCTCCAGTGTTCATTTCAGCTGAAAACCGCAATATGAATTGCACTGCATATATAGGCTCATTTTTGGGGTTTGTTCATAGAGGCACATTTTTCCAGTGAGTCCAGGATGAAAATACAACAAAAAAAACTGGCTCACAAAAACCCTGCTGCTCTTCATTTGATTTGTATGACTAAAATGTTTATGGGAGACGTTGAGTCACACTTTCATTTTGTGGGAAAAAAAAAGATGATGCCTGGCCAACTTGAATGCCTTCAGACAGGGTTATAAAATCCTCTGCATCCAATAACATTAACAGACTGTCCATTTGCAGAGGGTTTGTCTTTAATAAATGATGATAAATGAAAAGAAGGATGACTAACTTTGTGCTCAGATGGCAAACATATGATTCGGTCTATTCACTGAAACAAACACCTAAAAAGACAATCAAGGCAGACAAGGAAAACTGATTTGTCATAAATCTCGACTTGGAAACAAGAGTACTGGAGGATTTAATACACTGTGATGTTTTATTCCAAATGTAATGTTTTAATGCTATAGTGAATTAGCATCATTTCTTAAAAAACAAAGTGCAAAACACATTCATTCACTCATTCATTCATTCATTCACTCAATTTCATTTAACTTTTATGAGCATTGGAATCATAAGATATATCTTTTTTGGCACATCAACATTTATATAATTCATTCATTCATTCATTTTCTTTTCGGCTTAGTCCCTTTATTAATCTGGGGTCGCCACAGCGGGATGAACCGCCAACTTATCCAGCATATGTTTTACGCAGCGGATGCCCTTCCAGCTGCAACCCATCACTGGAAAACATTTATATAATTATTTAATGTAAATAAGCTTTGGATTTGTAATTAACACAACTTGTTGTTTTCTTATTTTTATTTATTTATTTATTTGCTTGATTGTTTGTTTGTCTGGCTTTCTCTTTAACAAAAATATGTTATATGCATTTTGATGGTGGTTGCCAAGTATAAATGTATTCAACATATTTATTTATTTAATTTAATTCAAGTTAGTTAGTTAGTTATAGTTCACCAAAACAAACAGACTTTTTTATGAACACAAAATAATACATTCTGATTACTTCTGGTAACCAAATGGTAGAAAATGTCTTGCACTGAGGTAAATAGATATTGTCAGCTGTTTGGTTAACATTTTCACTTTCTGCTTTGTGTTCAACAGACAAAATAATTGGTGTTTTATTATTATTATTTTTTTCCTGTTGTTGATATTTTTGATTATAACTTTGATTCAATCAAAAATCTCTCCAATAATGCTACACTGCATTAGCTTTATAAAGTTCCTTAACATCAAAACAACATTGCAATAACAAATATTAATTTGACTATTTTTTTAAATAAACATTAAGTAAAGAGATATCCAAAGTCTTGCCATCAAACATCTGAGAAGTATAACTCACAGCGAGATTGATCTATAAATAGAGAAGCGAACCATGCTAACACTCCTTGCCAAGTCTCGGTTACACGACTCACAACTTTTTATAGGCCGCAAAACTTCCTGTTGCTGTGGATACAATGCAGAAGAACAGTCCAGGATCTGGATATGAAACAGGTAGGACTGGTCAGGCCAATTAGAGGAGCCATTTGCTTGAATGAAAGCTAGCAGAGGGACATTGAGGGTAATTAGGGGTTTGTTCATTCACTGGGCTGGAATTGTTCTCCCTCTCGGCCGCACCTGGCTTTAGACTCACTAGAAGAATGGAAATGACATCCTGCTTCAGTTTTTAATGGCTGCTCAGCATAGACAGCTGTCATTTCCGTCTTTAGATGCATTTTAGAAGAGTGGATTAGCGAGGCAAGGCCCATTTAGAGATCAGAAATACAGATAACAGATCATTTTAATGATAAAATGCTATGGTAAAATTCAATTGCTTAACTGTTTCCTTTATATACACAGCAAAAATGTCAATTCATCTAATGCAGCGGTTCCCAAACTGGGGTGCGCGCACCCCTAGGGGTGTGCAGTCTGATGACCAGGGGTGCGTGAGAGAATGTTTGTAATGGCGGACAATTTTATCTTTTATTATTTTTATGTATTTATCTTGGGTAAACTTCACGTCATATTTTTGAGAGAAAAGAAATTCACTGAGAGAGAGAAAAAAAAATCACATTACAAATTGTAATTTGCAACCTATGCATACTCACTCATCTTGCGGTTTCACGTCTACGTCACAATAGCCCCGCCCTTTCACATTAGACGCTAAGTGATAGTACATTTGTAATTTTTTTTCGCTTATTATATTCATCAAAATGGACACCTGGTTAAAAACTGGCACTTTAAAGAAGTCAAGTGATAGTAGGGATGAACCATCTACATCGGCCTCTTCTATGGATATGTGCAGTGGCCTTGAAAATATGGACTCGGAGGATAACGAACGAGGTGAAGAGACGCAGGCGGGAACAGAAAAATCCAGCAAAGATGTACTGATGAAGAGAATTAGGCCTACACTAGAGAGTGAGAAAATGTCAAGTAAGAAACGCAAACATAGCAACAGTTACATTGGTTTCGGGTTTACATGGATTGGAGATGCAGAAAATCCAAATCCGCAATGTGTAGTCTGTGGTGAGGTTTTAGCTAATAGCAGTCTTAAGCCCTCATATATGGTCCGGCACTTACAAACAAGACACAGCCACTTACAAGACATGCCTGTAAGTTTTTTTCAAGGAAAATTGGAGGAACTGCAGAAGAAGAAAAAAATTATCCACTCCCATTCAGAATTAGGGGCTTCCAAAAATGCACAGAGAGCGTCATATCTAGCGAGTTACCGCATAGCTAAAAGAGGTATGCCCCACACAATTGGAGAAAATCTGTGTTTACCTGTTGCCAAAGATATAGTAAACTGTATGCTCGGAGAGAAAGCTGCGAAGATGTTGGACAAAATCCCTCTCTCCGACAATACTGTGGCTCGTCGCATTGATTCAATATCTGCAAATACATTCTCAGCCAGCTAATACGCAGAATAAAAAACAGCGAATTCTTTTCACTGCAAGTTGATGAGTCCACTAACGTAGCCAATCTATCTAATCTTCTGGTGTATGTCCGTTATTTATTTGAGAACATGGTGCATGAAGATTTTTTGTTTTGCCGTCCCCTTGCCACTCGTTCAACCGGGGAAGATATTTTTAATTTGATGGATAGCTTTTTTCAGAGTAAACGAAATTGACTGGGCGCGCTGCGTTGGAATTTTTACAGATGGGGCGAAATCAATGACGGGGAGGCACAAAGGAGCAGTAGCTTTCATCCGAAAAATGGCACCATCGGTTTTCTGGGTACACTGCAGCATCCACCGAGAAGCTCTAGCGACTAAAAACATGCCAGATGAACTTTTGTCTGTACTTAATGACGCTGTGAATATCGTCAACTTCATAAAAGCTCGTCCATTAAATTCACGTATTTTCCGCACAATATGCAACGAAATGGGCAGCGAGCACAAAACTCTTCTGCTGCACACAGAAGTGTGCTGGTTATCGCGTGGAAAAGTCTTGTCAAGAATTTTTGAGCTCCGATGTGAAGTGCAGGAATTTTTTGTTCATAACCCGTTTCACTTGTCTTCATTCTTGAAAGATGACATATGGCTTCAGAAGCTGGCGTATCTGGCAGACATATTTTCTACTCTTAATGAACTTAATTTAAGTCTGCAGGGCCTTAGTACTACCGTTTTTAACACCCAGGACAAAGTTGAAGCACTTATTAAAAAGCTAGTCTTCTGGGCTAACTAGATAAACACAAACTCCACCGAGTGCTTTCCACTGCTGTCTGAATTATGTAATTATGTCAAAGGCCTCATAATTGAACATCTCAACCAGCTTAGCCAAAATCTAAGGACTTACTTCCCCCCTATGGACCAGTCTCAGATATGGATTCGGAATCCTTTTGATGTCACTCCTCCAAACCCACATCTCTCATTTCAAGAGCAAGAACAATTACTGGAGTTATCATCTGATGGGAGACACAACATACTTTTTAAAAATAAGTCACTCGTGGATTTCTGGGCTTCAGCAGTGGTGGAGTATCCAGGATTGTTAAAGCAGGCACTGAAAGTGTTGATGCCCTTTGCAACCACATACTTATGTAAGGCAGGCTTTTCTGCACTGACATTGTTAAAAACCAAACATCAACAAAGATTAGATGCTGAGAATGATTTGAGAGTAAAACTGTCATCCATTGGACTAAATTTTGATGATCTTTGTGCAAAAATGCAGGCCCATCCATCTCACTAAAAAGGTAGGAAGCAAGTTTTTTATTCATAACTGAAATTTTCATATTTTCTAATATACAGTTATATATTCTGTATATTAGAAAACACAGAATATGTGTATTTAGTTATTGTAGTTAAAAATGTGGAGTTTAATCAGAGAAAGGGGTGCTTGACAGGTGTCAAATATTAGAAAGGGGTGCTTGACAGGTGTCAAATATTAGAAAGGGGTGCACATAGCAAAAAGTTTGGGGACCACTGATCTAATGGGACAGTTGAATGTATCTCATCAATTACAATAAAAAAAAAAAACAAACATCCCCAGACTTCCAGAGTGCCGATTTACATTTTATTTCACATTCACATTTTTCACTTAAAGAGCCCCAATTATGGGTTTTTGAAAATGAGCTTCCATGTAGTGTGTAGCACAGCTCTAAGTGAATGAAAACATCCAGCTGAGGTTTAAATCTGAAAGTGCACAGTGTTTAAAACTACTGATTCTTCAGCAAAATAGTTGACTCAGAGTCGAATGAATGAATCGAGTTGGGTTCGGATCTTTTGTTTGAATGCGTCTACGTCGATACGGTACATCACCAAATATGTATTTCCATATCCGGTAAAATGTGAACACACATTTGACTTCAGACACTACTGGAGCGCTGAGGATCACGGGACTGATCATGACGCAAAGATGACAATCCCTGACTGATGGAGATTCGTCTGCGGGGAATAAAGGGTTAAAGTTCATTTTCACAACGGGATTCGTCGGCCGTTTGCTATTAAAGGAAGGAGCAGCAGAGACTATTATGTGTGGGACTTTGTCAGGCTTTGACAGGGACTTTTTCAGTAACTGTTGCAGTTCATATGGACCAGTTTCTTCTTCCTCCGGATCATAACATGTAAGTGTAATTAAAATTGTTGCCTCGTTTTGTGTAGTTTGCAAAATGTGTGTTTAATTGTGTTTTAGAAGTTGTAATTGCCCCGCGCGGCTTGTAATCACTTAAATCTATTCACTAGAAGTTAAAGCTATTCACATATTGTGTCCAAAACCACATTGAAAATGCGCTGCGTGCTTCTTCCTTTACTGATTTAAATGCGTTTTGTGCTCCTGATCCTATGCTGTTTGTTGCTATGGCCACCATCAGCTGTTCCTTACATGTGCGGCGCGGTCAGTTTTCAAAATAGTTGTACTTTTGCCACTGTGTGGATTAATACTGAATGTGTGTCGTTATTACTTGAGGTTAGGGTTAGGAGTAGAGTAATATGATGGTGTTTAACTGCATTGCTTTATTGCATTCCTGCATTGGGCTCTCACATACTCTCTGGCTGCTACTTTATAGCCGTGGTGGGTATTTCTCTGTCTCCCGCTGAACCCAGTCGAATAATCACAACAGACTGGTTCATCGGTCCAATCAGCGCAGATTAGCATCGCGCTAAGGAGGGGTTTGGGAACAAATGAATCGCTGAACGAATCATATGGGAGTCGTTGGGATAATTAGGTAAAAATAAATGCATATTATAAGACAATAAAAGTGTTTATTGACCTTGCATGCATATCGGCCTTGTTGCAGACCCCCAAAACCAAAATATGACCATTTATAATGCAAAATAGGGGCTCTTTAAATAGTTATAATTAGGCAAGGCCTATGTTATTATTATTTTTTAATTCATTAATTTTCCAGTTTTCCATGTGCATTGCACCTAAAGCTGTGACTGTAAAGGACTTTTTTGTTAACACGTTGATGAAGCAATAGAAAATCAAGCTGTTAACCGTATATATAGCCCCCCTCCTCCCCATTAAATCTGTAAATATTGCAAACAAATACAGCTTAGATAAAAACAGAAATGCATTTTTACTTAGTAATCTTTATTATTATAACATTATAACAACAATATATATTATGAACACATTATATTAACAACAATAACTAAATTAATTTACCTTCTACAAATTTGTTGAGCTGGAACATCGCATAAAACTATTACGAAAAAAGTACCGTTTTCATCCAAGGAGACAAAGAGAACAAAATCATTTTCCTGATAAACTGGCGCCAAAAATCAAAAAAGAAAACTGCCATTTTATTTTCCATGGTCATTCAACAAATGCTGTAACTGAATGAAAGAAAATAACTTTTAAGAACAATCAGAACATTGCACATTGTAAAAAACATATTGTTGTTTCAACTTAAAAAATAAGTATTCATGCTGCCTTAAAAGGTTAAGTTTACTTCACTTAAATAGTGAAGTTGTCTTTATTCAAGTTAAAGTTGACAGAACTTCACAATACAAGTGTAATGGAAGTGATCTAAGTTTGGTTAACTTAAATAGATAAGTTGTTGTAATTAAGAATGATGTCAATAGGACTATAATTCAAGTGTAATGGAATTGGTTACGTTTAGTGAACTTAAATAGTGAAGTTGTCTCTCATTCACACACACACTTCAGCCAATAGTGTTTATTTAATTCACTGTACTGCATGTCTTTGGGCTGTGGGGGAAACCCGAGGAAACCCACGCAAACACGGGGAGAACATGCAAACTCCACACAGAATTGCCAACTGGCCCAGTGAGGCGACAGTGCTAACCACTGAGCCACCGTGGTTAGCCAAATCACTTTTTTAAAATTTAATTAACAACAATAATCAGGCACACAAAATAAAATCCCCCCCATATGTTTAATGGACTGTCCCTCTCTCTTGCGTGGTAAGTTTTGTTTTTTTTCCCTTAAGAAACCCTTCAACATAAAAGGGTAGACAGAAAAAGAGCAATTATTGCCTTTATAGTTCATATCACAAAATATACATGCCTGTAAGTTTCACGAGCAAAAAAATAAAATAAACAACTATAAAAGGGCGGTGATGAACACATCACAGCGGATGGCATCTCATTTCGGCTGTAAAGTGGTGATGCAGTTACCTTCCCCACCCCTAATTACAGCTTTATGTTGCATCTTATGTTGGTATATTAAACAATTATTTAAGCCAAAAAAAGAAAATTCTGTTATTTATTTTGATAGCATCTGGCTGCAGACTTGCGCATGCACATGCAGTCTCAGACACATGCACTTAATAGACTTTGTCACTGTGAGGTTAGAGACGGGGTTAAGGCTTGGTAGCGCTGACGAATGTGGGCGGGACCGAGAGTCGCGCAAACCTGTTGGAGCGAGTGTTTACAAGTGTTGAGTCCTGTGAAGGAGCACCAGGTGGAAACTTTTGTTTTGTGTTTACATTATGATTAAAGTTGTTGCACGTCCGGTTGCCACCTCAAAGTGAGCGAGTTTGAGCTAATTCTACATTAAGGTAGCGTTCAGAAAAAACAAAACACCAGCGAAGAAACACGACACAGAGGAACATAAACACCTACTGCCAGCTATTGTTTCGTAAGTGTTATTGCAGAGCAGCACAAACAGCACGCAGAAGTATAAATGCACGACTACGTGCAAGGCAGGCGCTGTGGGTCACGCCGATCACTCCACGCAGAAGTATAAACCAGGCTTTAGGTATACAGTATGCATTAAAAACATTCTTTCATCTTTGGAACACAAATTAAGATATTTTATTTTATCTTCCTTCACAGACGATAGATGCGTCCAAAGGCATCCAAAGTCCAGAAAAAGAACCAAAAACATTGTCTAAATATTCCATGAGACTTCTCAACTGTAATCATATGAAGCTCCAACAACACTTTCTTGAGCAAAGAAATTGTAGAAATGACTTAGTAAACGTGCACCTTGATCTGATGTGAACAATGGGCAATATGGTGCTTGCTTGTTGTGCTGCAGACTCTAATGGCAATATGTCGTACTGCTTATAGTAAATGTGTACCCTGACCTGACGTAGAAGAGAAAACGTAACGGTTACTAAAGTAACCCTCGTTCCCCGAGGGGGGGAACAGAAATGCTATGTGGAAACTTCCACTATGAGGATTTCGTCAGAAAGCCAATCATTCTGAAGAGTAATTAAACGGGCCAATGAAATGCCAATGAGTTGGCGGTGTCAGCGTGCGCAGCTGGCAGCAATCACAATCAGCTTGTGAATAAGAATGCCGGCTGTGCCACACAACAACACCTTTTCTAGCTGAAGAAGCCGAACTACAGCTGTCAGCTAAGGCGCAATCCCTGTGGCGAAGGAACATAGCATTTCCGTTCCCCCCCTCAGGGAACGAGGGTTACTTTAGTAACCGTTACGTTCCCCAGTGGGAGGGGAACTACAATGCTATGTGGAAACTTCCACTATGGGGAAATCTATGGAAAACGCCACAGTGATTGAACCTTACCACGTCGCTGGTGAGAGGTTTGCCAGGCTCCGGCGTGAGCGCACCATCATCACCAGAGACGCAGCCCACCAACGTGTCCCCTGGCCCTAACTTACCTTACTTACCTGTGAAGCACTTAAAGGCTTATTTATATATTTTTGGGGAGTCGTAAAAAATACACCTAGTTAAGATACTAGGAATTTTAAATTACGACAGTACGTTGGGAAGCGTGCAGTCCCGATAGGGAGGACGCTGCGGAGGCCACCTGCTGCCCAATGGGGAGACCTGGTGGCAGGAAGACATATGGACTAACCCTGAAAAGTGGGAGAACACATATGAAGGATGGTTAGCGGGGAGGGAAGACACGGGCCCGCCTAAGAGGAGGAACTACACCGTGGCTGAATGAAGCATATGGGATCGCCAGCGGGGATCGCGCATAGCAGGCACCTATACCCAGAACGCGGGCTGACCAAGTGGGCATGCCAACTACGTAATGGGCCAGGCACCTGACTCCTCCGCTGAGTCAGATGCTGGGGGCCTCGGAGGAACTCTGCAGGGTTCGCCAAATGGGGAACTCAACTGAACAGAGTGAATAAGCGCACGAATCTCTGTGTTAGAGAGAAAGGCGCAGCAAGCGTGTTTCAACACCGTACTGAATTTCCTCATTCACTGGCGTATCCAGCACACGTGAGGAAAATCAGCCCACTTAAAGATTATAGAATCTTTACGAATGTATTATGTGTCGCCCAGCCCGCAGCTCTACAGATGTCTGTTAGAGAGGCGCCGCGTGCTTACGCTCAAGAGAAGGCGTTACTCTTAATCGAGTGCGCTCTCACTCCCGGTGTACGCGGCTCACCCTGGCATAGAAAAGCGAGGGAGATGGCATCCACTATCCAGTGGGCCAACCTCAGAATGGATACGGCACTTCCCGTCTGCCGATCATAACAGAAAAGGAGCTGCTTAGAGTCGTAAGCTCTAGTGCGGTCACAAGCGCCGAGCGCGAACAGGACACAGCAAAGAAAGGGGCTGGGTCTGCCTCCTCCGTGGGCAGCGCTTGCAGGTTCACTACATAGTCTAAAGAAGCGCTGTAGGAACACAGCTTCGCGGTCCGTACTGGACTTAGCGGCGCCCTGAGGCGGGGGGCGGTGATCGTCTGTGAGGTGCTCAACGCTGCCGCTTAACCAGTTGAACGGACAGGGCGGCGGAGCAGATTTTGGAGCCACAGACGAGCGCCCTCGGCGAGAAGCAGCCAAAGTGGACGAATCGACGGGGAGAGCGGTTTTTGAGCCCGCCGATCGCACTTGACTACTCTTTCACCGAAGTGAACTCACCCCGGTGTCGCCGAACAGGCCAGCCTGGGATATGGGTGTGTTAAGAAAGCGAACTTTGTCAACGACACGCATATCTGCCAGGTTTAGCCAGAGGTGGCGTTCCTGGACCACTAGTGTGGTCATCGTCCTTCCCAGGGCACTCGCAGCCGACCTGGTGTTTTTAGAGCAAAGTCGGTTGCAGTGCGTAGTGCATTAAGCCTGGGTCGGAACCTTCCTTGTGCCGCTGGGCCAGCGCTTGGACTAGCCATAGCAAGCAAAACGGAAGCAGCCTGGCCTGCAGCAGTGTAGGCTCTGGCCATGAGGGACGCAGACAACCTACACGCTTTGGACGGGAGCCGAGGCTAACCACGCCAGGAAGGGGCACCACGCGGGCAAGATTGACCGCGCTAGCACACTCGACCTGGGGTTTTGCCTCGTACCCCCTGGCTGCTCCGTCATCAAGGAAGG
This sequence comes from Danio jaintianensis, assembly GCA_903798115.1. NCBI lineage: Eukaryota > Metazoa > Chordata > Actinopteri > Cypriniformes > Danionidae > Danio > Danio jaintianensis. The sequence goes on from CAIGQV010000641.1 coordinate 19,482,816, forward strand.
TGAGGGCGGAGCGCACGCAGACCGGGCAGAAAAAGGTGCCCTCAGCGCTGCGTGAACTTACTGTGCACCTCCGGGAAGAAGGGGACGGGAGGCTTAGAGGGTTTCCCCTTCTTATCCTCCACATCACACCCGTCTAATCGGTCCGGCGACGAAGCTGGGGGACAAGCCATCTCCAGCCTCGTCGCCGAAGCAGCCCGGGTTAGCACGGCCATCATATCAGATGCCATATCCGGAGCCTCGCTTACCACCCCTGAGGGAGGAAGCGGGTCCGAATTGTCATCGGAAAATGACAGCCCACCCTCCGATGCAGCGATGGACATCTGGTCCTCGGTGTCATCGAGTGAGAGGGCGACCCTCCCGAAGGATGGTGCGCTTCTCTCACTCGAAGCTTGGATGGAGCGCGCTGAGGAATGGGAGGTCCGCAAGCCCGAGGGCGGCGGATTGACCCCCACTGTGACCCTCAGATCTGCCCGAGTGCCAACCGCTACTTGCGGGGGACAACAGGGGTGGTTCGCCCTTTTGCAAGAGCGAGCCGCGATCTTAGCTGCGCAACAGACATGCCATCGCAGTGATGGCATGCGCTGCCCGCGAGCACCGCATTAACATGCTGGTCCCCCAGACATGCAATACAGTGCTCGTGCCCATCATCCGTGGACAGGAAACCACCGCATCCAGAAACGCACGGTCGGAGCGACGTCTTTAAAAAGACGCGCTGCACGACCGTGTTGCTCTTTTAGGAAATTTGCTTAAATTTATACGCACCGCTCTTGAAGTACCGGTCCAGCGAAACGCCCAGGGACAGGAGAAACCCAGCTCGATCACCGCTGCTCGCGTTGTTGCTCGCGCTGGAACCGGGAGAAATCAGCCTCTCAGAAGACGGCAGCTTTCTCTCACTCTCTCTCGAACAAAGTCGGAGAATGACAGCAAAACGTCTCTTTCAGACTGCACATGAGGCTTCTGAAAGCGAAAAGGTGTTGTTGTGTGGCACAGCCGGCATTCTTATTCACAAACTGATTGTGATTGCTGCCAGCTGCGCACGCTGACACCGCCAACTCATTGGCATTTCATTGGCCCGTTTAATTACTCTTCAGAATGATTGGCTTTCTGACGAAATCCCCATAGTGGAAGTTTCCACATAGCATTGTAGTTCCCCTCCCGCTGGGGAACAATGTTTTTGTTTCCTTTTCACTTGAATGTACTGTATCTTGACCACTGCCTTCTATGGATGATGAGGGAGCTCTCAGATTTCATCTAAAATATCTTAATTTATGAATATGAACGAAGGTGAGTAAAATGAGTAATTAATGACAGAATTTTCAATTTTTGGTGAACTTAATGTTTATGTTTATAATGTTTATGCATGGTGTTATTAGAGTGTCATGTAAGCTTTGCATTTGTAATGATCAGAACTAATCTTAGTTTGTATCGTTTTTTTTTTACTTTTCTATTAATCACCAATATATTTTATTTATTTATATTTGTAATAATTGCTTACAGATTATTGTGATCCTTCACAATATGTGCACAATTTCTGATTTTATATTAGTCATTATTAATAAATAACTTACTGTAGAACAAAAAATATAGTGTAGTGTGATGTTTTGTGTCTTTTTTGAAGCTTGACTATCCATAGTCACTCCTGACTCCTTCATAAGTACATGAAAAAGAATAACCCCTACATTATTAAAAACTTTGCTCTTTGTGTTTCACACATATGGCTTTAGAATAGCACGAGTGTGAGTAAAATGTGCTCGGTTCCCCAATTCCCTTAAGTAAATGAAGTCTTTGGCTAAGTGAAACCTCACCTATTGTCTGTCTCCCGAGGTTCTCCTGCATTTACCGGCATGACGAATGACCCATCACATGATGACTATGCTATTTACAAAATTACAAGCTAGCTGAAATTCGGTCTCACCAAACGGCTGCTCTGGGTCTGAATAATTGATCAGATATTGAAAAGCTCTAATAAAAGGAGGCAGCCCTATGCAGTCAACATTCTTGTCTTTAGGCCGCTATAGGCACATCTCTAATACATGAAGGAAAGGGCTGATTAGGCAGAAGAGCGCAAATGTTGTTCCTTATTTTTATCCCTCCAGGAGAGCAGAATTTGAAATACAAGATTAGGTTACCATGCCGCAATCTGTCATGCTAATAGAACACACCCAACCGGTGCCAACGCCAACTAGTTAAGAGCTGTAACACGAGCAGAACAAAACAGCATATTTATGACGTACTGTAAACGGCATAATGTACAAATATAAACAAACTAAAACCAAACATGTTTAGTTCAAAAAAGAACAGAAACTAAGAGTGTTAACTGAAATCACCAAAACAATAAACACTGAATTAAATATTAGCCATGCCAGCTCATGAAAACAAAGCCTGTCAGAGAGCAATGTCTCTTAAAATGTCAGATCATTTGGCTTTAGGTTGGAAAATATCAAAACATCATGTGGTGTGACTCCACACAAACATGCGGTCTCCAAACCACTAAGTTTGATTGATGTATAATATTAGTAAACTTGTCATTTGTAGAATTTTTGGGGGAATAAAATATCAAAAAAAGCTCAGAACTTAATATTTAGTAGAATAACCCTGATTTTGAATCAAACACACACACATGCACACACACACACACACACACACACACACACACATACATATTAGTGCTGTCAATACATAAAAAAACAACAACTAATTAATTAATCGATTAACCGCAATTAAAAGACTGAAACTTGTCATTTCGGCTATTCAACTGTAAACTTAATCTAAACTCGAGACAAACTATTTAAATTAAAAATACGATTGTTTATTAGAATTTTTGTTTAACTTGTAACACAGATTTCTTCATGTAAACAACATACCTGCCATAAACCATCAAGATCCTCAAACTGTTGGCTTGAAAGCCATATTTATTACAGAAATAAAAACACAGGCATGTAAGTGCCATTTGAATTTCAAAACAATCAATGCCAATAAAAAACAAAAATGTTGGATTCTAAGTGGACTACAAAAAATTCCAAAATACAGGCATTGCAAATATAAATAAAAAAGTAATGAATACAAACAATTGTACTCATTGAAAAGTTGCATTGCTGAAAGTTGAGAACATTAATTATAAAGTAGAAACAATTTTGCTTAGTCTTCATTTACATTCAGCCAGTTGCTGAGACAGACCAGTCTGTTGACATTATCAGGGGCCATGTGGCTCTTTTCTTTTGACTGATGTGACCTGAGAGTGAGAACAGTCTCTCACAAGTAGGGTTGGGTACCGAAACCCGGTGCCATGTAACGGGTATGCACCGGACCGAATCAGCATATGAATTTCGGTGCCACTGGTGCCATGACAAGGACGTAAGAAGCGTCAAGAGGTACATCAAAGGCACACATACTTTTGGGACTTTTGTCACACCATCTCTAAACATTTAATTCTGAACAACTTTAAGGGATACGGACACCGTCGGCAATGTTTTAGGCATTTGTTCTTGTTGCTAGGGAACACACGCACATAGGAAATGCGCACAGTAAAGCGCATGTGATGAGAGACTTCCTTCAGATTCATCAACACACATGATCGCATTCAACAAATTTGCTTAAACTAAACGTCAAACTTAATGAAACATTTGAGCGCACATGTAATCAACTTAAAGTCAGAGGAATGCACTTTGACAGCTTGCGACATCATCTGGCACTTTCACTGAGCACGTTTACATTGACACCAATACTCTGACTAAGACAATACTCTGGTTAAGAGTCTACCATGTAAACAGCGATTTTTGATTACCTTAAAAGGACTACAGACACCCACGTCACGAAATGCAGAGGTTTTTTCTTTCCATTCGGCGTGCGGTATCAAATTCCATTAAAACAACACTCTTCCAGCAGTCCTTACTTCATAATTCTCATCCAATACCTCAGTTTATCACGGGGGCATGAACAATATGTTGCCAAATGAAAGCGAAACTGCCGAACTGCAGTTAAAGTCATTAATTCATTTTCTTTTCGGCTTAGTCCCTTTATTAATCAGGGGTCGCCACAGCAGAATGAACCGTCAACTTATCCAGCATATGTTTTACGCAGCGGATGCCCTTCCAGCTGCAACTCATCACTGGGAAACACCTATACACTGCAGACAATTTTAGCTTACCCAATATACCTATAGCAAATGTCTTTGGACTTGTGGGGGAAACCAGAGCACCCGGAGGAAACCCACGCGAACACAGGGAGAACATGCAAACTCCACACAGAAATGCCAACTGACCCAGCCGAGGCTTGAACCAATGACCTTCTTGCTGTGAGGCGACAGCACTACCCACTGCGCCACCACAGTTAAAGTAAAAAAATTAAAAAGGAAACACCCAAAATTACATGAAACTCCAGAGGATATATATATATATTTTTTTTTTTTCTTTTTTTTTTTTTAATCAACATTTTTGCATAATTGAAGGGCTATTTCAACAAAAATTCTGTCCTTTTACTCATTTACTCACCATTCGCTTGTTCCAAACCTGTTTGAGTTTCTTTCTTCTGTTGAACACAAATGAGCATATGCTAAAATATAGCCATTGACCTCCATAGTATTTTTTTGTCCCTACAACGCGGGTCAGTGGTTAAAAAATTCTTCTAAATATCTTCTTTTGTGATAACTTTGCGATATAACACAAAAAGACAACAGAAGAAAGAAACTAAAAAAGTTTGGAACCACACATAAATCATATTTAGGCAAACTATTCCTTTAACCAATGTTTTTTCTTCCATGTTTCATGTAACCGGACCAATCACAAAGCCTCAGTTTGACTCCCGAGGGCACCTTTACCCAGTATCCCTTACCCTCTGACATCATCAGCCGTGCTCTCTTTAATAAATTGCACCTTTTACCAAAGCAAAAGGTGATGAATTGAAAAAATGTTTGGCAGCACGATCAATTATTTACGTTGTCTTTTACTCAAATAAGCTCTTGATGAATAATTAAAATTAATCTCATTATAGGAGATTTCATTATGGGATAATTTAATTAAATGAAAGCCCAAGGACCTCAGACGTCTGTGAGACACAGGGATGGATTAATGGGCTGAGGGGGCACACGAGTGGGACGTTACATATATTATTTAATGGCTTCTTCTAAGTAAAGACAAATCAATAGTTGTCATCTCATCAATATGCTGAAAACCTTTCAGAGCTACTGCTTACAGCCGTCCTTTTAAATATACAGTAGCAATAGATGAGCCCTATAAAATAATATGGGTGATTCTATAATACATTTTGCATTCTTCCAAATAGCTTATTGTAAACATGTTTGATTTTAAAAAGTATTTCAGTATTTGCCAATTACAAGTCACTTTTATTTTACTTTAAAGGGGCAAAAAGTATTGTATTATTGAGATCATTAGAGACATGTACTTTAAACATTTATGTTTAAATTCTTATATGTTCGTAACAAGACTTTCATGGTCATAGAATTGGCAATTTTAAGCTTTTTTAACATTAGTTACCACTTGCTATAGCATAAATTCTAAGAGTGCATGCCACCAATAATAAAACAATGATTACAATAACTAATATACAACCCATTGTGTGACTAGTGGAACATTATGTTGTGTTCCTTTTGTTGTAACAGTTTCAATGTTTTACAAAATAACTCTTGATGTTAACACTTTATAGCACACATACCTTTCAGTGCGTCAGATCTTATGGGGGAAAGTGACATAATTTCCTGTCTCATAGTTGTGGGATGTCATTTCTTTAGTTTATTGACACAAGATTTATGAGTAAACATTTTGATTAGATAAAAATTATTTAAAAATAAAAATGTTGTAGATTTAGGGAGTTGACAATGTGTGGCTTTTATAAATAAACAAAATGAAATGACAAAACCAAAAGTAAAATAAAACATTTTGATTACATAATAATATATATGATGGAAAAAAGATACTGGCTACTTTTGACAACAAGAAATCACCAGAAAAGGAACCAAAAACATTGTCAAAACATTCAATATGACTTCAGAGTTTCAACTAATCATACGAAGCTCCATAAACAAATTTGAGTGGCAAAAAGCTCCATAAACAAATTTGAGGGCCAAAAAGATGACTTTGTATTTAACGTCCACATCAGATGAGGGTGCACACCCTGACCTGACAAATAAGAGAAGATATAGACAAACATATTTATAGTCTTTTATTTAGTCTACAAAAATGGTCTTGGAGCTTCGGATTACAGTTGAAACACTGAAGTTACCTTAAATGTTTTGGCAATGTTTTGGTTAGTTTTCTGAACTCTGAATGTCTATGCAGTCTATGGAGGATGAGAGAGCTCTTGGATTTCATCTAAATTATCTTAATTGTGTTCTGAAGATTAAAGAAGGTCTCCGAGAATTGGAACGACATGAGGGTGAGTGATTAATAAGAGAAATAAAATTTTTGGGTGAACTAATCCTTTACGAATAATTAAAACTACAACTATTTGAAACAAATAATGACTATGGACACCAAATGTACTAGCAATAATAGAATTACCCATATATCACCCTATATGTACTGAAGTTAAACGAACACTGAAAAATGAAAGGAAAAAAGTTTTCCAGCGAGGTCAAATGTGCCTGTACGAATTATGAAGGGTACAAGTTGTACATCTGATCCGAAAAATAAATGATATCACAGTCTTATGGGAGCCATTAGGAAGCTTTCTTTGTGGGGAGATTTTTTAGCATGTCTTGTCTTCAGGAGCACTTAAGAAGCCGAGGAATTCCTCTGAGCCTATGATACACATCTAGGTAATGTTCCGGCTCAAGCCATTTTGTGCCATCCAGATATCAAATGTTAAAGGTTTTACACACACTCACACACGCGCTGGTCCACACTGCATTATATCATAATACAGGTGGATTTAGGTTGAGTCACAGAACTGCACGTCGCTCAAATTGTAGAAGAATGTTTGAATGAGTCACGCGTGACTGTTTGAGATTGTCACGCTATGACATATTATAATACCTGGATATTGTTACAGGTGAAGTTTTCATTGTGTGCAGGTTCAAAAGAAAACAACAGTGGAAAAAAAGCTATTTGGACTGATTTTGGGGTTAAATTCTATAAGTAGGACATACTTTTCAACTACAGATTTTTCAATTGGTCTGTCACTATATGAATGTAGGGGTCAAATAATTCTGAGTACAGACCTTTGTCCAAAGACATACTGTCTAAATGAACTTTCTTCCAGGAAACCAGTATGCAACACAGCTGGCTATCCTTTCTTAGTCTCTGCATGATCTCTTAAAAAAGTATACAAAATAATCTGCAATTAATTAATATGTATTTTTATTTTTCATTCATTCATTCATTTTCCTTCGGCTTAGTCTCTATTTCAGGGGTTGCCACAGAGGAATGAACTGCCAACTATTCCAGCATATGTTCTACGCAGCAGATGCCCTTCCAGCCGCAACCCAGTATTGGGAAACACCCATACACACTCATTCAGACACTACGGACAATTTTGTTTATTCAATTCACCTGTACTGCATGTCTTTGGACTGTGGGGGAAACCAGAGCACCCGGAGGAAACCCACGCGAACACAGGGAGAGAAAAAAAACCCCAGAAAAACAAAAACAAAAACTAGACTCACAGCAAACAAAACGAAAAATACAGCTAAATAAAATTAAACTAAATGCAAAGCAAAAAGCATTTAAAAAAATAAGTAAAAAAATATACAAATATAATAATTAAACAAATAAAGAATATGCCTTAAAAGTAAAATAAAATGTATACAAATATAAAAGTACTAATGCATTTTCAAATAATAAGTATTTCGTAACGTTTTTTATGACAACGGCAGCTTAAACATACTTTGCTATACATAGCATTATTAAAAATGGAAGTTGAATATGTAAATGTTATATAAAAGTTCAAAGCACATGCATTTACTTTATCCTTCATAATCAGGCATTGTAAATGAAAATCCTTGAATGATATGAGCCGAAGGACAATAAGCTTTTGAATTTCATTTCAGCATAATGTATATTCAGGCACAGGCTTCAATTTAAAAGAGGAAACCATGACCATAAACATTAGCATTTTGTGCAAACAACTGCGTAATTTGTTTAGCCCCATAATAAGCTGGAGATGGCATACAATGAAAGAAAGCCTTTTGGTTTTAAAATGAATAAAAATTGATTGCGTCCCAATAAAAAACGAATTGGCAGAGTGTTAACTGAATTGCACTCAAACGTCTGTAGCAGTCCCTGGTCGCTTTATTGTGTGCTAATGCAATAGAGCACACTTAGCAATAAATGCATCTTTCTGATGAGCTCGGAGAGGTTTTCCAAAATGGCCTGATGAAATTGTCCAAATTGGATTAGGCTGAGCTGCTAATGACTCTTAAAACAAAGGAAAATCTCCAAATAAAATTAGCCGAGCCTCTTGTTCTCTAAATAAATCATATGTAAATTACTGTCATTGGAAAAAATATGCCTGCCTGGAGGGTAAAGGTTTCATTATCTCAATGGGTTTGGAACTCTAATAAGGAGGCTCCTCCAAGACAATTAAAACTTGAAAATAAATCACAGGAAATGTATCTAACTTGCAGGAAGCCTCTTTGAATCATGATACTATATTTAAGCTCGCAATCTTATCATTTGATTCTCCTTGGGCAGTTGCTCCTAATCGTTAAACTCTTAATCATTGTTTGACTCCGTCGATGTCTTATTTAAGGATGTACTGAAATGAGAATTCTCAGCCGAAACCGAAAACCGAAAAAGAGGAAAGCAAGGCCAAAAACTGAAAACCGAAACACTGAAAGAAATTATGACAATTATTAGCACCGTTACATTTATGGCTATGACTGTGTAGCAGTCATAAAAATTAAATTTTTGAGAGTGTATTTAAATAGGGCCAGTGCATAAATAATTTTTTGAAAGGGTCAACTTAAGGAGTTTAAGGCTGGCATTAAGTATTTCCCCTTAATGATCTAAGTCTTCCCTTAACCATTGCTACAAAGTCCTTAGTGTCCATTTGCCCTTAACAATTTTAAGAGACCAAAACAGCTCCTTTAAATGAGCAAATGACACTAAACAGGCAAGCATTCTCACCCAAAAAAAATGTTTTAAATAAAACACTCGCAGGATTGTAAAAAAACACACACACACACACAAAAAAATAAAATAATCAGTTATATGCAACTGATACGCATGCAAGGCCAAAAAACACTTTCATTGTTTTATAATATGCATTTATTTTTACCTAATTATCCCAACGACTACCATATGATTTGTTCAGCGATTCATTTGTTGCGTGAGTCTAATCTGCGCTGATTGGTCCGATGACCCAGTCTGTTGTGATTGGCTGACTGCGTTCAGCGTGAGATGAAGAGAAATGCCCACAACGGTTATGAAGTAGCACAAAATATGTGAGAGCCCAATGCAGGAATGCAGTAAAGCAATGCAGTGAAACACCAGCATGTTACTCTACTCTTAAACCTAACCCCATATAATAACAATTACACACATTCAGTATTAATCCACACTGTGGCAAAAGTTGAACTATTTTGAAACTTGACCGCGTGTGAGGAACAGCTGATGGTGGCCATGGAAAAAACAACCGGCAAACGACAGAGGATCGCGAGTTCAGAAACGCATTTAAATCGGTAAAGGAAGAAGCACGCGTCACATTTTCTACGTGGTTTTGGACGCAGTATGTGAATAGCCCCATAAAGATATAACCTGAGAGATACAGTACAAGCACTGAACTATAATAGATATGTGATTACAAGCCATGCGGAGCGATTACAAGTTACAACACACTATTAAATACATATTTTGCAAACTACAGAAAACAAGGCAACAATTTTAATTACACTTACATGTTATGATTTGGAGGCCGACGGATCCCGCGTTGCACCATAGGTTATTGTATCAAAAATCAGAAAAATTACAGGAACAAACACAGCACTAGGTTGGCTATACTGTGGTATTGTTGTCGTGACAGAACATATATATATATATATATATATATATAAACACATATGTATACATATATACATATATATATATATATATATATATATATATATATATATATATATGTGGGGTTGCCCGAGGTACCACTGTAACGCTCTCGCTGACGTGGTTAACAAGCTGTCTGAAGTCTATGATAGTCTGCCAGTGCGTCTGCAGGGCTTTGATGGCGTCCTTGCCATGTCTGGCCTGCTGCTGTAGCTGAACACACTGATCTCTGATGCTGTCTCGAACTGACGACTGCTTCACTGCCTCCATCTCCAACTCAAACACACACCTGGACACAGAGTCTGCTTTGTGTGCTTCCTCTGCTTTTCTTATCAAAGCTGTGAGTTCAGTCTCCATCTGCCGCCTTCTACCACAAGTCTGAGTCAACTCAAAATAACTTTGTTCAACCTCCTCCCAGGCAGACTGTAACAGACTGCGGACAGGTGTTAACTTCTCAAGCTCTGACGACACATCTATTAGGTGATCGATCTCGTAACGAAACCCTAAAGATGAAACGTCACGCTCCACATTCAAAGCTGTGATCTTCTCCTCCAGCGCCACCTGCTGTCTGGAGGTCAGGGCTTGCAGAGCTGAAAGCACTTGGTTTGGTGGATGAGATCATAAAAGACTCTCCACAGCACTCGTCCAGTGCTGGATCTTGAAGATGTACGGCTGCAGTGACAGGTACCATCGCATGACTCTTGCATTACTGTCCTTCATTGAATGAATCCAGGTCAAAGCTCGATGGTCAGTTTCCAAATCAAACTCTCTTCCAATGAGGTAATATCTTAGGCTCTCCAAGGCCCACTTGATGGCAAGGCCCTCCTTCTCCACTGATGAATAGCGGGTCTCCCTTGGCAGAAGCTTGCGGCTGAGGGAGACAATGGGTTTTTCTTCTTCTTTATGTCCCTGGACCAGGACTGCCCCAAGTCCCATGGCAGAGGCATCTACCTGGACCAGGAAACGCTTCTCAAAGTCAGGGCTTTGCAAGACAGGGCTGGAGCACATCTTCTCCTTCAGTCCTTGGAAGGATGCTTCACATTCCTCAGTCCAAGGTGGTGGGTTAGGTACCTTCTTCCCTAGGAGGTCAGTCAACGGGGCAGCGAGTGATGCAAAGTCAGGTACAAATCGTCTGTACCACACCACAAGTGCAAGAAATTACCTCACTTCTTTTTTTTTCCTTGGTCTTGGACTCTGGCGAATGGCTTCGAGTTTGTCCACTTGTGGTCTGAGCTGCCCGTTGCCTAGGCGATACTCCAGGTAGTCCGTTTCTTGCTTAGCCCATTCACATTTGGCCACATTCAATGTTAGACCTGCTTTCTTTATGCTTTCCAGGGTCTGAGTCAGGTGTCTTAGATGTTCTTCCCAAGAACTACTGTGTATTACGACATCATCAAGGTATGCTGCCTCCCATCCTTCACATTCTTGTAGGACTTGGTCCATTAATCGTTAAAAGGTCGCTGGGGCTCCATGAAGTCCAAAGGGAAGAACGGTAAATTGATATAGTCCCATTGCTGTGCGGAATGCAGGGTATGGTCTTGATGCTGGCTCGAGTGGTACTTGCCAGTAGCCTTTGCACAGATCAAGGGTTGTGATGTACTTGGCTTTTCCAATCTTCTACAGCAGGTCATCTATGCGTGGCATCGGGTACACATCAAACTTGGATTGGGTGTTCAGCTTGCGAAAGTCAATGCAGATTCGGAGGGTCCCATCCTTCTTTGGGACGATCACTACTGGACTGCTCCATTCACTCGCTGAAGGTTCAATAACTCCCAATTCCTTCATAAGCTGTATCTCCCTCTTTAATGGATCCACCAGTCTCTCTGGGACTCTGTATGGCTTCTGCCTTGATGGTGTAGTGTTGGTCAGGTGGATTGTGTGACTTGTCAGTTTGGTCCGTCCCAGTCTCTGGCTGAATAGGATGGGAAACTGGTCGAGTAGGCTCTGTAAGTCCTGTTGCTTGCCGTCCTCTAGGTGAGTAATACTCACCACAGACGGTTGCCTCTTGACATCCTCTGAACCATCTTCTTCATCCACATCCTCCACTCTACGCACCATTAACCCAGTCTCAGGTTGCTTAGCAGGTGGCTCCTTCCACTCCTTCAACAGGTTAACGTGGTAAGTCTGCTTCGATTTCCCTTTGTCTGGATGGTGGACTTCATAGGTGACTGGCCCCATCTTCTGGACCACAGTGTATGGCCCTTGCCACTTTGCCAGAAGCTTATTCGATGAGGTGGGTAGCAACAGTAATACCTTTTGTCCTGGTTGAAGCTGCTTCATTCTCGCATGCTGATCGTACCACCTTTTCTGTGCCTGTTGACTTTCTTTGAGGTTTTCTCTTGCCTGAGTTTTCCCCACCAGAACGAGTGAATGTGTGACTGTATCTCACTGTAAGAAAGCATCATAAATAATTGGAAATCCACTGACCGCAATAATCAAACCCTTGGGAACAACTGTGGTCGGAACCAAAGTTCACAGGACTGTGTTCTCTGGAATCCTCTCAAGCGGTAGACTTCTACATTCCGATTGTTTGCTGCCGAACCGCATCATAGCTCATTACCATAAAGTTGACTTGATTTGAACTCTCCTCGATGCCCACACCGGCGAAGATGCGCCGCGCCACTCCTCTGCGCTTATCCCCGCCTGCTCCCATTGAAAATGAATGACTTCCGGCTACTTTGACGCTCTCTCTGCTTTTGGTAAGTCGTTAATATGAGTGGGAAACTTGAAATTTTCATTAGACTTGTCCAAAGGCCAGTTTATTATTTGTATTAATAAAAGTTGAAAAGTGTTACACTATGATCTCAATAAAATAAAAATTCTCCATGTCCAGATCAGTGGATCTGAAATGCTTAACTAGTATACAGATTTCACAGTTCATCTTTTCTTTTACTGATTTGAAATTTAGGTTTAAAAATTATTGAAAATCATTCAAGTGTTTTGAGTTCGCCTGAATACGTTCCTGTCACTTATTAGTCAGAAACCAAACATACTGATATGACAAATCTGCAGCAATTACTACAGCCAATAAACAGAATGAATGATGTTTGAGAACAGCTTGAGTGTGACTCAATATAAACACAGGGATTTCAGTTGCTTAGGTACACATAACCGCTCTAGTCTTTCTGCCATTTAGGTGATTCAGTGTATTGTTCACGTTTTATCCCTGTTTGACCTGGTGCACTTACTAAGCTTTGGTAGAGAAAATGTCACAGAGACCTGAAAACACAGCATTACAGGTGTTCTTTAAACTGGTCAAGGATTGCATGTTTGTTTTCTGTGATTCAAATGCCGCTTAATTTACTAACATCCCAATCAGAGTGGAAGAAAATAAGAAATAAAGACAAACATAAGAAGAATATGCAATTAACCACAAGCAGTTGTGTTATAGCAACTTAAAACCTTTTTATTTATTTACCTTTTCTTCTTCTTCTTCTTCTTCTTATTATTATTATTATTATTATTATTATTATTATTATTATTATTATTATT
>CAIGQV010000641.1:19496309-19507052 GCA_903798115.1 Danio jaintianensis
TTATTATTATTATTATTATTATTATTATTATTATTATTATTATTATTGTTGTTGTTATTATTAGGGGTGCAATGATTCATATTGAACAGTTCAGTACAAAGCCAAACAACTAGCATGGTTTTTTGGAAAATAAATATTTAGAAAATTATTTTTCCAACAAACTGCATAAAACTTTAACTTAATCTGACCTGATAAGGAACCTGACCAGGCTTCACGAGTGCTTGATTGATATGTGTGATTGATATGCTTGCATTTTGCATCATTTGAAGTGCCTCGCACATGATTTTTAGATGCCACGTCAAGTTAAAATAACTTCAACTTTTACACACAGCACAGCTCATCACTGTCAGATTCAAAGCAGTGGACCAATACGAAGAACTGGGAGGTGGAGCAACTGTTGCAAGTTACTGTTTACAGGCACTCAGTGACTGTGTCCGGATAGCCTCGTGCTTTATAGTGTGTTTTTTTCCGAACCATCCCTGAGAGCTGAGTCTCACATTTTCAGAAGCAAAGATGTGTTCGGTGTGAATGCCCTAAGAATACTTCTGCAGCCCAGCGGTTATTAATTCTCTAACTGTTGCACATTAAAAAAATTATAATAAAAGTGCTCTGTGCCTTATTACACTGCTAGCATTCTAAAGAAATATGATGCTCTCATTGAAAACAACTGAACAAATTACACTTACTAAGTAAAGAAGAAAGACAGAGGACACAGGCAGGAATTATTCAGTTTACATTAATTGAGCCCTGTTACACTATTCCTTCAGAAGCCCATTTCAGTCAGACTATATTTCCTGGCTGTACCTGGAACCACTGTCCACATAACCAGAGGTCATTTCCCACTGCAGGTGATATTAAAGTGTCACATCAAGCAGATTAGCTGTATAAGGAGCTGTTTTGTTGCATCATGGTTCAAAGTAAAGAAAAGATCATGGTTTATGATCTTAGTTTTAATAAATAATAAATGGGTAACACTTTACAATAAGGTTGTATTAGTTAATGCATTTACTAGCATGAACAAACAATAAGCAATACATTTATTAAAGTATCTGTTCATGTTAGTTAATGTTAGTTAATTAAAATACAGTTGTTCATTGTTAGTTGATGGTAACTCACGGTGCATTAATTAATATTAACAAGCATGAATTTGGATGTTAATAATGTATTAGTAAATGTTGAACTATGAGTAATAAATGCTGTACAAGTATTGTTCATAATTATTTCATGTTAGTAAATACATTAACATGAAACCTTCTAAAGTGTGTAAAGTATGACCAATAAATTCATGACTTATAAAGTTTAAAATGTAAAATGACAGATGACAGATTTTCTGTAAAATGACAGAAAAAATAAATACATTTGATCACACTTTAAAGATTAGAGGACCAGTTTCAGACACCTTATAGTTATTGGTGGTAATTTCCTTAATTATCTGACAAACCCTATTTAACTGGTAACTGAACTTTCCAATTTTCACCCCACATAAGTTTACATAAAAATTTGCTAGTTCAATTCAAATTTGACAAATTGTAATTTCCAGTATGATCGCATCCATTTTATTTCCTTTAACTAAGTCTCTCATTAATATGTTCAAACTCTTTTTGTGTTCGCATCTGTCAGAAATTGTTGCATTTGTCATATTTCAGTTCAGCAAATGAAGGAACATTAATTGCTCCAAGTGTTCTTAAAGGGGTAGAAAACACATTACCATAATTGAAAGTCCATACTGTGGTAAAAATAACTGTTCTCGTGCTTAGCTAGACCCACTGGTGCCTTTTGCTGTCTGTTGGTGAGAACTAAATATATTTTCTGCATTCTGAATGGCATTCCAGTCCAAAGTGTATGTGCCAGTAGTTAACAGTGTATGATCATAAATAGTTTTCTCAGCCAAAGCATTTTTTTTTTCAAGACAGAGATGGGTCTTAAACAGAGGAAGCGCAACTTTCAGAGTTATTTGCGGTTTTATCCTCTTGCTAAAAGCACACTTTAGCAAATGCTCGGATATCAGAGTATTCATTTGAATTGATTTCTGGCAAGATTACAGCATTGTAATATTGCAGGGTCTCAACTCTGGGCCAAAATTATGTCACTTGGACCACCTGTTCCTGGAAAACGTCATCACCCTTAAGCAGTCCCGGCTGGCTTCCAAAAAGTGAACTTCTGAACTGCTGCCTTTGCTCCTGATTTGTGAGTAAGCAGGCAGCAACAGCCACTCTAAGTTTGAGAGTGTGGTTAGAGGAGTTACATAAGAGATTAACCCGCTCTCGACATGTCAGTCAACGTCAGGGTGCAGCGGGAATGAGGATTTACCCAATTTAAGCACTAATGAGAGCACAAATGCACACTGTTAAGATGCAGGACTTAAGTAAGCTCTTCTGTGTACTAATTTAAAGTCACCATGTCATCCAAAATTTCAGTTATTTTTATGAAATTCTACAGATTCTATTTTATCAGGTTATTCAGTTTTTTGTTTGTTTTGTTTGTAATATTTAATCAAAATACCATCCAATGACATCTTAACCCTAATTATGTGTTTGCTATTGTGAGGGCAACCTGTCAATCACATGAGATCAAACAATAGCAAACCATCTGACCTCTCTTTCACCAGCAGTGGTTTATTCCAATATTTCTATTTTCCCATTATTTTTGGGGAGGCAAAATATTCATTAAAGCAGTCTAAGCCTTGAAACAATCAAAGTTTATGTACAAGTGTATTGCAAAATATATTAAAAACATACAACTATTTTGTATAGAATACTATTTTGAGAGGGAGATCAACTCTATGTGAGTTTTGCTCATTGTCACTCTTTGACTGATTATCGGTGGAATTTTCTGGCATTTTAGAAATGTATTAAACAGTACTGTTTGAATGTGTTGAATGAATGTGAACAGATGGGTTTTGCAAGAGCATATGCAGTTGAATAACAACTTCGGAGCTCACAACAGGTCTGTCTTTAAATGTTTTCCATTGTTGTCGGAAACTATTTCCTTAGTAAAAAAATCTCGTTCACTTTCTTTTTTAAGCGACATTGCCAACTATTGGCCTGCATAATAAAGTTGTTTTATCTATGCAAAACATTTCAAAATTCCTATTAAAAAATAAGAAAACCAATAATCTGTTTTTCGTTGCTGTGTAAATGAACACCTACATTTCTAATAAGATATTCTTAGACAATATTTGGCAGAGAAGAATAAAATGAATGAATAAAAACTTGACTAATTTCTCACGACTAAACAGTGAACTAAATAGTGCATAAATCATACAAATTTCTTAAAAAACAATGTGTTCTTTGTTTTTGTTGTTTGTTTTCTTTTGGGAGAGATTGACAGACGTGGTCCCAACAAACAGCTGTGGTAAGAAAAGAACTAAAAAGTAATAGTAAGTAAAGAAAGAAATAAGCAAATAATGACAAGAAGGGGTGTGAAATGTTAAGAACTAAATATAAATATTAATAAAAACAAATAAATACACATTTAAAAATGTTGTGTTTCATGGGAGAAAGCAATTAATCTCAAGAATGAATAAGTAATGAGTAGGTTTTGCCAGAATATTCAACCACTACTGACATGTAATGCACTACTCACAAATTTCTTTAAAAAGCTAAATAAATAAAT
Organism: Danio jaintianensis; assembly: GCA_903798115.1. Lineage (NCBI taxonomy): Eukaryota > Metazoa > Chordata > Actinopteri > Cypriniformes > Danionidae > Danio > Danio jaintianensis. The sequence goes on from CAIGQV010000641.1 coordinate 19,499,925, forward strand.
AAAATACTTGTGCATCTCATGGAAATAAATAAAGCATTTTATGCTTATATTTTTGCATTTTATTTTTGGATTTCAAAATTACATATTTAATTCAATGTGTTTATTTACAAGCAATTTCTTAGTGTTTGTATTGTGTTTTGTCACCATTTCTGTTGAGTGTATTGATGTGAGAAGGGGTTTAAATATACAATGTATTTTGCTTTCATTCTACTTTCATATTATTTCATGTTATCTCAGGTCTCATTATAAATATACCTCTAATATAACCATAGTAATATCATGTGCAGTATTAATTACAGTATAAAGTTTAATTGCTATGGAAACAAAAGCTAAGCTCAAATACTGTAACTCTTGGAAAACAAAATAAGTCAGAATTATTAGCATTTTTTATTCTTTTTCAAATAATAATAAGTGCTGTTTAACAAACCACGGACATCTTTATAGTATTTTCCTCTTAATTTTTTTTCTTCTGGGGGAAGTTTTTAGTTTGGTTGGTTCGTTGTATTAAAAACGTTTTGTTTTTTAAAGTTGGTCAATGGCATTTTTTTCGATTGGCTACAGAACAAACCACTGTTATTCAATAGTTCGCCTAATTAACCTAATTTGCCTGTAGTTAACCTAATAACCTAGTTAGGCCTTCAAATTGCAAATTGCAGCTGAATACTAGTATCTTACAAAATAATGTGCTGTCATAATTGTGATAGCAAAAGATATTAGCTATTAGGAAATTAGTTATTAAAACAAACAAACAAAAATATTATCTACATAAAATAGCACTTGGAAAATATTTTTTAAAAAGAAGTGAACTTCCCAGTAGGGTTAATAATTCTGACTTCAACTATACCGTCTATAACGTGCACATGCGCATGTCTCACATAGTCAAAAAAACTCAATTAAGAGCAACATTCAAGCAGCTCACACAGAATTTTCTAAAACGAAATCTGAAATGAAAGCAGTGCAACGCTTCAAATCCACAGCTTTACATCTGTGAGTGTTAACAGTAAAGTAACACGCTCTATAATTCACCTTCAACCTGGTGCTGACTTCAATGTACCCACATTTGTTTGTCTGAAAATGTTCTCGGCAACTTGCTAGATGGAAACGACATTTATTATTTTGGGCAAGCTCCCGTTTTAAAGACTAAATGTAAAGAGAAACACAGCCGTTTCCAGCCGAGAGAGTCCTTGGTGAAATCACTTCACACTTTGAGAGAGGTGCTGACAGTAGGGATCAGGGCTGCGTAAGTTATTCCAGAGGTCTCAGCAGGATAGCAAACGATGTGACCTAAACAAGAAGCCGATAAGCCCGTGACATACAGGGAAACAATCCGTGCTTTACCTCTGGCTATATATTCATCCGCACGAGCCGACAGCTTCATCAGGGGCCCCGGGGCCAGCAGAGGGGGTCGTGTGTTTCTGACACACTCATCAGCAAGACCCACACCAAATCTGATGACTTTTTTTACTGTTTAAAGAAAAGCTTTGTTCACATTCTATACTAATGTGTGCTAATAGCATCAAATCTGTATTTTATTTAATCTGTATACTATTATTGTCACATTTATAGACCTTGTTTTTGTGTCCATGTTGCATTTAGATTGACCTAGCTTTCCTTTCTTCTGTTTCCCGCCATTAGTTGACACAAATCACATTTAGTTAATTATTTTAATTATCATTTGTTTATTTAAGTTCCCCTTTTTGAGTACTGCTCTCATGTGATTAATAACAGACACTATGACAACTGCCAGAAGTACGTATGGCTGCATTTCGTCTTTAAAACGATCGCTACGGGTGTTATGACACCATTCCTTTTCGCGCTTACCAGCTGACTGCTTACCTCCGTATGGATGGCTTTCCCGCTGTTACCAGTTTGTCAAGTTAGCTCGCCATGCACATAGGTGGACTTGAGACGCAGAGAGGAGTTAACCACGACGACGGGGTTTGAGTCCGGTGAAGAATGGTTCCAGAAAAGCAGGTAAGACAAAAACAGATGCCAAAAAATAAAATAAACAAGTAAATAACAGGGTGAGAATGTGGTAAAATCTGAAAACGTGGTAAAAATCAGGCGAGGGCTTTTCTTTTTCTGGATTGCTTTTAAAAACTGTCGGTTGGGTTTAGGGAAGTGGGTGGACGGGTCAATCGGTGCTTTTGAAAACACTATTGGTTGGGTTTAGGGAAGGAGGAGGGTGGGTCAGTCGATCGGTCAGTCAATCAGTCATCAAAGTCAGTCGACAGCGGCCTCTGATGGATTTACGTGAGAAAAGCAAGCGCCAATGGCACTAGCGAGAGAAATTTGAGATCTGAAAAAGCGTACACAGTGGCATCTGGTGGATTCACAAAAACAAAAAATGCAAAAAAAAAACGTAGCTCTAGGGACATATTTGGCACTCTCCAGAAATGTATATAGTGGTACGTTTTCAGAATGAGCCTGGGATGGACAATTATGTTTAGGTAATTTTGTTGATAATTTTGTCAAGTTAGACTGAATGGAAGTGAAAAAATATGTTCTTATAGCTGAAATAATAATTACGACATTGTTAATTACTTTAATAAAAAATAATTATTTATATTTGTTTTGTTTTTATTTTATATATGTCTGTACTTTTGTTAGTTCAGCTTTAGTGGTTTAGTAGCTGTTTTACTACCTTAAATTAATCTACATGGGCTGCACGGTGGCGCAGTGGGTAGCACATTCATCTCACAGCAAGAAGGTCGCTGGTTCGAGCCTCGGCTGGGTCAGTTGGCGTTTCTGTGTTGAGTTTGCATGTTTTCCCCGTGTTCGTGTGGGTTTCACCAAAAAACATATGCTGGATAAGTTGGCGGTTCATTCCGCTGTGGCGACCCCAGATTAATAAAGGGACTAAGTCGAAAAAAAAAAAGAAAATGAATGAATGAATTAATCTACATTTTATGTTTGGGATTTTTGTAATGCCTATAGCGTTCTTTTGTATTTAGTTATAGATATATTTATACAATGAGCAAAACTAAATGAAAATGAAATATATTTCAAGTTGAAATAATTATATTTGTATTCTAATTTATTATATTATTTCAGATCAGTTTAATTTTATTTTAGGTAAAAACAATGTGATTTGTTTTATAGTTTTATGTGTTTTGTGTTATGGCTTTAGTTAACACAAAAGCCTTGGTTACAAGGCACCTTGTATTTAATTTTATTTTAACTTTTATTTAAGGTTTAAAGTGCAAATATAATTAGATTTACAAAGCAAGTCTCATATAATATATCTACAAAAAGACAGAAAATATTACTTTACAAACTGTTTTCTAAATAAATCATATAAACATTTGCAAATGAGTCAATAATATTACTGAAATACATAATATAAGAACTGAATAAATATATATTTACACACATTCAGTAAATAAATAGACATGATTTCTGGAGATTCTGTGTGGACCTCGTTAAAGTAATCAACAAATAATCAACAAACAATCTACAGTTATGAAGGAAAATAAATGGCACATTTAAACTAAAGCAAACACATCTGCCATCAACAGAAAAAAATGCACATTTTCTGATATTGCAAATAGTGCAAGTAAACACAGCATCCCTGTTAGAAGCACGTTGCTTTCTTAAAGGCCCCCACATGACATAATGGCCATGAGATTGGTGACCAGGGTCTTTATATCCACACTGACTTTACACACCTATTTAAAAAACAGCAGCCCTTCACACTAACTCTAACAGGAAGAGCCTGTAAAACGAAACAGCCGAGACCTACAGTATTTCATAACTAATAGTTAGCAGCGAGGGAAGGAGGCCTGCGGTGACGTAAAAAGGTCAACAATAAAATGTAAAACAAATAGCCATCAATCTCTCGTTTTACATAATTCATGATAATTACGAACTGGATAAAATCAGAAGTGAGGCCCGGTAGCAGCGATTGCTTTCACTGTTGACGTTTCACGAAAGTGTTGCGCTAGTGAATGTTTTGGTCAGTTCCTGCGGTGGTCTCGGGCTCGGCGGGAAGCCACACCTGCAAACCGTACAGTAAATGACTCTACTCTTGCTCTCATGGCCGTGGGTTTAAAAATTACAGAGGTCTGGGGGTTGTCAAGAATTGTGCAATAATAAAGGCTACAAATGCAATGGTTATAACAAGATATACAGTAGCTTAAAAAAAAAACGAAATATCTAAATAACAAAATTGCTACTACTAAATAAAATGGTTAGTAAAATAGCCATTAAATAACTAAAAGAAAAACACAAATAGCCAGCGAAATAATTAAACTACTAACTACTAAAAAAATAACACATCAGTCATCTTAGCCAGTGTATATAAGTTTCAGTAAAGTAGTTACCAGATATTGTTAAGAGAAACAAACAAAAGCAATCCAAAAACTGCACCAAAATAAGTTCAAATCTTTTATTGTGCAATTAGGATAACTAATTGTTAGCCCCAACATTCGCTTATATTCCCACTTTATTAACACTTAAATCATTTTATCAATGTTATGTATCAAAAACAAGTCCATAAATGCTTGTAATAACTAGATCTGGCAACATGGCAGAGCAAAGACTTTACCAACAAAATTCATGTTTATTTTTTATAACTCATCAGTTTTTACTGAGGGGATTTTGGTGAACTCAATTTATCACTCCATAATTGAGACAATACTGTGTTAAGAGCCAGAAAGAAAAACAAACTTTTATTTAGCTATTTATTCTTTTTTATTATTTTTTATGAATGAATGAAATGTTGTATACTGTATAATCAGGCAAATTATGTATGAACATATTCCTATTTACTCACTACATAATTCAGAAAATATTTTATGTGGTTCACGGTGGCTCAGTGGTTAGCACTGTCGCCTCACAGCAAGAAGATCGCTAGTTCGAGTCCCAGCTGGGCCAGTTGGCATTTCTGTGCCGAGTCTGCATGTTCTCCCCGTGTTCGCGTGGGTTTCCTCTGGGTGCTCTGGTTTCCCCCACAGTCCAAAGACATGCGGTATAAGTGAATAGGGTAAACAAAATTGGCCGTAGTGTATGAGTATGTGTGTGTGAATGAGAGAGTATATGGGTGTTTCCCAGTACTGGATTGCGGCTGAAAGGGCATCCACTGCATAAAACATATGCCAGAATAGTTGGTGGTTTATTCTGCTGTGGCGACCCTTGGTAAATAAGGGACTAAGCCGAAGGAAAATGAACGAATGAATGAATATATATTTTTATTTAGAAAATGAAATGTTGTATACTGTATAACCAGTTAAAATATGTAAGAACATATCCCTCTGTAAAAACCATTAGAATACAGATGTAAGACTGAAGTGAGATTTAAGACTTTTTTTTAATGGCCTGAAAAATATAGGCATTGTAATTGAAAGCTAAAAAACAAATTGCTAAATTAAGACAAATTATAAGTTTATTTCTGATTTTTTTTCAGTACACTATACAAAATGCCAAAAAGCACAAAACGTGTGTGAAAAAAGCTGTGTTTTTGCCTGCAATATCTCTCCTTAATCACCAACACAAGATTTATATCCTCAGGTTAACTCGTGGGAATGACTCAATAAAGCTGCAAGTTATTTGTTCTTTTTATAGTCAATTACTGCTCTGCGTTCAGAAAGGGTACAAAAACTTTGAGCGATACACCATCAACATCAGGTTACCACATCACAAACTGCACTATATTTCTGCACTATCTATCTATCTATCTATCTATCTATCTATCTATCTATCTATCTATCTATCTATCTATCTATCTATCTATCTATCTATCTATCTATATATCTATATATCTATCTATCTATAATAAATATGGCTTATAAAGTTGGTGGAGAAATAACTCTTCTGATATTAAAAACCGGCAATTTATTAAGAAACTTTACACATTTATTATACATTCATAGTTTTATTTCTGTCCTAAAATCATTTCATTATTCATTTGTAAAATAATTTCTTCTAATTAAAGTCACATAAAGTTTGGATAGAATGACAATTATAGAGTTATTTTCATGTTCCCATAATGTCCGAATACAGTAAATACTTACAGTAAATTTAATAGATAAAGTATTCAACTTTATTAAACAATTGTTAAACAGTTTTTAAAGACTGAAATTATTGTGGATATCTTTTATCAGTATATCTGAATGAGCATGACCTTATGATTACTGAAAAGGATATGTTGACATTTCTGTAATGAAAACTGGCAATTTTTTAACTAAATAAAATTACAGGTTTGATTTTTTGTTGTCATAAAAATCCAGTTTGTCTTGTGTAATAAATTCACTCACTCACTTGCTCACTTTTGTTTTCCATTTCTGGTGTCATTCATTCATTCATTCATTTTCTTTCGGCTTAGTCTCTTATTTATCAGGGGTCGCCACAGTGGAATGAACTGCCAACTATTCCGGCATATGTTTTAAACAGCGGATGCTCTTCCAGTACTGGAAAACATCCATACACTCTCGCATTCATACACACTCATACACTACGGCCAATGTTGTTTACCCAATTCACTTATACCACATGTCTTTGGACTGTGTGGGGGAAACCAGAGCACTCGGAGGAAACCCACATGAACGTGGGGAGAACATGCAAAGTCCACACAGAAACGCCAACTGGCCCAGCCGGGACCCGAACCAGCAACCTTCTTGCTGTGAGGCGACAGTGCTAACCGCTGAGCTACCGTGCTGCTCATTTCTGGTGTTTTGAATGTAAATCATAGTTGCATGCCTCCATCATATTTAAGTAGATTACTATGTACTATACCATTATTATACAGTTTTTTTGTCAAATTAAATAAACAAATAAATAACTTTATTTTAAGGTTATTTACAAAAAATACTATGATTTTTAGCTCAATAAACTCCTAATTTGCTGCTGCTTAATAATTATTAAGGTACCGTAGTAGTTAGCTTTAGGTATTGGTAAGGATTAGGGATATAGAATAAGATCAGGAAGAAAAATTTACTTTATTAGTACTAATAAATAGCATTAGTAGATAGCAATTACAGGTAACAAGCCACTAGTTAACACTGAGATTTGGTACTTAAACTAAAGTGTTACCAATAATTTCAAATGCAAGTCAGATTTTTATATATTTATATATATATATATATATATATATATATATATATATATATATATATATATATATATATATAT
>CAIGQV010000641.1:19507152-19525450 GCA_903798115.1 Danio jaintianensis
TCATTCATTCATTCATTCATTTTCTTTTCGGCTTAGTCCCTTTATTATTCTGGGGTCGCCACAGCGGAATGAACCGCCAACTTATCCAGCATATGTTTTACGCAGCGGATGCCCTTCCAGCTGCAACCCATCACTGGGAAACATCCATACTCACTCATTCACACTCATACACTACGGACAATTTAGCCTACCCAATTCACCTATACCGCATGTCTTTGGACTGTGGGGGAAACCGGAGCACCCAGAGGAAACCCACGCCAACACGGGGAGAACATGCAAACTCCACACAGAAATGCCAACTGACCCAGCCGAGGCTCGAACCAGCGACCTTCTTGCTGTGAGGCGAACGTGCTACCCACTGCGCCACCGTGAGGCCCTATATATATATATATATATATATATATATATATATATATATATGTATATATGTATGTATTTGTCATTTTGTTTACCTGGAATGGAATACAGTCACAGAAATGAGTTATGAGAAAATCTAGCTATTTTATATATTGTCAGAAAAGTGGCTAATTCATTTATATGAAAACATATATATATATATCTTTTTTTAAACAAACAAATCCTACCCCTAACCCTAACCCTTATTGGGGATGATCAAATCATACCGAAATGTACGAATGAGATCATATAAATGAATAAGAATTAGTCACAGTCAAAAAGTTACAAATTGTGTGATATTGCTTTGGTCTAACAAAAACTGCATCACAGCAATACATAACAGTTAATACATAAATGTTTTCTTTTGAACTTGTATGTGTCCCCTATGTATTTATTTCACTAACAATAGCATACAGATGGGTAGCATGGTGGCTCAGTGGTTAGCACTGTCGCCTCACAGTAAGAGGGCCAGTTGGCATTTCTGTAGTGTATGAGTGTGTGTGCGTGCGTGTGTGCGTGCGTGCGTGCGCGTGTGTGCATGTGTGTGTGTGTGTGTGTGTGTGTGTGTGTGTGTGTGTGTGTGTGAATGAGTGTATGGGTGTTTCCCCATACTGGGTTGCAGCTGGAAGGGCATCCGCTGCTTAAAACATATGCTAGAATAGTTGGCGGTTCATTCCGCTGTGGCAACCTCTGATAAATCAGAGACTAAGCCGAAGGAAAATGAATGCATGTACGTTATGTCCTATAAAATGTGTTTAAAATATATAATATGTAAAAAGTTACCATTTATAGGCTACTGCAATAAAGAATACATCAGTTTCAGGTGACTCATGCTAAGATATCTGTGTCAGTCAGAGAGTTCATTAGTTTACTAAAACCTGTGCCTTTGGCTTTCCTTGCAGATTAAAACAAGTGAGTTACTATTGTATAATCGCTTTGTAAAACCCCCCAGGTTTCAGAGCACATATGAAGCTGAAACTCCAGCTAGAGCGTTCATAACCTGCGTGCATCCATCTTAATCATTCACTGCATTAATGGCCAAAAAGTGTTTGCAACACTCAGTTCATAAAGCGAGCAGAAGCTCAGCTAATTCATCGATGCACTCAAGAATGAGGAGGCAGAGAACAGCGATGGGGGTGGAGGGATGTGGTCTGTGTTGAGATGTCAGGATCATAATGGCCAGCTGAGTCATAGGTTATAAAAAGCTGTCATTAGGGATTTCAACCCTCCGCAACTCATGACAGTGGAGTAGTGAATTATTTATTAAGGTGGAAACTTAAGTGGCCCTAACTCAAGGCTGCCTGTTTTTCTCTGTTTTTTTTTTTTTTTTCCTCCTTCAGAGTTGTTTAAACCACTTTGCCAATAATTGTCATGTACGCAAGTTTTAATAGGGGTGATTTATTAGCATGGCGTAACATTGTTATTTCTTTGCTGCCAGCTAATTTTGTTACATAAAATAATAAATTAATACATTTTGAAAAGGTGCCCTAATATGATTAACATTGCGAGATGTGCATAAATATGGCCAAACGGACAAAGTTAAATGAATAATTTATTTCAGTGAAAATTTTTAAATTACAATTACGTTTCCGTTTATGTTCTTGGCTGATATAAATCTAAAACAACAAAATGATTGTGATTATTAACCAGCAGTTATTTATTAAGGCCTTGTGTCCAGCAAGGACTTTTTAAGGCATTTTTTTTGTAGTGAATGCATTACATTCATTACATAAACTAGGTACTAACTTTGTGCTATCTCTAAATGTACCCTTGAATCCAATCTTAACCCATGTAGTAACCTTATGTAACCCAGTACTTTCTTATACTGCAAATATGCTGTAAGTACTTCAAGTACACACACTGTAAATATACAAGGACTTTTTAGCCAGCCAAAAATGCTAGTGCACCTCTCAAAACAACTACACTGTAAGAAATGGTATAAAAGTCATTACAACAATGATTTTTGTTACTTTATTTTTTAAGTGTACTTAAAATTATTAAAAATCATGTTTCAACTTAATCAAATCATGTTAACTTAATATAACTTAATTGTTTTAAGTTGTACTGTGCATGATTTAACTTTTTAATATGTTTAAGGCAGTTTAATGTAAATTATAAAGTTTGATTCGATTCAAATTATAAATTTAAGGCAGCAACTCATGTTTTACAGTGTATTAAGTGAACTTTTTTCTTTTTTCCAATTGAAACTATTTCTGGTTTTCTGTGATTTGCTATGGTATATTTGTGGTTTGGTTGTGGTAAGGTTCCTAGCAACTGATTTCACTGTTTATATGTGACTGAGAAATTTGCCATAGTGTAGAGCAACAATAATATCTCATCCATTTTTTCCATTTCTGTGTTTGTGCTGGTTGCTCGGTGAGGTATTTGCCCCCTCCCCTCCCCCACTGTGACTGGACGTCTGCTGATTAAAATATTTAATTGACGAGAGGTGCATTTTACACAAGTTGTTTTACACAAGATACACAATGTAAAATAGATGCTGTCATTTTAAACCCAGGACTCCCATTGAAACCAATTAAAGAAAAAAAAGTGGCGTTATTTAAGCCCTTTTCTTACCAAGAACAATAACCATAAAGATAATTCTAACAATAATTATACTAGCATTCATACCAATGCATTGAAACTTTACAGTTTAACACTATCAAAAGTCCTCAATGCAGTTTTGTCATCGACACTTTATTAGCACATCAAAAGTGGAGTCAAAATTCTCATTGGCTGTAAGGTAAACATACATGAATTGTCTATAGCTGTCAAATGAAAAAAGTAACTTGAATCTAAAAGGTTATTTAAAATCAAGAATTGATATTAAAACTATGCTAAAATGGATCAAATTTAAATATATGAATAAACAATCTATTTAAAATTGCAAAATTGTATCAAAAGATGCAATTATTTTATTATTCCAACCCATGCCAATAAAGTTTTACCGCAAAATTCAGGAATTGCTTTCAAATAATATACTTAAACTATAACTATAAAATATAACTATTTACCAAAACTGTACTTTATAAAATGCAAGGCTTCCACATAAACTCAGCTGAGAGCAATACATCTCCACACACAGAATACTTTCCGTTGACAGAACCCACAAAATAACCCAACTTTTCACTCTAAATCAATTTCACATTGCTTTCATTGGGTTCTGATTGCCAGCTCCACACATATCAGTCAAGGCATCCGCTCTTTGTTTTGTCCGTAGTGTATGAAAATGGTTAACAATCCCATGGGTCAGTGAAAATGATCTGTTCATTCCAGTTGCCTGTTTTAAGTCAGTCAAAACATTCCAGACTTCAAAAGGGGGCTTTGCCTTCTTAGGCCATTTCTGTGTCCCCTTCTCAATGGCCCAGGAGGGCTTGGTTATTTGTATAAATTAATTTCTGGAGTCTGCCTGCTATTGCGAAAGCACTGCATGTCTGACAGCAAATTAGTCTCACTGAAACAACAGAGACTTTAAGGCTGAAAGAAAACACCACAGAAGGAAGGTGGCATGGACAATAGTGCGACTTGAGATATAGCACCATATTGAAATGTACGTCTGACGTTGGGAATGTGTTTTTTCCTGAACATAATAATAGGAGTTTGAAGCAATTATAGCCGATCACATGGGTGTTAGGATAAAAACAGGACATGTAATGGATATCAGAGGTTTCTCTTGCTTTGTGCAAATTCTCTGACCTCACTTTCAAAACATGATTTAAAAAACATTCAGTTGCTACAAACATCTCACAGCTACATAGTGTATGACAGAAGCAATCAAACATTGGCAAAAAAAAAAAATGGGACGCTTGACGAATTTGATAACCATTTAGATTTTTTTATATTTAACTTAAATTTTTTCTCAAAAGCCATCTGATTAAAGACAGTTCTATTCCAAGAGATTTTTTTAGTCATGCAATTTTTGTTCAAAGCTGAAACTAAACTTTAAATTTGAAGGGTAATTAAAATGCTGTAAATATCATTATTATTATTTTTTTATTATCTGTTGCTTGAAATCCTTTCAAAATACCAAAACTTAGTTCATTCAGAGTGGCTGTCAATGTTTTATCATTGCCTAGATGGGGGAAAAAAATGTTGTGAAAGTCATTCTAATGATATTATTTATCTGTGTTGTTATCATTATAGAGTAGCTGTGATTTGGAATATTCTATTTTATATTCAACATTTTTTAATATAGACATTATCACTATTGTCTAGACTAGAGATGTATGTTTTACATTATGGTCCTTCATAAAGCGTACTCACATAAGAGGGGTCATGTGGTTTCTTAATGTTTTGTTATCACCGGTATTGTCAGTGTGATTATTTTTTATGAGGGATAGACTGACATGGAACTTTGGGACATTACTGATCATGATATATAGGCTGATAAATAAACGTATGATTAATTGCTGATAAATTTTTCTGATTACAAAAAGGAAAATAAATAGAGTGGGCAACTTATTTGGTACAACTTTATATTTGGTGACCTTAACTGATATGTACTTACACCACATGTGTAACTAATATGTGGGGGCAGACAGAATCTGCGGACATTTTTTGCTATTTCTGCAGAGAATTTTGTAAAAAAAAAAACTGTGGATTTATGGAGAATTATTTTGGGAGTATCGTAACTAAAAACTTAATATATGAAATAAAAATGTATTAACTTTTATTTAATGTTTACAATGCAAATCCATCTAGATCCACTTATTTGGTGAACAAAGCAAGTCTCTCATATAATATACATCTACTAAAAGACAGAAAATATTACTTTACAAACTGTATTGTAAATAAATCAATATTATTACACGCAGATTTCATGTGGGCCTACTAATATGTACTTACACTTGCACAAATTAATCCTTTGTTACAATGTACTTATTGTGTAAATGCATGTTATTTCATTGTACTTATGATTGACTAAATACCTGCATGTAATTAAATCTGTAATTAATTTCTGTAACTACACTGTTGACCATCCCTTTTACACCTTAACCCAACCTTAAACCCATACCACCAAACCTGTCCCTAACCCTACCCGTATCCCACCTCAAGAGCACCAGAAGTGTTCTGCAATACATTATGAGCACAAAAAGTACATTGCATTTATTTTCTGATGCAAGAACATCAGTAGTTTAGGCCACCTAATATAAAGTGGGACCACCTATTTTATTTTAAAACCTTAAGAAAACAAGAAACTGCGTAGCAATATCTAGATATCTAGAAAATCAATATCTTGATTTTCGCAAAATCATTTACAAATTGCAAATCTGACATTGTCTTTTGCTTTTAGAGAAAAACACTATACTGCAGAAATCTTGTCTTTCATCAAACTCTATTAACATGTGAATGCCACCAATCAAAAAGCATATACTCTAAGCACTATCCTGTAGTTTATTAAAGGTTTACTTTTTCTGAACCCTTGGGTATGCAGTAACACACTTGCCATGTGTTGATTGGATGAACTGTTCTCAACATAATAAAAATGCAAGCAGGCAAACAAACAGACAGATTTCTGCCATTTTTAGAGTCATGATTACAGTATGTTTAGTCCCCTCTTTCAAAAGCTTCAGATATTCGGTACTGAATACTATCGAAGCTTTGAAGCTCAAAAAATGCTATTCGGACCAGCCATACAAAAACAATTTATAAAAGAATTTTAAAAATCATAATAACACCAGATGATTAATGAATTCATCTAAAAAGTACAGCCCTAGATGCAATATTTACTCAAAAATCTGAGTTGAATCAGCTCTTGAAGACAGAAGTTGATAAAAATGTCTTCATAACATTGACTCAGACGTAAAGCCGCAGACTTTGAGCAGTTCGGAGCAGAGGTCTTTAAGAGCGGAGGCCTAGACCTCAGCCAACACATGAAGACAATTCAAGATAAATGGAGCATGCTATTTTCACAGTACATGAAAGGCTGCCCAAGGACACTGCTCTGAAAGAAAGAACACAGCTCGCCAGTAAAAGCGGAAAAAGAAGAAACTTCAAAGTAGCACCAAAACGCATTTTGATTTAGGATAATTCATTTGATGAAATGCTTTGTGGCTCTTGGAATTGGTACAGTTACCACTCTGAGTGCTTAAAGTGTATCGCGCCGCAACACACAACTACACACTGTTTGAGAATAACACCATATATTAGCCTTAATGATAATGTAACGTAATGGTCCATAATGCAGAAAAAGGGCAGAGAACCTAAATTACAGTTGGAATTGGGTTAAGTCTAAATTTAACTATGTAAAATTGGGCATGCATTAACAGATGAGCCAAAGAATTAAAACAGCTGTGAACCGAGCTCTTCTGAGGAATACTCTAGTATGTGAAAGTGTTTTACATAACAGCACAAAAAATCATAAGTGAAAATGTGAATTTGGATGTTCATAAGTGAAAATGTCCAAGTTCTGACAATTATTGCTTAATTATAGTCAATGAAAAATGAGATAAAGGTAAAAACAACTATGCCAAATTAGATTTGAGGATGAGATCTAATAAGTTCATAAAATAGACTCAAAGAAATATGTCTTAAATATATATATATTTAATTCAATTCAATTCATCTTTATTTCTATAGCGCTTTTACAATGATTGTGTCAAAGCAGCTTCACATAGAAGATTATAGTGAATTGGAATGATGTCCGTTCAGTTTTTAGAGTTTAAGGTCAGTTCAGTTCAGTGTGGTTTAAAATTTCACTGCTGAGAGTCCAAACCCTGAAGAGCAAATCCATCGATGCGCAGCTCTACAGGTCCCGAACCATGCAAGCCAGTGGCGACAGCGATATAAGTTGCATGAATTAAGCACATATTATTAAAGACATACAAATGGTTTGGATGGTGTCTATATAAAATGTAATTTATGAAAACTGTATTTGTATACATAAAATACATATTAAGTGTCTAATGTCATTAAATAACTTGTGAAAAATATTACACAACAAAAATGAAGCACATTTTTTAAAAACCAATTCGTAAGAACATTTTCCAATGTTAATATTTCAAAACATGAAGTGAATGAATGAATGAATGAATGAATGAATGAATGAATGAATTAATTAATTAATTAATTAATTAATTAATTAATTAATGCATGAATGAATCAATGAACGAATTTCAGTGAGGTAACGAGAGATTTTTTTACTAATCAGAAGAAGTTCTGATGGTATCTGCATCTAAATAAATTTACAAAAGTGGTTTTATGTTCATAGTAAGTATATTAAATGGAAGTGTCTACTAATGTGTCTACTGTAATAAACTTTAAATAACTTTAGTGAAAATAAAAAGGCAAAATATGATTGAAATGTTGCATTTAAATATTGGTGAAAATGTGTTAAGCACATTTAATGTGCTTAATATATTAAGCATATTAAGCTCAAAAACTAATTTTAAAATTTAATTAATTTAAAAGAATAGCTATAGCCTTAGTGTATGTGTCTGAATGAGTGTGTATGGATGTTTCCCAGTACTGGGTTGCAGCTGGAAGGGCATCCGCTGTTTAAAACATATGCTGGATAAGTTGGCGGTTCATTCCGCTGTGGCGACCCCTGATGAATAAAGAGACTATACCGAAGGAAAATGAATGAATGAATGAATAAAAGAATAACAAAAATTATATCTCCCTCAATACATAAAACAAATTTTGGTTAATTAAAAAAAAAATTTGTATTTATTTTGGTTTTACATCATATTTTATTAATACTGTATAATATTGGACCTTTAAACATGACGTGCAGCTAAAAACAGGCATGTCAATTCATCAGTTTGCATGGTGGATAACTTTATGACCTATTTTGCGTCGAATAATTGCACCTAGGGCGACGCGGTGGCGCAGTGGGTAGCACGTTCGCCTCACAGCAAGAAGGTCGCTGGTTCGAGCCTCGGCTGGGTCAGTTGGCATTTCTGTGTGGAGTTTGCATGTTCTCCCCGTGTTCGCGTGGGTTTCCTCCGGGTGCTCCGGTTTCCCCCACAAGTCCAAAGACATGCACTATTGGTGAATTGGGTAAGCTAAAATTGTCTGTAGTGTATGTGTGTGAATGAGTGTGTATGAATGTTTCCCAGTGATGGGTTGCAGCTGGAAGGGCATCCACTGCGTGAATCATATGCTGGATAAGTTGGCGGTTCATCCCGCTGTGGCGACCCCAGATTAATAAAGGGACTAAGCCGAAAAGAAAATGAATGAATGAATGAATGAATAATTGCACCTACAACATGCATTTCTCAATAACATGCTTTCACATACTAATAACATAACATAAACATTAAAAATTAACATACTTTCTAACCTCCTGCACATTTGTTAATCTTGATCCTCTGTTACCAATTCCATGACCAGAGTTGGGTGTAACGCGTTCCACAGTAACGCGTTTACTGTATTCTAATTACATTTTGGGGAACACAGTAATGTAACGAATTACATAAATTTTTTGTAATTTGATTACAGTTACTAAAGTCAATGTAATTGTGTTACTTACATTACAAATATAGTTTTTAGAAGAAAAAAATGCTTCTTTTAAATCACGTTTTCTGCTGCAACTTCAGTTAATAAGCATGCGCTTTTAAATTGCTGGAGAACGCGAGCTTAAATGGCTGCTGATGAGAGTGGTTGCTTCTTTAAATGGAAATACAGACATTACTTTGATTTCATTGAGAGTAAAAGCAAAAATATTACTGTGAAATGCAGTCTATGTATAGTCTCTAGAACTTTCGACTGCTTTAACTGGACCAGCAACTTGTTCAAGCACTTGAATAGAAAGAATTTTATGACAACTCGTCGCCAAGGAGGACATCGACGCCCAAAAACATGGCTGCCCAACTCAGCCTAAACAGGCTAAATTGGATTTTTGTGCAGGATCAGGAGTGAAGATATCTTCTGAATGTGAAGCGAAGCGCAGCTGCTTATGGGGCCATTCACATAAAGCATCTTTTGCGCGTGTAGGTTCGCAATGGAGGTACGTGGCTTGCACGAGCATATTGGTAGCGCATATTGCGCACGCTTGCATTTTCCTAGCACTTCCAGATTAAAACCACGAGTCACATGACAAGAACTGACCGATTAGCATCATACTTTGTATGGCCTTTACACATTTCAGTAGACTAATTACTTCAAACAAACACAGAACACCCAAACACTGCAGTGTTTTTTCATACTATGGATGTCAATGATTACAGGTATCCAATTTTCTTCTAAATGTCTTATTTTGTATTAAAAAAATAAAATAAAATAAGACAAACAGGTTTGGAACAAGTGAATGATGAGAGAATTTTAAGTTTTGGGTGAATTATCTCTTTAAGTCTTTTGAATATGTAAAGCTGCTGTGATCAACCCATTGTAATGTTTCTCAGTGAATATTAAATGACTAAAAGAGTTTATTTTGTATTTTTTATAGGTTTTATATGTTTTAAAAGTAACTTCAAAGTAAAGAAATTAGTAATCTGATTACTTTTTACATTAAGTAATTAGTAATGCATCAAATTATAATTTTCCAGTAGTAGTCAGTAATTTGCAATCTATTACTTTTTTAAAGTAACTTACCCAACACTGGCCATGACTAAAGTCTATTAAATTTTGTTGCATCTGACATTTGTATTACCAGACAAACCAAAGCAGTAAAATAACAAATTTATTGAGTAGTATCAAGTAGAAAACCAGATCTTCTGGCTTAGATATAAATGACTGCACATATTCAGTCACACTGCAGCAGCTCAACCTTGAACTCATTGTAATGACACCGGCTGGTAATGAGACCACAGAGCCTTGATGACGCTACACAACTAACCAGAGGGAGAGCTAATGTGTCAACCACACACGCTACACTGAGACCAAACCCAATGACCACTGTTACACGGTGCTAAAACATGCTCAACTGATACCACACTCAATACAAGCTTCATATGCCATGTATGTCTCTGAGAAGAATATGCTGTCATATCTGGTGAGGGAAGAGTGCCTGAGGAGATTTAGGGTTTAATGATGGGAAATAAAACATACACATGTTCCTATATGTTAAATGAACACTTGCATTAGAAAATATAACAACAATGTACAAAATAACAAAATAAAAGTATATTGGAGCTTTAGTTATATAAGAATGATTCTAGTTTATCAGCAAATAATTGTTTCGTTTTTTACTGTGATTTAGAGATGACCTGTGTAACAATAATATATCGAACAATGATAATTTTGATAACATTTTAAAAAGAAAACTCTATTTAAGGATCTCAGTGCAGTGGTAAAAATACTAATTTAAGTTTTAGCCATTTGTCTGCAAAATTATTTATTAATTAAAAATATATAATATATATAAAAAATTGCATGATCACTTCTTATTTTATATTTTCTAATGTCAAGTAAGTGTTGTTTTATTTTCGCACACACACACTTTTGTCATTTTAATATATAATATATATATTTAAAACATTAAAGCATATTTGCTTTAATATATGATGTGCTGAATATGTTTTCCATGTAAATGAAAATAACTTTTAATGTGTGTTATACAAAGTCACTAAATTCGGGTTTGGCCATTAAAATTCTGTGAATAACAATAATAAATCTTCAACAATGTACATTAATGTACAGATTATTTGCAGAGGCCTTGTTTATTAAAATGGAAATGCTCTGTATTGTTTTAGGGATCTGCCATTAAAAATGGAAAAAGCAAGTACAATAAAAAATAAGATGAGAGAAATTTGAAAAACATGATAGGACAATTGTTTCCCCTCAAGGAATAATGAATTAGACATTATCACACAGAAGCTGGAGCTTTATTAAAGCAGTTCCCTAATAAGCTGAATGTAATTAAAGTATTCAAGTTACAACATAATAATTGATTTACTTACAGTATTGAGGCAGTAGATTGGTTATCTATTTTTGTATCTATCTAGACTGTATTTAAATATGCTAATATTCTCATATTGATTCTCATATTGTTTTTTAAATGAAGTGCACCCTTTTTAACTAATCTGAGGCTTTAAAAAAGACTGATATTTCTTCATTCCTTTTCCCCGCACCACAGTAATTTAAGCATTAAACAGAATTGTCCAACATATAATTGTAAACCCAGCTACTGAAAAACACTGCTTACCTTCAGATGATAAAACAGCAGCACATATACTGCAGGTTTACCATCCAGCCTTCCTAGACTATATTTAATTGTACAGTACATTTAATACTGAATGCAATGTGCCCTCTAGAGGAAGTTCCTTTAAACACTACAGCAGCTCTGACTGCCTCTAAACAGAGTATTTGTGTTTTTTGTCATTTGTCCAAATCAAATATTTAACCACTGAAAACAAAATCGGAAGAAACAAACTCACGAGACCAAAATTTGAAATCCATCCACATGAATCCATCATTATTTTGCCTTCCCTTCAACACTTGAACCAGAAAAACTATTTACTTTCTGAGTATTTTCAAAATTGACCTCATCGGTTTTGCTCAAATGACCTGCCATTAACCCCACAGTTCCAGTCAACTCTATATTGTGAACGTAAAACTGTTAATCTACCCCACTCGCCTTTTCCAACCAAATTCTTCAATTAATCTGACGTCGGGAATCAGTTAAAGCGGCATTCTTCAACTGTAAGAGGATCACTTCTTTAGGAGGATATACAGGCCGAGTCAGACGCGAACGCGGTACCATCAGAGAGAAAAGCGTCTGCCCCGCTTGGCAGGAGCGCATTCTTAATTTCTTCATGGTCCATCTGTTGAAATGATAAAGTGCAGCCATAATGGAACACAACAAGATTAGATTAATTGGGTTTGTCCATTATACTGCAGGCCCTTCCACAGATGATCGCAATTTTCTCGGTTAGAGCCATTATTGTGAGATCTGTTTAGCGGCTGATGCAATTAAAATGGGCTTAATGTAAATTTAACAATACAAATAACACTTTCCCTCCATGTATGTTTGAGTGGGCGGCCTGAACAAAAGTCCAAAAGCGGAACAGATAAATAGCGCTGCAGCCCATATTTAACTTCAAACAAAGCAGCGCTCAATTTGATTAGTCTGAACTCAGTGATCAATAACTGTGTTATTGATGTGATCAGCGGCCATGTTTTCATGTTCTCAGGGATGTTCGGGGATCCGATTGCAGAGTGTTAGATGACTGATCTAGTGTGTTTAAATCACTGGCGGGCCTCGGAGTGTGCATGTGCTGTTAGCATGTGTTGATATAAAGATGCGTCAAAGTCAGAAACGTGGCCGAGAGGGAGCGGCGAAATGCCAAATGGAGGAGAACAGGATAACAAACTGGTGAATTTTCTTTCAAGTCTTTTTCTCTCGTCCTTGTCGATCTGATAGGGCTCCTATTGGCGGTTTCCTGCTGCTGTATCAGGTCTCTTCGATGGGAGGAAGTTAAACTGACAGAAGGAGGTCCCTGTGTATCACCCCAATGCTCTGACCGCTACTTAAACGGCCGACCGGCGGACTGAATGCTTTTGGTCTCAGCATGTCTATAACTTTTGATTTATACAAAACTGTAAAATTATAACAGTGTTATAGCTATTTATTTTAGCTATTTTCTTCTTCAGTGGAAAGCCTTAGTACTGGCAATACCCTCATAACATGCATTTTTCATTTTATAATTTGGGGATCTTAAGCGACATCTGTTTTTTGTGACTTTGTTTGCATTCGCTGCACAAAGTCCTGAGTTATTGTGGCTAAACAAAGCAATTACCATAACCAATCAGACAACACAGCCGGTGTTTCGAATTAGCGTCCTATATCATATTTCTGAACTTATAAAATAACATGCACCTTTGCTTACACAAAAGAGAGGAAATAAACATCATTAGTAATTACTTCATCATATCAGCGCTTCTTGTATTTTGTCTCTATCATTTCATTTCATTAAACATGACATTTATCATATCAGGATTCCCAATAAAGCAAAACAGGGATGTGAATTTACTTTGTGTACAAGATGTGAGCTACAGAGATAGGCAGCAAAAAATAACCGTATGCAATAAGTTTGAGCAACCAAACCATGACTGAGAATATAATAAACAGTACATTCTGAAATGTATATTTTAAATGTGGACAAACTCATATACAAATCTGTAAATCAAATTATACATACAGTATTTTGTGTCATGGAATTACAAAATGTACATGCATGTTCAAATATGCTACCTATACATTTATTTTTTTTGAATATATAAAATTTAAGTATGCTCATTGATGGCCATATCAGATGTCCTTATGGAAACCCAACCATTGGGTTATAAAGTTAATTAAAATAAAACCCTATAGTTGGTTTGTCCATATTTGTTTTATATTTTAGAGCTAAAAACTTATATAAGAACTAGTAAGAACTAGATCAGTAGATCATAAACAGCAGTAGTCAAATTTTAAGGTGGATCAAATCCTTCTATATACTGTATATACATATACATTGAATTTACAGGTAACCCTATCTACTAAACTCTAACACTCATTTCAACACATGAAGTTGCACAATTGCTGAGCATGTATTTCCTCTGTAAGGAATTCACTAAAAAAGGTAACACCGAGCCTTTGGACGGTTGAGGTTCACTGAGAAATGTTAATAAGCTGCTTTGCCTATCCAAATATTCTGTTAGTTTGGGTTTTGAGATGTGGTGTAAGGGTTGAGAGCCAAAGCAAATACATTCATAGGTAGGGAAAAACATGCAGGGGCCATACAGAAAAATAATGAGCAGCAAATCTCTACACTCAAGACTAAACAGAATACATTTTTCAGATACTATATATATTTTGTACAGTCTCTGAGTACAATTATGCAAAATGCTTAGAAAATCCTAACGGACAAGCTGTCCAATGTTGGTCTCTGCATCATTTTGTAACATATATTTAGTTAAACATTCAATAAAAAATAACTTATTCTGACCAACACTTACTAAAAAAATATAAAAGAACAAGTGATTATTTAAATCCATAAAAAAATAAACAAATAAAAAATAAAAATAAAAAATAAAAATGTAATTTAAATTTAAATTTTAAAAATTTTAAATCAATAACAACATCATGCAGATTGGCAAAACATAAGATTTTATAAATTATTTAGTTTTTTAGTATTTTGGGACCACAATTTGAGTATTATAATATGCCATCAAATGACTCTTGTTCTAAATATGCCTTATGATAATTTTTTGGTATATAAACTATTGTTATATTAAATGACATTTTACTGTGTGTCTAGTATTGGTACTAATTTATGATTAATATAAATATAAGTAATTGTTTTAAGCCAATAAAAAAAAAATAATAATAATGGAACATTTTATGTTTTCACCTATTTGTATAGAAAATCTAGTGCTTCAACTGAAAGGTAAGCATAGCTGACCATCTGTATATACAGTCAAAAGTTTTGAGAATGACACAAATATTAGTTTTCACAAAGTTTGCTGCCAAACTGCTTTTAGATCTTTGTTTCAGTTGTTTCTGTGATGTACTGAAATATAATTACAAGCACTTCATACATTTCAAAGGCTTTTATCGACAATTACATGACATTTAAGCAAAGAGTCAGTATTTGCAGTGTTGGCCCTTCTTTTTCAGGACCTCTGCAATTCGACTGGGCATGCTCTCAATCAACTTCTGGGCCAAATCCTGACTGATAGCAACCCATTCTTTCATAATCACTTTTTGGAGTTTGTCAGAATTAGTGGGTTTTTGTTTGTCCACCCGCCTCTAGAGGATTGACCACAAGTTCTCAATGGGTTTAAGTTCTGAGGAGTTTCCAGGCCATGGACCCAAAATTTCAACGTTTTGGTCTCCGAGCCACTTAGATATCACTTTTGCCTTATGACACGGTGCTCCATCAGGCTGAAAAATGCATTGTTCTTCACCAAACTGTTGTTGGATTGTTGGAAGAAGTTGCTGTTGGAGGGTGTTTTGGTACCATTCTTCATTCATGGCTGTGTGTTTGGGCAAAATTGTGAGTGAGCCCACTCCCATGGATGAGAAGAAACCCCACACATGAATGGTCTCAGGATGCTTTACTGTTGGCATGACACAGGACTGATGGTAGTGCTCACATTTTCTTCTCTGGACAAGCCTTTTTCCAGATGCCCCAAATAATCGGAAAGGGGCTTCATCTGAGAATATGACTTTGCCCCAGTCCATTCGCCATACTTTTTGCAGAAGATCAATCTGTCCCTGATGGTTTTTTTTGGAAAGAAGTGGCTTCTTTGACTGCCCTTCTTGACACCAGGCCATCTTCCAAAAGTCTTCACCTCACTGTGCTTGCAGATGCGCTCACACCTGCCTGCTGCTATTCCTGAGCAAGCGCTGCACAGGTGGCACTCCGATCCCGCAGCTGAATTCTCTTTAGGAGACGATCCTGGCGCTTGCTGGACTTTCTTGGACGCCCTGAAGCCTTCTTAACAAGAATTGAACCTCTTTTCTTGAAGTTCTTGATGATCCTATAAATTGTTGATTTAGGTGCAATCTTAGTAACCACAATATCCTTGCCTGTGAAGCCATTTTTATGTAACGCAGTGATGGCTGCATGCGTTTCTTTGCAGGTCACCATGGTTAACAATGGAAGAACAATGCTTTCAAGCATCACCCTCCTTTTAACATGTCAAGTTTGCCATTCTAACCCAATCAGCCTGACATAATGATCTCCGGCCTTGTGCTCGTCAACATTCTCACCTGAGTTAACAAGATGATTACTGAAATGATCTCAGCAGGTCCTTTAGTGACAGCAATGAAATGCAGTGGAAAGTTTTTTTCAGGATTAAGTTAATTTTCATGGCAAAGAAGGACTATGCAATTCATCTGATCACTCTTCAAAACATTCTGGAGTATATGCAAATTGCTATTATAAAAACCTAAGCAGCAACTTTTCCAATTTCCAATATTTATGTAATTTTCAAAACTTTTGGCCATGACTGTAGTTTAATACAATAAATTTAAAAATGAAAACCATGAGAACCAGCCTGCTCTCCACTACAGGAAGTTAGCAGTGAACTGTGTTTGACCCTCACCGTCACCTTTGTTCCTGTTTACCACAATAAAGTGATGAAAATTCAGACAGGCGTTGACTGCCAATGTTCATAGGCCCAGCCCTTAGCAAACAATGTCTCGCTTTGTCATCATGCTAGTAGAAGCCATGCCATGATGACACAATTATATTTAATATAACAGCTAAATGATATTTGTTCCTTGTCTGATATGATTTCTAAGTTGTTTTTGTTTTCTTTGCCTTAAAGTTATGAGGACTATAATATAAACACTATAATGTTAATTGCTATAAACTATAACTGCTATAAACAAAACACTAGAAATTCTGGGTATGTTTACACTACACTGTTTTCAACTAAATGCATAACTTTTTTGCCAGTTATTGAAAATTTGAAATATTTCTAATAGAAAAACATTTTTTGTTAAAACATTCAGTCAGTTTTGATAAAATGTCCATATATACTCACACAAGATGTTTTTTCCTCACAATCCGGAAAACTGCAAAACTTACATAAAAGTTACATTATCCTTCTTTAAAGACGGACTGTATGTATGGACAGAAGAAAAGACAAGAGTTCTTTATTAATCTCATAAAAGATGAAAGAAATATTAGATTCTAAACAACAAAGAAATTCCACTGCATACCTACCAACATCCATGACTAATCTAGAGGGATTTTTTTTTTCATCGTGTAACATTGGTCAACGAAAATGCTGTTATTTTGCAATAGTTTGAATTAAAATTTAGAAAATATCTGACTTTTGAGTTGGCAGATCATTCCACTGTGGAAACCCCTGATAAAGAAGAAAATATGCCAAAGGAAATTGAGTGAGATTGCAATAATCAGTAATGGAAATTGGACTAAGGGTAGACTGCAGCTGTATCCAAAATCACCCTGTATAACCTTAAATAGTGCACTATTTGAGGGAGCAGCCATTTCTATTGGTGCCCGAAACCATAGTAGATGTTCTGAAGTGCACTCAATCAATCCTACAATGCACCGAAATAACAAGTGTACAACTCATATACACTGAACAGCTATAAAATACCCACAATGCACTGTGAGAATTCATGCACCAAATACATTTACGTGTCTGACCACAAGATTTCGGATACAGTTTGTGTCTGTTCTGCTACAAAAAGTGCTATCTCCACCTAAACTGGCCTGGCATGAATAATACAACATTGCTGATTCATGTGAACTAGGATTGTCACTTGCAGAACTTTTCAAAAACACAAAAGAAAAACTGGTTTTAGTACATCAATGCAGCGTAAATGAACCCTCAGTAATATTTAGATATAAACTGATATAAACTGCCAAACCATTTTATAATGTTTATACAACACAGGAAAAACAATTTAAATATGATCCTAGAATCACAAAACATACTGGTGAATTGCCAAAGTGTAACCGAGCACATCATGATCACCTCTCACGGTCCAAAAAAACAAATAAAAATATTTCATAAAAAAAACATTAAATAAATAAATCTAAGCACATACCATCATTTCTAGTCATTAGACTAGTTCTGATACCAGCAAATTTTATGGAGAGCTGTTCATAGACTACTGACTCATGGGATAGACACAGTACTCAGCTTGATAGAGATGAAATAAATCCAGTCATAAAACCCAACGCCAGCACACGCTGTGGAACAAACTTGATTGTGACGCTTCTGAATGCATGAGAAGAATTTCAAAAAAGACCCTTTCATGTGTTGCACATTTTTCAAAGTGGGATAAGCTAATGTAAAAGTAAAGGTACAAATATGCCTTCAAGACATACAGTTGGTCAGTAGGTGTGGCTCAAAGTCACAGAGTGAGGGATTATGGGAAATAAACTGCATTGATCCAGTTTGCATTTGCACTGGCTTCACACCTAGTGGCGCAGGCCAAAACCTCCCTCAGCATTTGGACAGATAACCTGGTAAAATATATATATAAAAAAAT
>CAIGQV010000641.1:19539600-19553800 GCA_903798115.1 Danio jaintianensis
GCACAAATTCCAAGTATGGGACACCATACTTGGCCACACCACACTACACTTCACACTTCACTTCACGTTCACAGACACACCAGTCATCATCACTGGTTGGTTGATTTAACACCCACCCCAGAGAAAGAGAGGTCCTATGGCTGAGAGAGATGCTGCTTGCATGAAAACCGCTTCAGTGTTCTCAATTATAGTAACGTGCATTTTATTTTCAGTAAAGGTAATGGCGTTGTAACAGGGGAAACAGTAATTCATTTCATTACTCATTACTGAAAAAAGTATCGCCGTTAGTAACACCGTTAACTTGTAACACCGTTATTCCCATCACTGAAAATGGGCTATATGCACGGGGACTTTTAATATAGAATAAGCCAGCTCATACACTTCCGGTGAACTGTCATGTCATTATAAACTCACCACGTTTAAGATCTGGTTTGTTTAAAATCAAAGATCTTCACTGCCTGATTGAAACACAATATAAAGTAAGCAAACTGGTCAAAAAGCACTGCAATAAATTCCATTGTGCCAAACATGCATGTCTTTAAATTATTTATTTCAAAAGTTATTAAATTTATTTTATCAAAGTATTTTCAATGGATTTTCTGTGTTCGCCTGCTGCTCCTCACGCTTCTTGCATTTAAATGGCCTTTTATTTTGTTTTATGCTTGAACAACTAAATGAAAGCTTTAGTCTATTTAACTGACTATATTTCAATTAAAATACATTATTTATGCTTTAAAAAGAACTGTATCAATTGAAAATGACTTTGAAGTTTATATGTGGCTAAAAAACACTTGCATATAACCGTGCATATAGCTCATTAAACAGCAATTGTTTTGTTTCTTAAATTTGCAGTGCTGTTCTAAAGTTCAGGGTTAGTGTTTCATGAATTTTTTATATTTATTTATCATAGATTTATTATATGTATCAAATGTATATATATATATAAACTTTCTATGAATCAAAGAATCCGAAATAATATATTGGTTTCCCTAAAGAAAATCAACAAAAAAGAATAGCAGCACAACTTTTTGTCAACATTATTATTAATCCTAAAACAAAACAAAAATAGTTGTTTTTATCTTTACTTTCCCTAATGTATACATTTTTTTTTTTATATGATAGGGTAAAAATGAACTTCAATCTACCATATGAAAGTGTGTTTTTGCCACAGAATTAAAATAATTAAATAAATAAATAATTAAATAGCAAAAAAAGAAGTTATATGTTTTTTAACCTCAAAATTGTGTAAAAAAAAAAAAAAAAAGTCAAAATTGCAACTTCATTTTTCACAATTGTGTGTTTATAGGCTCTTGTGAATCTCACAATTCAGTAAAAACAATCAGAATAGCAAGATGTAAACTCAGAAACATGCAGAAAAAAAAGTAAGATCTGCTACTTGATTTCTCACAATTGCGAGTTTAGTTTCTCCTAATTCTGACTTTATATCTGCAGGTTTATATACTCACAATTCAAAAACACACAAAAAAATTCAACTGTAAGATGACAGCTCACAATTGTGATCTTTTTGGAGATTTAACTGCAAAACTCTGAAGAAAAGTCAGAGCTGCAAGACATACACTCACTGTTAAAAGAATAAAGAATTGTGAAATAAGACGTTGCATTGTTTTATTCCAGTGTATGTAGCTATTTAATATGAATCAATAAACAGCAACTTAACTTAATTAATTATGTGCTTAAGTGTTATTAATGTCTGCGGTGGGTAATGATGTGGTGATTGTGAATGTTCTTACCTGAGAAAGGCAGGAGAATGAGAGCATGGCCTCAGTGGTTGCTCTCCTGACCAGCATGTTGAGATCAACCCGTCACCTCTGGCCACACCTGTCAGAAAACAAAGTGATCAATGGAGCAGGTGTGAATGTTAACATTCAGAGATTGTTCACCTGCAGCCTTGCCAGAGGAAACTTGAATAAATATGCATATAGTTGTCTTTAAATGGATGACAGCCATTGAAAAAAATAAATAAATTGTATTCTAGCATAATTCATCTACAAATTTGCAAATATTTCAGTTTTTGTATACATTAAACCAGTCACCAGTTGTTGTTCTTATTTTGTTTTTGTGATCAAAAAACTATAAAAATATTAATTAATAGATCTGTAGATCCACCACAATAGAACAATTTTGGGAAATCACATATAAGTTTGTTATGACACTTATTTAAAATGATGACAAACTGAATCAAAACGAGATACTAAATGTAATTATGAGATAAAAAGTCAAAGCTATGACATGCTAATTCATAATTATAAGATTAAACATTTTAAATTATGACAAAAAAGTTACATTATGACATTAAATGTCACAATTATGACATTAAATGTTAAAGTATGACCTAATAATGTCATAATAACTAATACACAAAAAAGTTAAAATATTAAAAACTATTATGAAAAAAACAAAATATGACATTACTCTTAGTAATTATTTGTAAGTTGGTATTGATACATGAGATTGTCATACAAATGTAAATGTAAAAAGTCGAAAATATAAAATAAAAGCTCAAAACTGTGACAAATGGTAAATATGACATAAAATCGTGATCATAAAAAAGTTTAAATCAAGATTGTTTCAAGATAAATGTACATATGTTTGTAGATATAAAGTTGTTGTTGTTGTTGTTGTTTCAATTAAACCTCCAAAATGAATGAATTTCTGAATTCTTTATACAAATTAAAGATAAAACCTTATGTGTAACTAAATGTTGGCCTATCCAGTGAGTTATGTCATTATAAATACTTTTTTAAATATGCCAATTCACAGAACATTCATAAACTAAAGTGAAATCATTATCGTGCAAACAGAGGGAAAAAATAAATTTGCAAATGCCATTAGCCGAAGCCTCTCCGCTTCAATCTGCGCAAAAGTGATAATATATAGATGGGACCGTCATTAAAACAGTTTCGTGCTCCTTGTGGATTCATTTGCACTGACCCAGAATGCAGTATTTTCTTAACACCAGCAGCAGGCCGCTTTGATGTGCTCTGCCTGTCCAAACAGTCCGACTGCGCCCGATCTGCCGCGGTAGACGGAGGAGCCATATTAATCATCGTGAAGTCTGCGAGAGCGCCGCCATAAATCGCGCGGGCCGGTCCTTAACTGGGAGAGTCCCTGGACGGCCTCTGCTCGTTTATCAACACGCTGCGACTCCGGATGCCGGGTAAATATAAAGGAGTAATATGGGGGTGGTTGCGGCTTGTGATGTTGAGCATATCAGGGAGCTCGTAATGACTTTATTCTGCTATGAGTGATGTTCTTTTCCCTCGCTGTAACCTCAGGAACAATCTGAGGAACAATAAATAGTCGTCACAACCGGGTGACGTTTTCTTCAAGTGGAAAGGCACGAAGGTGCGTGTTTATGCTCCTGCTGTGCTGAAGGAAGATGATGATGATGATGACGGAAAGTCCGATTTATATAGGCTTTTTTAACGACTTTAATGACGGTATAATTTGGGCTCTGTGGCTCTCGGAGTTACGTCAACATGCCTGGTATTCAACCACGTCACATTTTATAAAAAATAAAATAAAAAGTCACATTTTATGCTCTGAAATGTTTTGATGTAGGCAGTGTTTATTCGTTTTTTTACCAAACGAATAAAATTTTTATTGCTGTTTATTGTAATATTTATCTATTTATTTGTTTGTTTGTTTGTTTGTTTGTTTGTTTGTTTGTTTATAGGTTGTTTTCAATCACGTGGTTCTAGTGACGCGCGAAATTCAGATGAAGACAGGAAGTAAAAAAACTGAATGGGAAACATAGGGGGAAGTCCTTATTTTTGCATTTATACCATATTTCAAAGGAGATAGAAATAGAAAATAACCATACGTTGGGCATGATCCTTATATTATGAAAAGGACCAAGTTTTCCACTGAACAAAAATATATTTGCCTGCCTTCGAGCCATACGCTATTACATGAAAAAAAATATTATAGTAAGTACTATAATGTTTTGAAGCAAACTTGAATTAAACTGTCGTACTAATTATATGGTTATGGCACAACACTGTAGTAATAAACAAATTATCCAATAGGCCACATATTTCTACACTATAATTCTACACCATCACAATGCACAAAGTTACAGTATTTAAGGTATTACAGTTTAAACAACAGTTCTGTCTGGTTCTTGAACCTGATTGGCTGATAGCCCTGCCATATTCTTCAAATAACAGAACTCGTCCAGCCTCATAACCCTTCACCCTTGTGTATTACTCCGCCCACATACAGCAACAAGCAGAGGACACTACAGTTTGACAAATATTGCTGCTGTTGGACAACATAATGTACTTTTGAGGCTTTTTTAGTCGAGAATGTGGTGTAGATTGCAGCTATGCAGTTTATTTATGAGGATAGTTCCTATTTTAAAATATTTATCATTTCTGAGAGACAGCGTGTCGGCGGCCATTAGCCTGTCTTTGAGCAAAAACGCATGACGATGTTCATCCACAAGATGGCGACAGAGACCGCATAATAAGTATTTTGGTTTATACAACAGTTCTGTCTGGTTCTTGAATCTGATTGGTTGATAGCCGTGCGATATTCTGCAAATAACAGCACTGGTCCAGCCTCTTAAACTTCACCCTTGTGTATTACTCCGCCCACATACAGTGACAGGCAGAGGACACTCTACAGTTTGACAAATATTACTGCTGTTGGACAACAAAATGTACTATTGAGGCTTTTTTATTCGAGAATGTAGTTGTTTAGATGGCAATTATGCAGTTTATTTATAAGGATAGTTTTAAAATATAATTTCTGAGAGACGGCGGCCATTAGCCTGTCTTTGATTTTAAAAAAGTTGACAATGTTCATCCACAAGATGGCGACAGAGACCGCATAATAAGCCCTTAGACAGGGGTGACCAACCCTGTTCCTGGGGATCTACCTTCCTGCAGATTTCATTCATTGATTCATTTCGGCTTAATCCCTTTATTAATCAGGGGTCGCCACAGCGGAATGACCGCCAACTTATCCAGCATATATGTTTTATGCAGCGGATGCCCTTCCAGCCACAGCCCAACACTGGGAAACCCATACAGTCTTATATTCACACACATACACTACGGCCAATTTAGCTTATTCAATTCACCTATACCGCATGTCTTTGGACTGTGGGGGAAACCGGAGCACCCAGAGGAAACCCACGCGAACACAGGGAGAACATGCAAACTCCACACAGAAATGCCAACTGACCCAGCCGGGGCTTGAACCAGTGACCTTCTTGCTGTGAGGTGATCGTGCTACCCACTGCGACACCGTGCTGCCCCCTGCAGATTTCAGTTGAAACCCATATCAAACACACCTGCCTGTAATCATCAAGTGCTGTTCAGGTCCTAATTAATAGGTTCATGTGTGTTTAATCAGGGTTGGAGCTGAACTCTACAGGAGGGTAGATCTCCAGGAACAGGGTTGAGCACCCCTGCCCTAAGAGAAAAACAGTGTAATTTCAAACTACAGCTGATCAAATCTTTATTAAACAGGTAAATGACTTTCTAAGTTGATCTCTCTCTTTTGTATGTTGTAGTGCTGTATTTATACCATAGTAATATTGTGATCTCCCTATTGCAACAGAGAAATACTGGGAGATATCTCTGTAGACTGATGGCATTTCATGTCGTTCAGCCGTATAATCTTAAAATGTGAGCAAAATTACCTGTTTTGTCATCACATTAGACATTACGCTAGAGAATCATTCAAATACTAGCTCTAAAGTGACATTAGTGAATGAGCAACGGTTTCTGTTGTTCTGACGTCAGCTGCAGATGTGAATGAATGGCGGAAGAAAGTAGTTCCTCTTACAAAAGGGTTTTTAGACTCTCCGTGTTTGATTTTCTTTTTTATATACACAATTATGCCGTCGAACTGTTGTATAAATGCAATATCACACTCGTAGCAGTACGATGTGGCTGTATATCGTCACTGGTGGGACACTAAGGCCTGCGGCCTCATGCCAGCACACACCTCCCACCAGTGCCGTTATACAGCCACATCGCACCGCTACTCATGTGATATTGCTCATTTGTTGTGTCTACTGCAATGTCTCTGTCACAAAACAGCTATATGATTTCAAAAATCTGAAACCAAAATAAAATCGTCAACAAAACACTGACTGCACTTACCTTTTTTTATTTTAAAATAGCAAAATCATTTAGAGGTCTTTTCTGGTTAGTGATGTCTGAATTTACCAACATTTTAAATGGATGTGTGAATGGTGCTTTCAGGAAGAATTATGGAATATTCTTGCCTGTGTTAACAGCACATTTTTTTTATTTAATGGTAATGAATATTTCATTGCAATTTATTGGTTTTCCTGTGTGAAAGGGCCTACTGATTCACATAATCTGTTCAAAGTCTGTAGTCAACAACTCTCTGAATCAAATGATCCACTCATAGAAAGTATATATTTTAAAAACTCACTGACTCAAATTATTTGTTCAGATAAAATCTGCAGTTAACAACTCGCTGATTCAAATGATTCGTTAAGAGAAATTTTGCAGTTAGCAACTCACTGATTCAAACGATACATTCAGAGAAAGTCTGCAGTTAACAACTCACTGATTCAAATGATCCATTCAGAAAAAGGAGTTTCTGTGCCAATGAAGAGCACTTCTAAAAGGGATGCCATTTGAGGCATTCCAAATAAAAATGAACATCTGAATCTTTTCACAAAGGACTCTTTCAGAAGTCAGTTAGTGAAGGTTACATGCAATGATCACTTTGTTATGACCACAGTAAGTTTGTTGTTAATGATTAGGTTATCCAGTCAGAGTCCTTGCAATTAAATTTAAAGTTAGAGTTGTCAGGAGAGTTAATGTACTGTATTAAACAGAATTGCCTATATTAAGTTGTTTTGTTGTTAGATATTATGCAATGTTTTTAGATAGTTTCTGTAAAACTGAGTATTCTTGCAAGGTTCAAAGACAGCAAGAGCAAAGAGGGACCACACACACAAATAAAGCACATATCTAAGACCTTATTACAAATGTTTTATTTGCAGTGATAAATAACGACAATAATACAACCCCAAATCAGAAAAAGCTGGGACAGTATGGAAAACGCAAATAAAAAGTAGTGATTTCTAAGTTTACTTTGACTTGTATTTCATTGCAGACAATACAACAAACATTATTTTTTAATGTGTTCCTCATGATTTTTGTTCCTCATGATGATTGTTTTTTTGTTTGTTTGTTTGTTTTTTTCAAAATAAGCACATTCCAATTTTGGTTCCTGCAACACATTTCAAAAAAAGTTGGGACATAAGCAATTTAGGGCTAGTAATCAGTTAAATTGGTTAAATAATGAAACAGGTGATGTCAACAAGTGATTGTAATTATGATTTGGTACAAAAGCAGCATCCAAGAAAGGGGCACACATTCTGCACATTACAAAGTCCTGTCTGTGGAGGAAGAGGATACAGGTACTTGACTGGCCTGTCTTGTCTGCAGTCCCGACCTGTCTCCAATAGAGAATCTGTGGCTCATTTTGAAGCACAAAATGTGACAACAAAGACCCTGTACTAAGACTTGTTTGCAGGAAGAATGGGACAAAATTACGTCGTTTGATGAATCACTTCATCAATTGGTGTTTTCAGTCTTTAAACATCTTTTAAGTGTTGTGAAAAGGAAGGGCAACATTGCAAAGTGGTAAATGCTTTACTGTTCCGACATTTTTTTAAATGTGCTGCAAGAACCAAAATTAGAATACGTGTTTATTTTGAAACAAAAAACAATAAAAAATCATGAGGAACACATTAAGTAATGTTTGTTGTATTGTCTGCAATGAAATATGAGTCAAAGTAAATTTAGAAATCACTACTTTCTTTTTTTTATTTTGCATTTTCCATACTGTCCCAACCTTTTCAGATTTTTGGGTTGTATATTCCTGTTTTTGTTGCCTTGCGTTGTGGTAATTTTTGCAGGTGAAGATGAGGAAATTATTTTGTATTTGATTGGATACCTTCGCCAAGTTATGTATTTCCAAGCAGCTTCATTATAACATGCAAGTGCGCTAGTCCCTACTTTAAGTGTTCTGCCCTTTATAGTAAGTATAGGGCATGGGGATGCTCCCTTCCAATTGCAGTTTGACCAAAGTCTGCACTGAACAACTCACTGATCAGTCAGAACTACTGTAATCTACAGATGACAAACACACACACACCTACCTGTTCCGGTTTTTCGCTGATTGCTAACACACATAGCTGAAGCTGTTCAGAACGGATTACATGGACTTTAAAAGCGGCACAGACACACACACCAGTGCTGAGTCTTGTTATATTGTGAACATTACGACGCGCTTGCCTTGCCGTGTTTGACCCTTGCTTTGTCCTGTTTGTTTACGTTGCTTGCTGCCTGTACTGACCATTCGCCTGTTTATTGACCACGACTCTGGATTCCCTGCATGCATCTGTTTGCCCCTATTTTGACCATTGCTTACCTGACCATTCTCATAATAAACCTGCATTTGGATCCTCAACTCTGTTGTCAGCGTCCCACACATTACAGTTACCATGTGTGTCGTCTGTTACTCTTACTTATTATGGAGGAAATTATTATTGTTTTTTTAAGGAAAAAAACATTTTGTTCTTTTAAACACATGGGATGGAACTGGGGCTTTATTCCCAAATGTTTTTTTTTTTTTTGTTGTATAAAGTAAATAAGTTTTAGATGAAAACAGCTCATTTTAAATTCACCAGTTAAAGACAAATTTACACTCTGTGACAAGCCGGAAACAATAAAATGTTTAAACAAACAAAAATGTCAATTAACATTGTCAAAATGACATAAAAAACACATGAAAATTACAAATTTATTTGTGGTCAAAACCTTGATGTCCATTTAACATCCACTTACTGATCTACACTTTGGTGATACCATCAAAATTTTGACACAAAAAGTATTATAATATAAGAAAGGTGTATTCATCTGAAAGCTGCAATTACAAAATTCAAATTTACTTGTATCCCCATGTCAAAATGACATCAAATTGACATTTGACATTGGTGTTAAAAATAGATTACAGGACTGTCCAGTAATTCATTTTTGATGCCAATGTTAGATGTCAATTTCATGACATGTCATTCAAATGACATCAAATCGATTTTTATTTTTGATGTGTTTGACATAAAGGTGTCTGCTGGTATTGCATGCTTTGACTCAAAATTGCAAAGGATGTCTTTATACATTTACTGCAGTAATATGTTATTAGGTTATGCTTGAACTCAAGAGCTTGATTCTGCTTCTATGATTGTATCTTGCACCTGTTTTTCTGTTATCTTTTTTTTTTTCCAGGGCAGACTCTACATTGCCCTGAGCAGCCCACACGAACAGCTCATCAACGCTATTATGAGTCCTTTTATGTTGGTACCTCCAGCTCCTAAAATGGCCGTGGTTAGGAGTGGCTCATCAGTGCAGTGTGTGAGTGTGTGACTGATGACTCTCTCAAGGGCCAATACAATAGCCGTGGTCAGGTTACAGTCTTGGACACCTCCCCAGAACACACATTTGAGTCTATATCTAGAGTTCTTCACACACATACAGACACATGCCTCCAAGGCATCATTTAGAGCAGTGCCACAGATTAAAGCCCCTCACATTCAGCATTTGAGACATATTTTCACATGAGTGAGGTCAAATATAGACAAACCCATGGGTCACACATTTAAATAAAAAAATTAACCCAATGGTTGGGTTTGTTAATATTTGACCAAAAATGTTTACTTTATGCACAACGTTTTCTGATCATCATCATCATTTACTAAAGTTTATAGTATCGTTCCCTTGGTGTTCTAAGCAAAATAAATAAAAAATAAAAAAATCAACAAACTGCACATTTGAGGAAAATTAAACATACATTGACAGAATTGTGGGCGACGCGGTGGCGCAGTGGGTAGCACGTTCGCCTCACAGCAAGAAGGTCGCTGGTTCGAGCCTCGGCTGGGTCAGTTGGCATTTCTGTGTGGAGTTTGCATGTTCTCCCCGTGTTCGTGTGGGTTTCCTCCGGGTGCTCCGGTTTCCCCCACAAGTCCAAAGACATGCGGTATAGGTGAATTGGGTAAGCTAAAATTGTCCGTAGTGTATGTGTGTGAATGAGTCTGTATGAATGTTTCCCAGTGATGGGTTGCAGCTGGAAGGGCATCCGCTGCGTAAAACATATGCTGGATAAGTTGGCGGTTCATCCCGCTGTGGCAACCCCGGAATAATAAAGGGACTAAGCCGAAAAGAAAATGAATGAATGACAGAATTGTCCTTTATGTCTATTATGACTTTTTCCATTTTTGTTGTCATAACTATTTGATATGATAGCATTTTATTTCATTCATTCATTTTCTTTTCGGCTTAGTCCCTTTATTAATCGGGGGTCGCCACAGCGGAATGAACCGCCAACTTATCCAGCATTTGTTTTACGCAGCGGATGCCCTTCCAGCTGCAACCCATCACTGGGAAACATCCACACACACTCATTCACACACATACACTACGGACAATTTAGCCTACCCAATTTATCTATACCACATGTTTTTGGACTTGTGGGGGAAACCGGAGCACCCGGAGGAAACCCACGCGAACACGGGGAGAACATGCAAACTCCACACAGAAATGCCAACTGACCCAGCCGAGGCTCGAACCAGCGACCTTCTTGCTGTGAGGCGAACGTGCTACTCACTGCGCCACCGTGACGCCCATAGCATTTTATTTATTATATTTAATTTAGCATGACTGCAAGGAACAGAACTTGTTCATGAACCAAATATATCTTTTTTTTTTTTAAATGATTGGTTGTTTCAACATAATTTTGGTCATACATGGACAATTATAACTGCTGGGTTAGAAATTAACAACATACAATTGAAACCAACAACTTGGTCTGTCCATGTTTGACCCAGAAAACGACCTAAAACAACCTAGCATTTTTTTAAATGACGGAAAAAAAAACTGTTTAGCTTGGATGATGTTTTCTGATCCTCATTCTCCTCCTCATCATCAACATTTACTAAAGTTTATTGTATCGTCCTTTTGGTGTTCTGAAAACCCTTAAGCGAAGGATTTTCAATGAACCGCATATTTAAAGTGAATTAAACATATGTTGAAAAACTGAGCCACCACCTTCTACTTCACAGGCCTTCGCACAAAAGAATAAACAAAGCATAAGTAGTTTCCCAGGATCTCAAGGATAACACTGGTTCCCTGTGAGGAGCAGGACAGAGGGACAGAAAGTCCATCATCAGAACCACACTGGACTTGTCCTCACTCTGGCAATCCAACAAAGCCTCCCAAAGACAGATGACAAGCACACAAAGAAAACACAGGTGGCTATAGACCACCTGGAGAAAAAAGAGAGATGGGGAGAGAGAAATAGGTGGATCCCCTTTGAACTTTCCGCTTAGGGGGGTAAATCACCAACCCACCCCTAAACTAGTCTTCTGGTCTCAATGCTAAGACCAATATGGCTATATTATGACTGACAAAAGTGGTTTGCTGTTTTGTGAATTAACAGGCTTCTTTTTTGTTGTCATCTATGTGCATTAGTTAAGATGTAATTTTCTTTATTCTATTTGTCTTGGCTTAAAATTTGTTTAGATTTTGTCCATAAACATTCATTTTCCTTTGGTTTAGTCCCCGATTTATCAGGGGTCACCACAGAGAAATCAACCGCCAACTACTCTGGCATATTTTTTACACAGTAGCTGCCCTTCCTGCCATAATCCATAAACATTTTTGTTTATTTTACATTATTACATTTACATTGTTTTTAGCAGTTGTAGAAAAAAGTGGACATCACAGAAGTGTTATGTCGTTTTCTGTGTATCCAATATAAAAGAATATATAAATGAACAATATACAGCTCTGGGGTAGAGACAACTTAAAATGTATTATCAGTTGTCTGAATTTGTTTTTAATACAGTTTTTTATTTTATAAAAGATGGATAAATAATTCTACTGATATACAGAAAAAATGACATCATGTCACTGTTAAATATTTTCCTCAAATAAATGCAGTGTTATAAATGAAGAGAAGAGATTAAAAAGCCTGCCCAAACAGCAGTGCATTATGAATATTTATTCATAATATATATATAATATGCAGAGCAATTGTTATTTTAACCAATAGATTAAAATTGAATATAGGCTTACTGTACTATCTTATAATATTTTTATAATTTCTTTTGTCACAATGCGGATCCATTCAAATTAATTAGCAAAAGAGAGAAAGAAAGAAAGAATAGAAAAAAGCAGCTGCAGAACTAAAAGCAACCTCTATAGCGTTTAATCTTCTGTATTGATGTTGAAAGTGAAGTAAGTTGTCAGGATGTTTGTTACATGGTGTTTTAGTTTAAGTTAGTATCCGTTGCCTACAGGTTTTGTAGATCCAGGTTTTGTTTCAAAATAATGTTTCACTGCTGACCCTTTCTTTGCTGTGCCTTTGATCAATATAGTTTGATAATTAATGGAGTTGTTACGCACACTAATCCAATTACATGCTTTGCTCCCTGAAAGGTCTCAGTCTGCTCAAGATGAATTTACTTCTGAGGGCTACTTCTGTGTCCACCTTTGAACTGAGAGATATCTTCATCCACTGACCACCATCGATTCCATTCCACAGAAGCTCTTCTGACAACAGTGCTACGCTCAGGTCCCACACTTTCAGTCCAGTTCAGTTCAGTTCAGGACATGACTTGCACATATTTTTTTAAAGATATTTACTTATATACTTATATACTTTATTTTATTTGCAGTTTCATTAAGGTATTTTATTTATTTTTTATTTTAATATATGTTTTTTTATTCCCCTATATCCAAAACTGCAAACTGTTTGCCCTCTATCTCTTAGCCAGCACAACTTTGAGATGTAAAGTGGGCCAAGTGAAATCACTGGTGGGTCCAGAGAAACAAATATTATTATTATTATTATTATTATTATTATTATTAGTAGTAGTAGTAGTAGTAGTAGTAGTAGTAGTAGTAGTAGTAGTAGTAGTAGTAGTTGAAGTAGAAGTACTACCAAAAATCTAAAAGTATTAACAAAAATCTTGAAAGTGACCTTCTATACTGTATGCAGAGCTCAACCCTAGGGAGTTTTTGGTTCATTCTGCTTCAGATTATTAGTATTTAAAGACAAATAAACAGTCAGTGATAAAATAAGAACAAATTAAATTACAAGCAATAGCACAAACAAACACATTAGATCTGGAATTAAAGGACTGCATGCCCTAAGGCTTGAGTTTATGTTTGGGCCTTACACAAATGACCTTAAAGGCTGGGTACACTTTTAACCCAAATGGAACCCAATATTGAAAATAGTGGAAACCTGTTGCCTTAAATCACTCAATGTTTCTTTACACAAGGTAAAACTAAACAGCCATAGTTGAATTAACAGTAGAACTACAGTACATAGAACCTTAATTTATATGTTAATTCAAGTTGTTTAGTTTGACCTTATGTAAAAACTGAAGTGGTTTAAGACAATGGGCTTCCACACAATTATCTAGTAAAGTCAACTATTTTGGGTTTGATTTGTTTAAAAAAAAATGTGTCCACCAAAGCAGCTAAAAATGCACAGGCTCTTCCAAAAATCCTCTGCTGAGCACTTGAGAACTTTTAGCCTGTTTAATCAAAGACTATAGAACACTTGTGTCACTCATATAGTTTTGTCATGATTTGAATGTTTAGAAAAAAATATTATGAGACAGTTATTGTTAAATTTCATTGGTGATTCCAGATAAAACATTTAATCATATGCTTGGAAAACAGCTTTGGAAAATTTGATGTTTCTCCATTGAAAGAGATCAAATATGAGGATTTTACATGTATTTCACTTGCACTTTTCATAATAAATTTTGTTCCAATTACAATACCTTAAAAAAATACATATTATTACACTATACACTCAAAAACAGAAAAAAAGTTTATAGAATTATTAAGCATATTGTGTAACAGTAAACTTTGTTAACTGTGCACTTTTAACTATGAAAATGTGCTTATTCTAAGTAGTGTACAGCACAGTGGTCAACTATTGTTGTGTTTATTTGTGCTTTTCAATGAAATAAATTAAATGAAAAGGATATATTTGTATGTGATCTCATCATTACAATAATTAAGAATATTATTGTTTATATTGATCAAGAGTTTGCTGTCCTCGCAAGGGGCAGTCGTGGCCTGGTGGTTAGAGTGTTGGACTCGTGATC
>CAIGQV010000641.1:19554200-19584893 GCA_903798115.1 Danio jaintianensis
CCATACTTGGCCACACTACACTTCACTTCACTTCACTTCACTTCGCAGTCCTCACACATTCACATCATCTCTTCAAATTTTCAACCCTGTAGATCTCTATTGGAGCATCCAGAGAAGAAAAGGGAAACTGCTTTAGCTTTTAAAACCATCCAGTATATGAGCTGAACTTTACTCAAGCTACATAGACTTTAAAGACCTCTGCACTAGATTAGACCCTCTAATTGATATAACAGACTGAGCGGTTTCCCAAAGGAAGACTTTAAGGAATTAGGTTCAGTACAAGTTAAGCTCATTCTACAGCATTTGTGGTGTAATGATGATTACAGCAAAAATTTATTTTATGTCATTTTATTCAAACACAGGAGTTGAAGGTAACTATATATATTTTATAAATGTTTTGGGATTTTTAAGATTTACAAAAAAATCAGTTTTACATGTAGAGTGCAAGATGAAACAAAAATACTATCATTACCAATATATTCAAAGTATTAATAAGAATATGAATAATAATACATGCAGAAAACACAAATGGTGACATTTATTTCTAGATGAGCATCAGACAAGTCATGTGGATTTGACACAAGTCATGTGACTGAATAATTTCATAATTTATGCGTTCATATAAAATGTATTCCGAATTTATAGTTCATTTTATTTTGAGTTTCTAACAAAAACATTTTTTTAACCCTTGTGTATTGTTCAAAATGACGCACGCACACACGCACACACACACACACACACACACACACACACACACACACACACACACCATACATATAAAAGCCTGAAACTAAGCTTTTTTGCACTGTAACTGATGATCAACAGTAAAAATTACTAATTTTACTCAACAGGGAAAACCAGCAACAATCAAGAACGAATGATTATATGGTGTCATGGCTTTGCAATCAAAAAATGTCATTATATCGGAAGTCAATAGGGCAAAGCAGCCACTAACATAACAAAAGTGTAATATATTTGCCCAAAGTGTATTGTTGAGTTTAAAAAAAAAATTCAAAGCATTTTCCCAAAATATGTGTAAAAATAAGGTTTGTCACCAAATATCATTCCATTTACTGAAACACAGAGAAATTGTGGCCAAATTAAGACTTAAAATCACCCCAGAGTGGATGAAAACATCCCCAGCAGCACACAAGGGTTAATTCAAAATTCACAATTGATTGTTTTCTTCTTTCTTTCTGTCTTTCATTTTTGTGTGCGTATTTTCAGTTTATTTAGTTTTTGCTTTATCTATAGAAGCTTCATACAAAAATATGTTTTTAAACAAGTGGAAAACAATAAAGTAATAAACATTAGGCCACAAAATCTGCCGACTGAGTAAAACTTGTACTAAACCTTTGTATTGTATAAATTTTTTCTGTTATCTGAATTGGACATCCTCAAATAATACTAACATTAAATCAAAACCAAAACAGCTAATATTCACAGTAGGATTATGTTTTATTCAGACACAGAAGTCAGAAGATACAGTTCAGTGGTTTTGTTACAACTCAACATGAGCTGTGAAGTTTATCAAAGTCTGTCAGAAGCTCTCCATTCCTCACCTATTGAACCTCCAGTCTGAAATAGGTTTCACCTTTGTGACATTACTGGCATAAATCCTCACATCCCATGAAGGCTGTCTGCAAGTGACTTCAGTGGCCGTCATAAAGTGAAACAGACAGTCTTAATTGCTGTTCCAGACTCAAGGAAACGGGACTAAAATATTTGCATAATTTCACAGAAGGCTGAGGAAATTGCTAAAACATGTGAGCCAGAATCCGCGTGCAACCCAATACCTGTTCAGCCTGGCTCTTGGGTGCCACCCAGTGCTGAATGTGCCAAGAAGAAGGGCACGTGTACGAGTGTGTGCGGCCAATCAGAAGGGAAAAGGTCATGGGCTGATCTTATCTCGCCTCTCTCCCACAATCCCGAGCGAGAGCCTGTCAAAGCTGCACCACAGCCTGCGTATTCAATATTCAATGCACTGAGAGTGTTGCTTTCAGATTTATTGCTGAGATTGTGTTAGGTTTCACTCCTTATTCGTTAAGCTGATGTTTGTTGGACTGTTTTTTTTTTTTTACCTTATGCATTTGTCCCAGACATTAAATTATCAATTACATGTGTTGTTACCCCTGAAATAATCAATAATTATTTTGTGACATTTTATGGAAAAGTGTGTGAAAAAAGTGTTTTAGAGTCGGACACAGATGGTGGGAAAATGTGTTTAATGAATTAGCATATTTTTTCAGCCATAAAACTTTGAACACATTTAAATCTCTATGTATTTACGATAAAAATAAAAGTGTTTTTCAGTGATATTTGGGGTAAAATGCTACCATATTTACCCACATTTGGGCTGAAACAACCCAGCATTTCTTTTACAGTCTAGGTTGCTGTTATACATAAAATGACTGATAGAAAAACTTACATAAAAGAAAAATAACACAACAAAAAGAAACGAAAAAAAGAAAATAAAAATGGTACCTTACTGTAAATTACATCATAGCATTGTTAAATCACAGTGCCAGTATTGAAACATAAGTATTATGATTTACTTATATTATTTGAAATTGAATTTTACAATATTAACTGTAACTTTGTCATTGTGACATTTAAGTTAATGCACTCTATTCACTATTGTCATTCTATAACAACACTTAACAAAACTGAATATATGTGAATTCATATATTAATACTAGACACCTGGAAGATAATGTGTACCATAAAACTTTATAATTTTTTAATGTTAACTAGGGGGGAAAGGAGATTCCAGCACTAATTGTAACAAAAAGGAGACAAATTTAATACAAATTTTGCCAAAAAGTATAAGCTTAAAAGCTTTTCTCAGGGCATAAAAACACATCACACAGAGACATTTTACATCTACTGTAGATCATAATGTTAATATACTTTAATAAGTTTTTGTTTTGGAACTTTGATGCAACCACTATCTTCCCATGATGCAAAAAGAAAAAAACTGGCCATGAAAATTTGCACTGCGTACTGTATATGACAATGTGTATATTATAGTCTATATTATTTCCATATTTGGAGGAAATGCATTAATTATTATTATTATTATTATTATTATTATTATTATTATTATTATTATTATTATTATTATTATTATTATTATTATTATTATCACTGATAAACTTAATCACTACTGTGACCAGTTGGATGAAAATAATTACTGTAAGATCTAAGATTTGCAATCAATCACATTACAATAATTTCATAAACAGCATTTGTACCCCAGTGAAACACAGAGAGTTCTGCCATGGCTGTTCGCCCACAGTCTTTTCTTTTCCCACACAGACGCAGACAGACGTGGGCGAAAGGCACAGCTGAGCGCAGTAATTAAGCCCACATCGGACATGTGGAAAAGGCATCGAGACGGAGAGTCCTTGAGGAGCACATATGAACACTTCATATGGATCTATAGGGAGACACAAGTCATACAGATACCAGCCATTTTGAGATAATGCTTACAGTTTGTCACCTTGTAAAGGGGGTGTATGTATTTATGCTGGGAACAGTATGTGAACTTCTGAAAGCATTTTCAAACATTATCATTCAGTGCATTCATTTGGAGAAGTTCACAATAAGTCAATCTACAATACTCAAAAGTTTGGCATGACTAAATGTTTTTGTTATTAATACATTTTTTGATGTATGTTTATGAAAAAAGCTTATTCTGCTTACCAAGGTTGTATTTATTTAGTAACAATAGTTTAAGTAACAATTCACACCATATACTGGCTTATTACCTGCCTATACTTAGGATATTACTGTTTATTAGCACTTATAAAGTATG
The DNA here is from genome assembly GCA_903798115.1 of Danio jaintianensis. Lineage (NCBI taxonomy): Eukaryota > Metazoa > Chordata > Actinopteri > Cypriniformes > Danionidae > Danio > Danio jaintianensis. The sequence continues at coordinate 19,558,018 of CAIGQV010000641.1, forward strand.
ATCATATTCTAAATCCCTAATCCTATCCAATACCTAAACCCCTAACTATTAATAAGCAGCTAATTAGTAATTTATTGAGGTAAAAGTCTTGGTTAATGGTTTGTTAATGGTTGCTTAATAGCGTGAATTGAACATTAAAATAAAGTGTGACCATTTATTTGATCAAAAATGCAGTCAAAAGTGAATAATTGTGAAATAATTGTACAAATTAAAAAGGGATTGTAGTTTAAGGTGGACATATGCAGTGTGATTTTTGCTTCATACAAGCTAATAGGCAACGCTATTTTTTTCTGCCCCATGACATTAAAATAAAGTTTTTTAGATGTTAGAATTGTTTTTAGGATATCTATAAGATAGTGCACACCAAAACAGTGACAAAATTCGCTTTTAGAAGATATAAAACTGATACAAACATGTAAAGCTTGTAGTTTGTCACTTCAGCCTAAGTAGATCAACAGTTTTATTCACATCACCTCATACTTCAGTTTCTCATCAAAACGTGACCAATCAAATGCTCTGTAGTATCTGACATGCCCCACCCAACTTCAAGATGCTTCACATTTGATGAGCTTGAGCTCAACCACTCTTATTGGCAGAGCGGTGATACAGCAAAACACTATTGACTGTTTTTTTTTTTAAAGGGGAGGGGCTACACTATGTCCCACCCTCTCTTCATGTTTCGGTTGAGATTACAGCAAACATCGAATAAAAAAATGCACATTTCAAAGCATTAAGGATCGTATGGCCATGCCTCGTACTGTTTTAGAGGAACTTACGAGGTGAGCCAAGCAGCTTACAAGCTCCTGATCATTTTTAAAGATGTAAAATGAAGTTGGCTTGAATTTGTGAGGTGTGTACAGTTGATCTATCTGATTGCTTCAGAATTCGCAGGGTCATACAATTGTGTCATATATTACTGCATCTGAATGATTTTAACATAAACTCTTGTGACGTGTGCATGGACATACAATCTTCCGACCATCACAATTTGCATCATGTAAGCCCACCTTTAGTAAAGCAATAACCCCCAACAACTGTCGTTTACAATGAGTTTATAACAGATAAGGTGTGTTGTTAAGCATGATGCATAGCAGAGGTGTTCTAAATTCACTGTAAACCACGGCTTCACAGGGCTTTTTGTTTTTTTTAAATTGTCATTTCAAATAATTAACAAAGTTTCACAAAATTATACAAAGGCTGCATCCGAAATTGCACACTTACATACTACAGTATATAGTAGGTTAAAAACAGTATGTGAGCCGAGTATGTCCAAATTCATAGAATTCGAAAAACAGTATGCAAGAAGTACTCGGATGACCTACTACTTCCGGGGAGATTCTGAAGTGCGCATACCATGCACGCTGCACTGTCCCATGATGCCTTGCGAGAGAATTCATGAATGGGAGTGAAGCAACGCAACTGACGCGGCTAGGTGACATGATCATGACAAAATGCTGGATGTAGTATGTCCGAATTTCATTCATACTGCTCACATTCATAATGTATAGAACGTACTTTTCGAACGGCATAGTAGTACGTTTAAATTTAAATGCAGTACCTACTGAGTAGTAGGCGGTTTCGGAGGCAGCCCATAGTATTCGAAAAGCAGTATGTGAGAAGCACCCGGATGACCTACTACTTCCGGTGAAATTCTAAACTTCACATACGATGGATGCTACACTATCCCCTGATGCCACGCAAGAGAATTCATGAATGGGAGTGAAGCAGTGCAACTGACGTGTAGCAGTTGCATACTACTCACTTCCTTTCATACTACTCACATTAAAATTCAAATGTAATACATACTCAAGCAGCTGGCAATTTCCGATGCAGCCAAAATAAATAAAACAAATAAATAAATGTTTATTTGTTTCAATACTGATAGGTGAATGGTTGCCGAGCAACAGTCACAGGTGTATGTTTGTAAAGTATTTTGGAACAGTTTATATCGAGGCCCAATCAGTATGTAAAACAGGAACAACTTACTTTTTAAGTAATTAATAATTTATAATTAATTTTAAATTACATTCAATAGCAAAACTAAAACTTTGAATTTTATATATAGTCCACAGTTTTCAGTTTTTTTTAATCAAATAAATGCAGCCTCGGTGAAAAGCTTCTATTTAAAACTTTAACAAATATTACTGATGAAAAACTTTTAATTGACAAAGTATATATAATAAATGTTTATCAGGGTTTAAAGTATATAAATTGGGAAAGTGTATTATTTATTGGGAAATATTTCTTTTTTTTTCTTTTTTGGAATTATGAGGACACATTAGCAAGCACAGCTGAGCGCAGTAATTAAGCCCACATCGGGCATGTGGAAAAGGCATTAAGGAGCACATATGAACACTTCATATGGATCTATAGGGAGACACAAGTCATACAGATACTAGCCATTCTGAGATAATGCTAACAGTTTGTCACCTTGTAAAGTGAGGAAAGTAAGCTGTCATGAATCTTAAGAGAGTTTAGTGTCTTTATGTTTGCCATTGGAGGACCAAAGGCCATCGAATGGAGCAGTGATTTCTACTATCTAGGGAACTGGTGAATTGTGGGGTATTAAATAGAGGATGAGGTTTGTTTAAATCTTTCTAGGTTGATAATATAAATCTGCATTTTGTTCATGTTCATGGGAATGATTTTGAAAGGATTATTTTTTATTTTATTTTATTTTTTCTCAAGAAAAGTAGTTTGAAAGAGAAGACCAAATGAATAATACGTACTAGTGATCAGAAATAGATTGGATAGGAATCATTATATAATGCAAATGAAAGCAACAATTCTGTTGGGAGTGGAGTACATCTGGAGTAATAATATATTTATAGGATTTTAAAGTTTATTTTTTATCATTTGTGGATGGAAACCCTTTTGTTATTCATATTGCCTACTGAAATAGCTAATGAAGAAAAGGTCTTGTAGCCTAAAATAAACCCTCTGTGTGTTGTCATGCATGGCCTTGCTGGTCATCTCTTTATTAACTATCAGTCGGTCGAGGTTGTGAATCATCCTTGGACCTTTTTGTTTGTCTCTTTCTGCACCAGTTGCTGGGCAAACAGTCAGTCCTCTTCTCTGCTCACTCATCCCCTGACTCAGGCTTTGATCTGAGGACCCCTGAGGGCCCCCAAGGTCCCACACCAGAGTGGAGGTCAGAGGCCTCTGTCCATCCTGCGCCTGCCAAAGTGGCTACACAGAGCAAACAACACCACAGCTACTGTTATCACGTTGACACAAACCTACACACAAACCAGTTGGAAATTTGTTCATGTTCATTGAAACAAATGAACATAACTGTGTTTTATTACACTGTTTTTATTGCATAAGACTTTAGATACCACCTTCATTAAAGTTTTATAAAAAAACATACATATTCAGATGGGACTAGTTTTCCAAACGACGTTATAATTCTTTTCATCTGACATCTGTCAATTTAATGTATGAATTTGGAATGGGACTAAGATTTCCATGTTTATTACAGAGGTAGAAGTATCTCTGTGTGTGTGTTTTTGTTTTTTGTCTTGTTTTTTTCATGCGGGAGTTGCACAAGACCACATGTTCAACTATAGAAAAGTACATTTAAGAAATATAGTTGAAAAACTGCCATTGAACACAATTGATTAAATTTGATCAAATGTATTTTGAAACTAGGTAAATTTACTGTACATTTAAGCATTTTGAAATGTAAAGTAAAACATCCTAACTTGTTTAGTGTTTGAATATTTTATAAAGGTTATTAAAAAAACATCCCAATTTACAGGATTAACATGAACTTCTTATAATAACCCAACTGGAATAAATATGTTCTAACTTATAATGAAAGTACTCTTGCCAGAAACTAATTTTACAGTAGCCAGTCTTAACAATTTAAGTGATTTGGCTCTTCTTGTTGATTTCATTTTTTAAAATTTCTTCACAGGGTATCAAACTATAGCAAATCCATTATTGGTGCACAGAAAACAGAAACCTGAATACCGGCATGCTAGAGATTGTACGGTAGTTCGCGTTGACCAAAACACACAAGAAAACACATTTAAAAAAAAAACATTTTAAGAAATCACAGACCTTCACATTCAGATGGGATGAGTTCTCATATTTTTAAAGCAGTTAAGAAAAGGTTTACCGTGTATTTCTACCAGCTTTAAAACTTTTTAAAAATATATAGATAATCTGCCTCCATAATCACAATATTTGTTAAAAAGGAATGAAAACAGTAGGTTTTTACTGTAAGTAGTAAGCCATGCATTTCCAGTGAACATAGATTGTTTAATATTTAGCTTTTTAATCCCAGATGTGCATGTGCACATGACTAATTTGTCCCAGTCCAGGTGCACTGCTGATGAAGATGAACGTCTTTGGTTGAAACCAATGATTAATGGCCAACTCAGAGTAGGTGACAAATATCTAAGTGACCACGTCAGTGGTGAATTACCGGCTAATTTAATCTACATATGGCAATATTTGTGTCACCGCTTAGGTAGAACCCTAATTTTGCGGTTAGAAGCTGTCATCAAGTTCCTCTGATCAGGTTACCACCTCTACCACAAAGACAATGGGACACGAAAGAAACCATCCCACCCTGTAGGATTATGACTTGCTTATCAGGCTAATCCAGACAGCTCCTGAATTCCCACACAGGTAGAAATCCCACACCTTTGGCCTGACAGAAATGTCCACATGCAGACACACTCGTGTGACACACTCAGACATCAGCGCCTGCTCTTTTGAAGTCAGTATAATTAACAGGCCATCCGATACACTATCAGCCCAAGAGGCTCCTGGTCTCAGAGGCACGTAGCAGATCCATCAATGGTTGCTAACTGGTTGTACTGTCAGCGGTCTCAAACGCTCCCATTCTGATCCCTCCAGGCCCCATAGAGACCTCCAGTAGAACATGGGGTCACACAGAATGAAGATGTCTAGATATTTCATATTTTGTCTAAATATCCTTTTTCTTTATAGTGGACTCCCTACAGAAGATATTTCAATGTTCCCCAGAAAACAAAATAAGTAATAGTTACCCTGAAATTCAAATTCCAAATGTTTTCACCACCCTTCGTAATGCATAATTTTTCCTTTGGAGAATCAGTGAGTGTTTGAACATTTGGTAACAGTTATATACAAAACCTTCAGATGTCCTTAGTATGAAAAGATGGATCTCAAAATCATACAGTCATTTCTGAAAAGGGTTCAAATAGACAGAAATGTTGAATAAACAAAACAGAATTTGTAAGACCTGATCGATTTTTCTGATGAACAGCAAATACTTTGAAAGGTTAAATCACCCAAAAATGGAAATTCTATTAGTAATTACTCTACCTTAGGTCTTTCCAATCCCTTGCAGGATCATCATTCATATTTGGAGCACAAATTAATGGGGCAATGGGTGATTGTGTTTAGAATTGTTTTTGTTATGCTGGTTAAAAATCTCTTCACATCTGAATCTGAAAACTCTCAAAAGTCCAGAAAAGGAACAAACAAGGGGCTCTCAAAAAAGCAATAATAAAAAAAGAGACCTGTAGAGCATTCATGTAACAACAATGCTTTTCATTTAGAGCTAGCAAGCAAATTATTCAGTTTATGTTTTTACCCATTTTAGATTATGGTAATATTATTTACATCCAGGGGTGGCGTGGTGGCTCAGTGGTTAGCACTGTCGCCTCACAGCAAGAAGGTCGCTGGTTCAAGCCCCGGCTAGGTCAGTTGGTGTTTCTGTGTGGAGTTTGCATGTTCTCCCCGTGTTCGCGTGGGTTTCCTCCGGGTGCTCCAGTTTCCCCCAGTCCAAAGACATGCACTATAGGTGAATTGAATAAACTAAAATTAGCCATAGTGTATGAGTGTGAATGTGAGAGTGCATAGGTGTTTGCCGATACTGAGTTGCGGCTGGGAAGGGCATCCGCTGTGTAAAACATGCTGGATAAGTTGGCGGTTCATTCCACTGTGGCGACCCCTGATAAATAAAGGGACTAAGCCAAAGGAAAATGAATGAATTAATGAATTTACATCCATGCTTACTTATTTAAAAGGTTGCATAGTGTTTATCATGCTTTACTTTTATTTCTAATGCTTGCTCACATACCAGTCATTGTTTGCTGTACAAAAGCTTTGTCCTCCTTAAATCAAAGAAAAAAATCGCATGTTGTTGTTTATTGTAAAAGCATTGTGGAGTATGCTTCCAAAATATGTTTCTAGGCTTTTATGTGAGCTCAGAAAAAAACGATCCCACCAGATTTTCAACTGGGATCCGATTAGATGTACCTGGAATGCATTCAGAAGATGGAAAATCAGCTTTCTCTTACTATGCTCTCAGATTTTCAGATTAATACTCTACTAGAAGCCATTTTGTTTTGGAATTATATATATATTACTGCGTGTAATGAATGAGCCTTGTTGTTTTAATTAAAAGTTAACTTTGTTTTCTTTTTGCTAATATATAATTTTGTTTTGTGTGTTCCTTTTTTTTTTATTAGTCTATGCAAAACTCTTTGTAAAGTCATCTTGGCCAGGATTCACTGGAAGAAGATATTTCTGTTAATGTATTCCTGGAAAATAAAGAATCTATAAAATAATAAGGTACATCAAGGGGTCATTTTTATGACTTACTATTATTTTTACTTTTTAACTACTTTTTAATTACTTTTGTACTACAGTATAGAAAAAAAAAGCAAATCATCTAATTCAAGTCTACTAAATAATAGCCTAATAATAAACAATAAGATGCATTTTGTATGATCCCTCTTATTTTGCTAAACTAATTAATTTAGCGATTCTGCCAGGTGTATGTAAACCTTTGACTTCAACTGTACATTGAATGCATCACATGATGGTTTTTGCATTGAGCTGTAGTCTTTGATAAGTTATTCATGGAAAAGTGTGAATAAAAGATGATGGCCTGCAAACTGGTGCATGTCACACAAATGTTAATGAGACAGACGTACAGCTGACAATGACCGTCTACGCCGAGGTGAGACTGACCTGGATAATATAGGCAGAGTATCCGGTCACAGTGTTAGTTTGACTGAGCACAATGAACAGTGAGGCATCTGATATTTAAATCAGTCATCATGTTGATTAATGTTGTTTGCAGAGCATTTCTATGTGGTTGCTAATGTAGGTTGTTCTGCATTTATTCTGTATGGTTATTTACTGGTCCGAAGATCTGCCTCAGATGTAGTTAATATTCTTATATGACTAAAATAAAATTTAAATAAATAAATAAATAAAAATCTGTCTCAGAAAACAGAAACTAGTACATTTATTCAGCAATTCAGTTCAGAAGTGCTTATTTATTACAAATGATTTACAATAAATATTGTGTAAAAAATAATGTTATTAATTTCTTACCCTCATGTCAATCCATTTCCCTGAGATCTTTGTTCTTCTTCAGAACACAAATATTTTAGATGAAAATGCAATTAAAGTTAAGAGGTAAACGTGACTGTGGCTAATATGGACCCTTTCCACAAAAAGGTAATTGCGCATTTAACGGTCATCCGAATCTTAATTTCTTGAAAAAAGTTTAAAATATCTTGTTTTTTTAAATGTATGTACTTTTATAAAGCTATACTTTGTGTTATATCCATATTTACATAAAATTACAAAAAAACAACAACTATTTACCATTTATGTGAGGTGTTTCTAATGCAGCGTCAATGGGCAGGACAGTGACAGTATTTGACTTTGTTCTCTGACTTTTGTCTTTGTCTCACACAACTTTTTGTTCTTTATTTAAAAGTCATGAAAACACTATCATTGAGTTTTTCTTTTATCATTTGATAAAAAAGAAATTCAAAAAATGCAAAAAGGAATGCAAAAAATATAGTTCCCCTTCATACGGGAACTTCAACATGCATCTGGAACAGACTATGGGAGTGCGTCAGACGACCAATCACTCTGAAGAGTAAGAAAACGGGACAATGAAATGCCAAATTGCATTGGCAGAGCTCTGCTCCACAGCTGGCAGCAATGAGCTATCAGCGCTATATAAGCTGCACGCTGTGGAGTGAGCCTCAGAATTTCTGCTTCAGACCCTCTCACGAGACTGAAGACCTTAATCTGCCAACCTGACTAGCGAGAAAGTGTCAGCGCTTATCACCAGTGCGGGAGAAGACGCAACAGCGGCGTTTTTATCTGGGTTTTACGTCCCCTGGGCGTTTCACTGGTGTACTAAAAGAGCAGTTTCACACTAAAAGGGCAGAATTCCCTAAGAGAGCACACGGTCGCATAACGCGTCTTTTTAAAGATGTCGTTCCGACCGTGCATTTCTGGATGCAGTGGTTTCCTCTCCCCGGATGACAGGCACGAGCATTGCGTCACATGTCTGGGGGTCCGGCATGTTGATGCGGTGCTCGCGGACAGTTGCTGCCCTCACTGCGAGGGCTTAACTGTTGCACAGCTAAGGTCGCGGCGCACCCTTGCATTAGGGTGCGTCACCCCTGCTGCTCCCCGCCATGCGGTTAGCACACGGGCAGGCCTGAGGGTTACAGTGGGGGCTTATCCGTCGCCTTCGGGCCCGCGGACCCCTCACTCCTCAGCTGGTTCTGTCCAAGCTTCCAGTGAGAGCGCTGGTCCATCCCCCGGGATGGCCGCGCTTTCATTAGATGACACCGGGGACGTGATGTCCATCGCTGCATCGGAGGGCGGGCTAACATGCTCCGATGAAGATCCGGACCCTCTGCCACCCTCCGGGGTGGTCAGTGCGGCCTCGGGTCTGGAATCGGACATGTTAGCCGTGTTATTCCGGGCTGCTTCGGCCGTGGGTCTGGAGATGGCTTGTCCCCCAGCACCACGGCCGGACCGCTTAGATGGGTGTTACGTGGGGGCTAGAAGGGCAAGACCCTCCAAACCCCCCGTCCCTTTCTTCCCGGAGGTACACAGTGAGCTCACGCAGGCATGGAGGGCACCTTTCTCTGCCCGGTCCTCGTGCGCTCCCGCTCTCACCACCCTTGATAGTGGAGCAGCCAGGGGTTATGAGGCGATTCCCCAGGTGGAGCGCGCTATCGCGGTCAATCTTTGCCCGCGGGGCGGCTCCACCTGGAGAGGTCCACCCAGACTCCCTTCCAAAGCGTGTAGGTTATCTGAGTCCCTCGTGGCCAGAGCCTACACTGCTGCGGGACAGGCTGCATCCGCTCTGCACGCTATGGCCACCTATCAACGCTACCAAGCGGAGAAGTTGGCTGAGCTGCAGGAGGGTGGTTCTTCCCCGGGCTTGATGCATGAGCTCCGCAAGGCAACCGATTACGCTCTCATGACCACCAAATCGGCTGCTCGTGCCCTGGGGAAGACGATGGCCACATTAGTGGTCCAGGAACGCCCCCTCTGGCTAAACCTGGCCGATATGAGAGATGTTGACAAAGCTCGCTTTCTTAACGCTCCCATATCCCAGGCTGGCCTGTTCGGCGACACCGTCGGGGACTTTACCCAGGAGTTCTCGGCGGTGAAAGAGCAGTCCCAGGCGATGGGTGAGGTCATCTACCAGCGGGCTCGGAAAACTGCTCTCCCCGCTGCCCCATCTACCTCGGCTGCTCCTCGCCGAGGGCGTCCACCCGCGGCCCCAAAACCTGCTCCGCTCCCGCTGCCCGCTACGCCGGCTAAGCGGCAATGCCGAGCCTCCCGCGGGACCGCGACGCCACCGCCCCAGGGCGCCGTTAAGTCCGGTAAACGGACCGCGAAGCGTCCCTGAGACGGGCCATCCGGAGAAGAGGGAACCTGCTCTTTCCTCGGTGGAGGGCCGAGGACACCTACAGTCAGCAAAGACTTTAAAAGCACCACTGCTGGCCTCCGGGCCAGTGGAACCAAATTTTCAATAAAAGAGCAAATTTCCCTCTCTCCGGATGTGCAAACCCGAGCCCTGCCAGTCTGGGACGCTCCGCCTTCCAGCTCGCAGCGCCGGGCCCCTTCACCACAGGCTCACGGAGTGCAAGAGGACGGGCTCCTTTCTCTCACTCCAGCCTCATCGCGGGATCCAGGGAGGAAGGTAAGAGACACTCTCTTATTTTCAGCTCTTCCTCGGGCCGCTCTGCTTCCCAGGGTGAGCACTCCCCTCCCGAGCTGCCCCTCCATTGGCATGTCATTGATCAGTCCGATGGTGCCATTAGCTCGGGCTCTGCCAGCCTGGTTAGCGCTGCCCAGCCCGTCGCGGTGGCTCATGCGGACGATCAGACTCGGCTATGCGATTCAGTTCGCTATCCGCCCTCCCAGGTTCACGGGTGTTCATACTACGAGGGTTTCCCTCGAGAGCGCCCCTGTCTTGCGAGAGGAGATTGCTGTCCTCCTGGCGAAGGATGCAATCGAGCAGGTCCCTCCAGCCGAGATGAAACGTGGGTTTTACAGCCCGTATTTCATCGTAACGAAAAAGAGCGGAGGGTTAAGACCAATCCTAGATCTGCGCAGACTGAACCATCATTTACACAAAATGCCGTTCAGGATGCTCACGCAGAAGCGCATTTTCCGGTGCGTCCGTCCTCAGAATTGGTTTGCAGCTATAGACCTGAAGGACGCCTATTTTCATGTCTCCATTCTTTCACGCCACCGTCCATTTCTCCGGTTTGCGTTCGAAGGACGAGCATGGCAGTACAAAGTCCTCCCCTTCGGGCTCTCTCTGTCTCCGCGGGTTTTCACCAGGCTCGCGGAGGGTGCCATTGCGCCGCTTCGGCTTGTGGGCATCCGCATTCTCAATTATCTCGACGACTGGCTGATCCTAGCCTCGTCTCGCGATCAATTGATTATGCACAGGGACAGGGTGCTTCGGCACCTCGACCAGTTGGGGCTTCGGGTCAACCGAGAGAAGAGCAAACTTTGCCCAGTGCAGAGGATCTCTTTTCTCAGGCTGGAGCTGGACTCGATCGCTATGGTAGCGCGCCTCTCGGAGGAGCGCGCCAGGCTAGTGCTTTCCTGTCTGAGCACGCTCGACAGGAACATAGTGGTTCCACTGAAATATTTTCAGAGGCTCCTGGGGCATATGGCATCCGCAGCCGCTGTGACGCCGCTCGGTTTGCTTCATATGAGACCACTTCAGCGCTGGCTTCACGATCAGGTTCCCAGACGGGCATGGCGCGCGGGCGGCGCACCGGGTGCTTATCACTCCGCTGTGTCGCCGCACCTTCAGTCCCTGGACGGATCTTGCTTTTCTACGGGCCGGGGTGCCCCTAGGGCAAGTATCCAGGCATGTTGTCGTATCGACAGATGCCTCCAGCATGGGCTGGGGGGCCGTGTGCAACGAGCACGCAGCTGCGGGTTCGTGGTTCGGACCCCGTCTGCGTTGGCATATCAACTGCCTAGAGCTGTTGGCAGTGTTTCTTGCTCTCCGCCGCTTTTTACCGGTGTTAGAGCAGAAGCATGTGCTGGTCAGGACGGACAGCATGGCAACGGTAGCTTATATCAACCGTATGGGAGGTATACGTTCTCGTCGCATGTCTCAGCTCGCTCGCCGTCTGCTCCTCTGGAGTCATACGCGGCTGAGTTCGCTGCGTGCCATTCATATCCCGGGCGAGCTCAACCGTGCAGCCGATGTGCTCTCACGGCAGCAAACGCTCTGGGGAGAATGGAGACTCCACCCCGGTACGGTCCAGCTGATATGGGAGCGATTCGGGAAAGCCCAGGTCGACCTGTTTGCTTCTCTCGAAAGCACCCATTGCCAGTTGTTTTATTCCCTGACCGAGGCCCCCCTCGGCACGGATGCGCTGGCTCACAGCTGGCCACCGGGCATGCGCAAATATGCGTTTCCCCCAGTGAGCCTAATCGCACAGACTCTGTGCAAAGTCAGGGAGGACGAGGAGCAGGTCTTGTTTGTTGCGCCTCTCTGGCCCAACCGGACCTGGGTTCCCGAACTCACACTCCTCGCGACGGCCCCTCCCTGGCGCATTCCCCTGAGAGAGGACCTCCTCTCCCAGGGACGGGGCACCCATTGGCACCCGCGCCCAGATCTCTGGAACCTCCACGTGTGGTCCATAGACGGAGCGGGGAAGACTTAGGTGACTTACCGGCGGCGGTGGTTAACACCATCACTCAGGCTAGAGCACCCTCTACGAGGCATGCCTACGCCCTGAAGTGGAGTCTATTCACTGAGTGGTGTGCTTCTCACCGAGAAGACCCCCGGACTTGCCAGATTAGTGTTGTGTTATCCTTCCTTCAGGATAAGTTGGATCGTAGGCTGTCACCCTCCACACTGAAGGTTTATGTGGCTGCCATCTCCGCTCATCATGATGCGGTGGATGGCAACACGCTCGGGAAGCATAACCTAGTCATCCGATTCCTCAGAGGCGCGCGGCGATTAAATCCATCCCGCCCCCCTCTTATGCCCTCTTGGGATCTCTCTGTAGTCCTGGCGGGTCTGCAGAGAGATCCATTCGAGCCACTCGATTCGGTAACATTAAAACTTCTGTCAATGAAGACAGCTCTGCTGATCGCGTTGGCATCGTTCAAGAGAGTCGGGGATTTGGAGGCATTTTCGGTCAGCGAATCGTGCCTAGAATTCGGACCGGCTTACTCTCACGTTATCCTGAGACCCCGGCCCGGCTATGTGCCCAAGGTTCCTACCACCCCATTTAGAGATCAGGTGGTGAACCTGCAAGCGCTGCCTTTGGAGGAGGCAGACCCAGCCCACTCATTGCTTTGTCCCGTTCGCGCTTTGCGCCTTTACGTGGAACGAACGCAAAGTGTAAGATCTGGTGAATAAGGGAACGGAGACATGCGTCTCCACTGCCACAGCAGCTGAGTCTCCAGCTGTTAGCTGAGTGATCGGCTCTTCAGCAGGCAAAATTCTGAGGCTCACTCCACAGCGTGCAGCTTATATAGCGCTGATAGCTCATTGCTGCCAGCTGTGGAGCAGAGCTCTGCCAATGCAATTTGGCATTTCATTGTCCCGTTTTCTTACTCTTCAGAGTGATTGGTCGTCTGACGCACTCCCATAGTCTGTTCCAGACGCATGTCTCCGTTCCCTTATTCAGGGAACGTGGGTTACGGACGTAACCATGACGTTGTCGTACTCTCCCATGCACTTCTCTCTAAGTTTACATAACTACAGTATGAAAACTGTAAATGTGGAAAAGAGTGTATTGCCTATGTAGTAAACATGCAGCGGAAGACATAGGTGAACACTTATTTTTTACAGGTTTTTTTTTTTTGGCACATAAAAGTATTCTTGGAGCTTCATGTTATTAGTTGAACCACTGAAGTCACAAGGAATGAAAGTTGGAAATGTTCAATACCTTTTGAAGAGGAAAAATATATTAAAAGCCTGAATTCTTCTGTGATGATGTGTACATATCCACAGTTGGACATTGTTAGCAGATAAATAACCAGTGTAAGAGTTTCAAGTGAGTTTATATTATAGTCCACATGCAGTTCCAAAAGTTCCCATAATCATAGAAACCCCTAACTGTGAAACATACAATTGTTTATGGTATGTTAATATCAAGTCAAACATTGACCAGTCTTTGATTTTGCCATGATTTTCATCTCATCAGAAGCTGGAATTTTGATTTGTCTATTGTACTGGTTAAGTTTTAAGTATGTATATACTTTGTCATTCTCAGTTTGTTTAAGAGTGAAACTTTTAAACTGAATCACTCATTTGGCCATTCAAAGAACTGAAATTGAGTAATTATAATTCATTTGTCAAACACAATCTCCTCGGACAACACATTCCACCTGATATCCGTGAAATCTCTCTGATGCGGTCACTAAAAGTTCACCACGGAGAAAAACACAATGCTGAATTAACGTCCTAGCTGTTTAGACATCTCCATCAAGACATATGACAGATTATTTCTTTTGAAGTCACAGTTCATTCCTAACCTGCCAAAATAAAACCAATGGTTGAGGGGGGGAAATCTGCAGGAAATTAGTTTTTGTTCTTCAAATAGATTGGCAGGAATTTGATGTAAGGGTGCGTCGTTGATTTAATTAACCACAGAGGTGGTCAGAGCTATTAAATAAAACCACTATGTCACCTGCAAACAAAATATTTGATTGCCCACCATCATCAAAAAAGGGTTTACTTGTAATATGTGAGTGTGAAACCTCATTGTAACCAAATGACTACTGAGGAACTCATGGCTGGCAAGTCCTATGTTTGATGTGGTGGACACAGCCAAAGGCTAAAACCATGAATCTGACAAAAGATAAGAGTGAGAGATGGGGGGAAGGAGTTTAATCCACATTCACAGGTGTGACACACCGCTGTTACCATCTCTGAAGTTCACAACAGGCTCTGAGACAAAGGCCAGAGCTCCATGTGCCCATTGTAGCCTACAGAACAATACGGTGACTGTGACTTACTAATCCCTATGGAGCGCTGACAGCTCAGGCCTGAAGCCACACTAGGCCTCATCTTCGCTCAGAGACCAGTGTCTGTGAACCACAGCGATGGGAACAGGGAGTATTTATAGGAGCCAGAATCTTGCCAAAAGCGAGGAACCAAAAGCCATTGTAGAAGTAAAAATATTATCCCTATTGTCATCCTGTGGCTGTCATTGTAGCGTCACTTGATGGATGAGAAAATATGTGTCTGGAGGGGAAATGGCTCACTGCTTGAAAGCTTTTCAGGAGATGTTTGTAATGAAACTGGCCCATAAAGAAGAGAAAGAAATGCAGTTCAGGTTTCATAAAGCAGGTGTCTGTCGGATTTGACGCACCTCACCCTTCCTGGACGTACCTGTGTCTTATTAATGACTGCAAAAACATCTTGGTTTCAGGGTTGGGCAGTGGTTCAAGAGATAGCTTTGGAATTTGAATTGATGGCCAAAACACACTGGAAGCTAAACTGCAATTTGATTACGAATTAAAGGGATAGTTCACCTAAAACTGAAAATTCTGTAATTATTTATTCACTCTTGTTCACTTATTACAAACCTGTCTGAGATTATTTTTTTGTTGTTGTTGTTGAAAACAAAAGAAGATATTTTGAATAGTCTTAGAAACTGGTAACCATTGACTTCCATAGTTTTTGTTTTTCCTACTATGGGTGTCAATGTCTAACATTGCTCAAAATATCTTACTTTGTGTTCAATAGAAAAAAGAAACTCAAAAAATCCACATAAGGGAGAGTAAATGGTCAGTAAATATTCATTTTGGGGTGAACTACTGTATCTATTTAAAAGTACTGGAATTTTACTATTCAGAGTAGCCTACTTCAACAGATACCCATTATGGGAAATTAAGTATCATTTCACCTCGATCCAAAAATTTGGTAAATAATTATTTACAAATAAAAGGGATACTTCCTGCAAAAATGAAAATGATCATTCACTCACTCTCATGTTTTCCCAAGCTTGTATGAATTAATCTTCTTATGTGAATATGTTTTTAAGGTAATATGGATGAATACATTTCTGGATGAGTAATTTAACACACGAGCTTCACATATTAAAATCTCCTCTGAAATATGTGGAACTCATGTGAAACATGGTTTTGTAACACTTTTTATGTGTAAAAAAAACCACGTGATCATGTTTGCACGTGTCTAGATTTATTTACATGAAAAAATATCCCAAAATCATGTTTCATATTTGTTTTACATGTGTTACAAAAACTTTAAAATTGGCATTAAATGGAAGATATAATGTTGGTCATTTACTCACCCTTAACCTGTTTCAGACCTTTATGAGTTTCTTTATTTTGTTAAATGCATTTGTTAAACACATTTTGTTGACATTTGTTAAAATATTGGATACCTGTAACCTAACTTCCATAGTATCTATTTTTCCGTCTGTAGAAGTCTTTCGTCAAAATATCATATTTTTTTGTTCAACAGAAGAAAGAAAATCATAAATATTTATAACCACTTAAGGGTAAGTAAATAGTGAGTAAATCTTAATTTTGTGACCACGCTAGAAACTCCTAATTGTTTGTGGTGTGGTAATAACAGTCTCGGTTATACAATGTTATTCCTCATTCTTTAATGTAAGATTTGTTTTTGAATTTAGAATATTTATATCAATTTCAGGTTTGCATTTTTACCTCAATTCAAATGTAAAAACACCTCAAATCAACTGTAATCTAAAAAGGCATTCTCAATCAATTCTGAGTGATGCACAGTTCTGCCTGTGGTTAACATTGTGTACAGGTACTGTTTGTCCATAGCATTGATTATAATAGTTTGTGTTGCGATACTTCAGTGTTGTGAAAACTGACACTTGGACCATTTTCACAGGTGACATTATTCCCAAACACACCTTAGCCCTGGAGACTAGCGAAATGCGTGGCGTTGTGAACAACAATGGCCTTCGGGAGCTCACCTAAACCCTTTTGTTCCGTCCACAATAGCAGTGGCTCCCACCTTTTTCTTGTAAACAGCGAGGAGTGAATAACGCATACCTTGCAGGAAAATATCAGTATCCGAAATTAGGCCACCATAAGAAAATGCTCATGGATGCTGCCAACACGCCACCCCTGGAACTCTGAAATAATTGCGAGGAGAGAAAGAAAGGACTGAGCGGGCAAGGAATCAATAGGAAGTGAGGGCAATATCTGATGAAATGTTTTCTTGTCAATGCTCAACCTCATCACCCCCTCCCTCCGCTGCTTTGACCTTCCTCTCGGAGCACATCCAGCCACAAAGAGGCTCCATTCTCTGGGGAGAAGAGCGCCTTGCTCTTGTGCGGAAACTCTATCACCTGCCTAAAAGAAAACTGTGTCATCTCCCCCATCCCAGCAGGAAGTCTCCAGCCAAGCACATCGCACACCCTGTAATATTCGCAGTGACCTTCAGTGCACCACCAAACTTTCTCACAGTCTGCCATGTTTCGTGATGCTCCGTATCGGACGGAGTTGTGGATTACACTGAGCTCAGGGAAGTGACTTGGCACTCTGAACAGAAAGTCATCTTCAGAGGAAGTGTGTGGCAAGGGGCTCATTGTTTGCCAGTGTAAACACGCAACGTTGTATTATAAAAAGCTCTGCAATACTCATTTCTGACTGGTTGGTCATGCTGGTGGTGTGATATTTTGAAACATTTTGCTGCACTGAATACTATTAATGTGTTATATAAATTATTATTAAGAAATTATACTATATGAATTATTATCATAAATTGTATATATTGTATACAATATATTATGTATTAGTTTTATTAACATTATACTAAAAGGTAATGTTGTGATTGTCTTCGCAGATGCCTAACATGCAGATAAAAGTACAAAATAAATATGAAAGTTATATGTATCATTTAAACAGTTACTTGAACTCAGTACATTTAAGCATTTGATTTTATGATCGCTTATTTATGCAAATGAGGCATTGTTTCATTAAATATGATCTGATTTTACATACTTCCAGCACAGAAATTGGATCATTGCATAAATCCAGGTACATAATTCTTGTTTCATTCTGTTGGCATGTTTGAGTAAAATATTTTTAGAAGAGGAATTTGAGATATTACCTTTTATTACAGAAAAAATAATAATCTGGTCATATACAGTATAAATCGGGCAAATTATATATTTCCTTTGTAAACACCTTCAGAATATGAATAAAGCTGTAAAGTTTGTTTTATTTATATGTTCTACTAGTAGAGAGTTGATACTTATAGTAGTACAAATGAAAAGTTTAAAATAAATGTGCAAAGTGCGTTTTGAACTTTTTTTTCGGCAGATTTGTATTACAAATTATATTGCTTTTTTATGATTTGTATTATGATAAAGCTAACGACACAAGATTGTATGACCTGCATGCTTTGAATGAAACCAAAATAATGCAGATGTTAAACTGATAATCAACATAACATTCCCTGTTTAACATTTTCTTCCTCCTTGGTGTTGACTGAATGGATATTAGATAACAAATAAGATTTCTGTCTTTCATAAGCTCAAAGATCTTGGCCTGCCGTGGGTTGCAGTAAGTGCTTTTGGTTAAACTACAAAGAAACCTTCAGTGAACTGTGCTGTTTGGCTTTGGACCCGCAGTTCCTTCCTGTTCATGGAAATTTTGTCTCTGAAATGTGTTTTCAGTACACAAAAATTTGGACTTCCTCATGGGTTAATGGCCGAATCACGGCTCCATATTATTGAAAATGTGTTCCACCTGAGAAATGGAAAGGTAAACAAAGAGTATTTCAAGAAATCAATTAATTCAATCCACTGGATGTTGTTCCATAGCACAAAGTACAGACGGCAGTTGGCTAAGTTTAGGGATTACAGAAATAACTTTATCATTATTTTGTGTTAATCAGGAAAACGTCAAGGTTCAAATAAAACAGAAAGCAGTTTGTCAGAGAGTCACGGGTTTATTGTGGCTGAGGCGTTTAGTGGCGTATTGTGGATCAATACTGACATCTGCTGGCTGTGTGTAAAACTGTTCAAACTGAAGCTAATAAGAAAGTTTACCCAAAAAATGAAAATGTACTCACTATTTACTCAGCATCGAGAGGTTTCAATCCTTTATATATATAGTGAATTCATTTTCATTTTTGGGTTAACTATCCCTTTAATTTTGTTTATTCTGTTGAACACTAAATAATATATTTTGAAGAAAACTGAAATGCTGTAACAATTGGCAACTTCCATAAGACTTGATTTTCCTACTATGGAAGTCAATGGTTACAGGTTTTCAGCTTTTTAAAAAATATCTTAAATATATTTTAAAGATCGGGAAAGCTGAAAACCTGTAACCATTGACTTCCATAGGAAAAACCAAGTACTATGGAAGTCAATGGTTACAGCATTTCAGTTTTTTTCAAAATATATTCTTTTCTGTTTAGCAGAAGAAAGAAAGTCTAACAAGTTTGGAACAAAAAAGGGGTGAGTAAATGGTGATATGTTATAAAAGTATGTTTATTTTTGTTTATTATAGCTCTATATTTCAAATGATAGCTTTTAAATTATTCACTGACGCCCCCTGGTGGCCCCTGGTTAAGAACGACTGTGGTACACATATTGAAAGCTCTATTACCACTTAATGGGCATAGCTATTTATTATTACTTTCTTCTGATGACGTCGATCCGCTTTGCTTTTTTCTTAGCTTTTTATGTAATATTAGTATGACGAATGATGCTTTGAATGTATGCACACTTCCTTTATATGTGAATTGAGCACATATTCCACACTTACATTCCAGAGTCTGATATGTTGATGTATTTCAGCAGCAGGTACAGAAGAGGATGACAAATCACTGGTTTATGAAGTCATGATTTTTAGCAGTCAGATAATGCGTTCCTCGTTGTGAGCTCCTGAACCCCAGAGCGCTCGTCTTATAGAGGCGCTGTTGAACGTAAGAGCCGGTTGTGAGTCGAGCTGTCCTTGCCTGACAAAGTGCTCCATCTCCTGCGAGCCTCTCTCAGGGGACCCGTTCAGTGTTCTGGGAAACTAACGGCTCGACAGCTGCAATCCTCCACAAACGTGATGAAAAGTCGGCTTCCTCTTCAAACTGCACGCATCCTTAATGACCGCAGAGTACACGAGCGCGCACAGCTTAGCAAATGCAGTCTTTTGAGGTCACAAATTTATTTTACTTTGGATAATGTGAAGATCGGGACGTTTTGAATCTGAGTGTCAGACTTCTATTTTCAAGCGAAATAGCATTATAGTAGGGAATAGAGATAAAAAAATAAATAAAAAACATTTTGTATTTTAGAAAGATATCTAAAAAAAAGTTACCCACTATTACTCATCCTCAAGCGCTTTCAAGCATTTATAAGTTTCTTTTCTTTTCTTTTCTTTTCTTTTCTTTTCTTTTCTTTTCTTTTCTTTTCTTTTATCAACGGAAATAAAAACATAAATAAAATCCTGTATAAACCTGTAAATATTGACATCCATAGTAGGAAAAATACACATCCTACAAGTCAGTGGTTACATTTTTAAAATATATTCATTTAGCAGATGCTTTTGTCCAAAGCATCTTCCTTTGTGTTCAACAGGTTTGTGACTCAAACAGGTTTGTGACAAGTGGAGGGTGAGTGAATTTTGACAGGATTTTCAGTTTTGACTGAACTATCCCTTTAAATGATCAAAGAAGCCATTTCTAAAAAGTATAAAAATAAATAAATTTTAATAAATATTACATTACAACCCCAAATCAGAACAAGTTAGGACAGTATGGAAAACGCTAATAAAAAAAAGAAAGAAAGAAATGACTTGGGGCTGAAGACACCAAGTGATGAAGTGTTTCAGATGTAATTTTGTCCCATTCTTCCAGCAAACAAGTCTTAAGGTGGGAACAGTATGGGTGAACAAAAGTCTTAAGGTGGGAACAGTATGGGGTCTTCGTTGTCACATTTTGCACTTCAAAATACGCCACAGATTCTGTATTGGAGACAGGTCGGGACTGCAGACAGGCCAGTCAAGTACCTGTATCCTCTTCCTCCGTAGCCAGGACTTTGTAATGTGTGCAAAATGTGGATTTGCATGGTCTTGTTGAAATATACATGGACGTCCCTGAAAACGATGGCAGCATATTGTGCTCCAAAATCTCTGTACCTTTCAGTATTAATGGTGCCATCACAGAAGTGCAAGTTACCTTTGCCAAGGGCACTGACACAACCCCATACCATGACAGACCCTTGCTTTTGGACTTTTTGCTCGTAACAGTATGGATGATCTTTTTCTTTTTTGGTCCGGAGCAGACGGCGTTCATTTCTCCCAAAAAATACCTGAAATACTGATTCGTCTGACCACAATACACGTTTCCACGGTGTGATGGATGCAATGAAATACAAGTCAAAGTAAATTTGGAAATCACTACTTTCTTTATTTATTTGCATTTTCTATACTGTCCCAACTTTTTCTGATTTGAAGTTGTATATTATATTATATTATATTATATTATATTATATTATATTATATTATATTATATTATATTATATTATAATTTCTCATTTTGTAACTGGGGACATTTCATAATGAAAATGTAACCAAGTGACAATTATTGACACTGACAGTTTAGTACTTTGAGTAGTTTTTTTTAGTTTGAAACTATATTTCATAAAGAAATAGTCAATAAAAGTAAAATAACTTCAAGATTAAGCTCTCATAATGCAACACAATCACAAAATACAGAAATGTATAGACATTTTACAAGTTGCTCAAAATGTCTAAATAAATTCCCTTAACTAAATTATTTATTGTTCATGGACTGCATGACATTGCACTTTTTGGGTTTATCTCTCCCAAAAGTATAAACATTAAGTCTCCTGGGCACAATTATCTGAAATCATTGCATTGTGCAAAAACAGAAATGTTTTTCCTTTGTCTTTTAAAAACAGTTTTCTGTACAGATGGTGTTGTCAGTTTAATAATATTAAACTGACAAACTGACAACAAAATGTTCCCTGTTCATGTAGAGCTGCAGAAAATGAACACAAGCACTGTATTATGCATGCCAGGCCAGTAGGTAGAGATGCTACTTTGTCAAGAAATGCTTGGTGCCTGCACATTTGGTAGTCAAGTACTCACTCATGACTATAGACATACTTCAAATACATATGTGTATGTTTTTTAAACAGAGAAGTTAAACGTATAATTTTCAAAACTTTGTGTTTTCAGGCAACCAAAATGCTGTTGTCATGTAAAAGAATGACCAAAGTGCATTAAAAAGTTTTTTTTTTTTAGCTGAAAACAATAGCTTTGTTAACACATACAGGCTTTGAAGACGCCTTGTGTGATCAGGTCTCTTTTAAAATAGCATAAATTTAGCAATTTTAAGTTTAATATTATCAGTAAAGCACCAGAACTCTGTTGTGTATTAGCAAATTTTATTTTATTTTACCTGTAAAGTCATTCTGGAAATTTTATGGCAATATTACTGTGAAAAGGGCTAATGTTATGTAAACTCTTGCTTAGAGTGGTTTGCTCAATCCGTCAATCTCTTTCCATATCAACCAATAGTGAGAGACGTGGGTGTGGCTTCTGTAGTAGACAAGCTGAGTCAGGGCAGAGAGGCTACAGTTTCAGGGACCAAATTTTTAGGGCCTACCCCTAAACTCAACCCTCACAGAAAACATTCCAAACTTTGAATGTCAAATCACACAGTTAAGTATGAATGTGGGAAGTTAGCATTAACTTCTAATATATTATCAGGAACAACAGGGGTAAAACTAGGGTCCTAGAAATGCAATCCTAGAAAGCATTCAAGCCTCTCCAGTTGTGCAGGAACATACTATTGGTTTATGCCTGGGAATGACAAAGGTAGATGCATTACACAGGAAAACAAAATTAGATTTGCTTGCTGAAGTACAAAACAAAATATGCAGAGAGAGCTCCAACAAGGTGAAATAAGAATAATCTTCAGGTATTCTTTTACTGGGTATAAAAGTTTGATGCATTGTTTGGCTTTCAATTTGGGAGCTTGCAAAGTTTCTTTTTGACAGGTAAGCTGAACTTTGTAGGTACAGTAGGTGAAGTTTTACCACACATTATGTCCCATATAAAATGTTAAAATATTGTAAAGTTCAGTATAACATAGGAATCCAAGAGTCATTAAAATGGTTAAAATGATTAGGACATGTAGTTATTATTTTTGTATTACCGTTGCAATGTTAGTAGCACAGAAACAATACACTTCACCTTAAAAGTCCTTATGAAAACAAACATGAAAATTTAAAAAAGAAATATTAAAGTATTTATTATAAATATCCATGCACACTATTATTTATTACAAATGTATGTGCCTTTTTAAAATATTTAATAAAAAGAAATAACTTCCCTTCCCTCTTATGGAAAGTGATTGGGGCCAAAATATTTAAATAAAACATGGTATTTGATCGTGTCAACACAACAACCAATAAAATTGCTGCGTTGGAGAATATGCTTTTATATGTGATGTGATGCTACATTGTGATATACGCACTGTAAAAAAAATATACATTTTCTAACAATGTCCCATTTTGTAATTTTTTAATGGCTATATGGCACCTTAATCTGCACCAATAACTTTTCTACTGTAAATCACAGTACACCAAAAGGGAAACACATGCATTTTCATTCTAAACTCAAGGGTTTATGTGAATAATCACCAAATGCAGTGTTTTGTTGCATGTATTTGAGAATAAATGGGTGTTGCTTAAGCTAAATATGACTTTACATGTACTTTTAAAAATATGAATACATCTAATAAACATAAATTAAAACATCTGCAAACATTGCATTACACAATTGATTTCCACACATGAAATAGTGAATGAATGCAGACTGGTTAAAAGGGTGTGAGACATGATCTTTTTTAATCGATTAATTTTCAGAGCAGAGCTCAAGGTCCCATAAAGCAGTTTCAAAGCATAAATAAATGAATAATGTAAATGTATAGATTTTTGTTTTTGCAAAGTATATGCAAACATCAAATGTTTTATCACATTCCATAAAAAAAAACTGCCTTCATTTAAATACTTTTGGCATCAATGACCTTCCATTTTCTTGCAACAACATCTCATCTCTTTTTTGCTAACATTGAATTGAGGGTAGGACAACCTGACACCCAAATGGGGATTGACCAATAGCAAACCACAACCATCCAATGATCCTCATGAGCAATCCCAGAACATCACATACATATCACATAGAGAAATAAAGACAACTTTACTTCAGTTTCATGTGGACATTCACAATAAATGAACATTAAATATCTGCAGTGCGTTGAAATGATGTAGACATTAAATTTGGTGAGAGCGTAAAACATACGAACGATACAACAAACCACAAATATCACAATCATAAATAAGCATACCTTGGAGTACGAGATAATATATGGACAAAAAATGTTCCTCTGTAATCTTCTAAACCATCTGTAATTATGTACATAATGAAAAATAAACTCTAAACAGGAAGAAAACCTGCAGTCAAATATCTGAATTACAATCACCTTAAAACAAAACTGATTTTCTTTACTTCCTGTAGACATTTAATTTGTTCTTTAGAGGTTGCTTTTAAGCCAAAACAAATAAAAAAAAGAATATCATCTGGCTATAAAGACAGATTTGTATGTAATGACTGCTGGACTGCTTGTGTTCCAAGTGCATTTGTATTCATTGCATAATGTTCATTGATGTAAGTTCAAAGGAAGTGCATGAGTACAGACAGTTAAAAAAAGAGAGAGAGGGATAAAAGACAGAGAGGTGCCAGATGTTTATGCTGTAGCTCCACAGAGTCTGACCGCTGCTGAAATGTCTTTGGTGTCCTCTGATCGTGCTGAGACCACAAAAGGCCAGGTCTGTGGAAAAAGAGGTGTAAAAAAAGAGCCACACATTGCTGGTTAAATGCGGTAAGATGTAGATGTGAACACATGGATCGGTCAGGGTACTGTACCTGATTTTGAATGTTAATAGGCATACACTGTTAAAGATTTTTATAAATGACACAGTATTTACCTGAAATATGAACTGTACTTTACTGTAGGACAGTTATGTAGTATGTTACTGTATTTTAAAGTTGCATTGTGAAAAATGACTGTATATTCTACAGTAAAGATATACAATACTTATAGAAATACATATACAGCAAGACAAAGGGTGCTGTAATTGTAAATACAGTATTTTTGCTGTAATTGATTTACAGTAGGTTACTGGCAAACTGATGCCAGTAAGTTACTGTAGATTCTACAGGAAATCATTAGCAGTGTATTTCTTAATATTTAAGCATAATATTTAAAGCATAATTAATTGCTGGATGTAAACACCCCAGAGTATTTTTTGTACCACTGAGTAGATAATCCTTGTTTTCATCCTATTTTTGTAGTTGTAGGCATTTGATTAGTTTGTGTTTTTCTAGCATTATTTTATTTCATTTGCACTGGACACTAATATATGAGCAAATATGCATGTTTCACATAAGCATTCATAACTGCCTTTGTTTATTTGATAAGAAGTCTAGAAAAACAGTACAATTTTGAAATATTTGTACTATTTAAAACAACTATTTGGTTATATTTTAAAATGTCATGCATCATGTGATTTCAAAGCTGAACTTAAAGGAACATTACTTCAGTCACATGATCCATCAGAAATCATTCTGATTTGCTGCTCAAAATATTTATAATTATAATTATAATTATAATTAGTAGTAGTATTCGTAGTAGTATTCCTATAGTTTCTTTCCATTTTATTTATTTATTTATTTGTTTATTTATTTTCAGATAAATGCAGATCTTGGGTTCTTTCTTTTCTTCATAGAATACTGAAATTAATCACTTTAACTGTTTATAAATATTGATAATAATAATAAGAAGAAGAAGAATAAATGTAATAGTAATAATATAATAAATGTAATAGTAAAATGTATCACAAGTTATAAAGATCATTATCAATGATTGAGCACCATTAATAACTGATCATAACATTAAAGCAAATCAGCATGCAGTATTATGATTTCTGAAGGATTATGTGATGCTCAAGGTTATAAACGAAGACAATTTCGTTAACTGAAAAAATAAATCACAATAAATGAAAAACTAAAACTAACTGAAATTAACAACAGTCACAAAAAAAACCTGAAATTAAATAATAATTTTCAAAAATAATAATTGTTTTCAGAATTAATAATTACTCATTCTATGGCAGAAAATTTGATCTGTGGGTGTTAGAGAAATATCTGTAAATATAATGCAATATCTGTAAACGTAATATAATATTTTTGTAGATCAAACCATTTTCTTAATTGTAAACCATTTTCTAAAAATTTTAAACTATGTTTAACTACATACATTAACTACAAAAAAATAACAAAACCATTAATGAAACAAACTAAAACTAAACTCAAATTTACAGCAAATGTAAAAATAAGTATTGAAATAAAAACAAATTTACAGATGCAAAACTATAACAATATTGACACTGAAGACAGGATTAAATTCAGCTTTAAAGCACAGTAAATCACAATAAAACAAACAAAAATCCATTTTATATATAAATAATATTTCACAATAATCCAGTTTTATTTTTATTGTATATTTGACCAATTAAATGCAGCCTTAGCAAAGAGAAGAGACTTCTCCGAAGCAATACATTCATATTTTTAATCCGGGTAGAGTATTTGACACAATTAATACTAAACAACAGCACTTGTGGAGCAGATATAAGTGTATAAATGCAGTGCCAACACTCACTCATACCAGATTGGCAGGATGTGCCAGGTTATTGTGGTACGTGTCGTCCTGCAGGAGTTGTCGGAGGTGTGAAATGTAGCTGGAGGCCAAGCGCAGCGTGTCTAGCTTGGACAGTTTGGTGTCTGCAGGGACCCATGGTAGACTGGTCTTCAGCCGTGAGAAGGCTTTGCTCAGGACCCTCATACGTGCTCTTTCTCTGGCATTAGCTGCGTTCCTCTGAGACTGTCGGCCATCTTTCACCAGCTTCATTTGGGGCTTGTTGGTGTTGTTAGCAGTGCCTTGAGAAGTTTTGCTCTTTGCTTTCAGACTGTCATCCAGACTAAAGTCGTCTTCAGAGTCGTCCAGACAGTGAGAGATGGACTGCAGGTCTTCGGGATCACTCACTGAACCCGTGGACATCACTTCAGCTCCGCTGTTTGGTGGTTTGTGATATAAAATGTCCCAGGGTGTAGATTCAAAGCAACAGGTGCTGTGTTCATTTCATATCTCTGGAAAGGAAGGGTGGAAAAAGGCCATTATTTGGAGTCGCTCAGCATCTCTTGAATGTTGATTGGTGGCGTGGATGAAGTTGTGTGTTTCTCAGAGCTGGTGCTGTGGTGTTCTGAGCACAGCTAAGGTTTTGGGGTTTGCCAGGGTCAGTCTGGATCAGGCGTTTCTCCTCCCCCTTTACTCTGTCTAAGATTGCTAGCTTGCTGGACAGTGACACTGTGTGCAGTCAAACTCATGTAATTTGCCATCAACTAACTGCATGCAGAACTAGCACATCAATCAATCAATCAATCAATCAATCAATCAATCAATTAATCTATCTATCTATCTATCTATCTATCTATCTATCTATCTATCTATC
>CAIGQV010000641.1:19589739-19601756 GCA_903798115.1 Danio jaintianensis
GGCGGGTTAATCTGTGCTTTTGAAAAAATAATGACGGTTGGGTTTAGGGAAGGAGGAGGGCGGGTTAATCGGTGCTTTTGAAAAAATAATGACGGTTGGGTTTAGGGAAGAAGGAGGGCGGGTTAATCTGTGCTTTTGAAAAAAATTGACGGTTGGGTTTAGGGAAGGAAGAGGGCACGTCAATCGGATTTACGCGAGAAGAGCAGATATTTGATATCTCATATAGCTGATTAACCATGTGCATGGTTGATAACAGCCTTCTGAGCCTACCACTAGGCGCAGAAGGCCCCTACTGGCCCATATCTATCAGCTGATAAACCACTGATAACGCCCATTCAATCGACTGATAACATTCGAATTCGCTGTTTCCGTTCTGAAAATGAGAGGCACTGCCTTTATTGTTGACAAGAAAAAAAGAAGTGCGGTGTGCTTTTATGTCGCATTATAATTTTAATATTTAATAATATTATGATATTCAAGATTTGTGAAGTCATACAGCTCCGGATAACTCAAATCAGCAACCACTAGTCTCTCCTCTATCTTAAAAATTTCCGTAGTCATCTTGACAACACAAACACTGCTTTCACCTCAACAGAAACCCGCCTCTGCTTTCATTTGATTGGAGAATAAAAAAAACACGAATGACGTAGTGCGCTTTTTCCACTCAGAGTTGATTTTTTGTGCGAGCGTGCGAGCGCAACAACAAAAACGCGAGACACAGCAGGTGGTTAAAATGCGAGGCGTGCAGGGTGCATAAGCAGTGCGCAAAACGCTCGTGGCCATTAGTAAATCATTTAAAAAAGGCACCTCTCAATGCAAATACAACACAGGTTAGCACCCAGACATCCCTTTCAGACAGCTTCCTCTTGTTAGTCCTGTTGGATGTGGTTCATCTTTCTTGGTGGTATGCTGACATTACCATGGATACTGTGGCTCTTGATACAACACAAAGACTTGCTATCTTGGTGACAAATGTGCCAGCGAGAAGCGCACCAACAATTTGTCCTCTTTTGAACTCTGATATGTGACATAATGTTGTGTGCTTTGCAATATTTTAAGCAAAACTACTAAACTAACTCTGCTAATCAAACTGGTGGAATGTGCAATCAAATGGAGATTGGCCACCAGGCTGGTCAAATTTAGCCATGAAACCTCTAACACTAAATTGGCCAGTGTTTCAGTTTCATTGTTCAATCCTTGTAAATGAGCAGCACATTTTTAAGACGCAATGTCAAGTTAAAAATTGTTGTTAATAGTTACTTTATAGTTGTCCACTGCACCTTGTGATTATAAATGTATGCAATGTATAAATAAAATATATTTTTTAAGAAAACAGAGTTGCACATCACAGGACACAATGGTAGCATGCTTTAATTTGATTTGTAAATAGAACTGGTTAATTTTGAGTTTTTTAAAGTATTTGTCTCTAAAATATGTTTAGAGTCTATTGATCTATTGACATGTTTGTTTGGTGTTTGTGTTTCTTTCATTTGGTTATTGTTATCAAATGTCAATTTCAGTTCACTTTAGAATCAGTCACCCTTAATGTGCATAGCTGTGTTTGTCAGTGCTTTACACACCAACCACCTCAGAAACTGCACCTGAGTATTTGTTAAATACACCAGTGTTACTTTTCATATGTATAGAGGTTTGTTAGAATACATTTTTACATTGATAATGGCAGGATGCAATGTCAAACAATGTTAAATTAAATGCCTTGATAATATGTACAGGAGACATATTCGCAAATCTCACATGTTGTCGTTATAATGTGACAATGGCTTTAAATACTCTATGTCAGTGATACAGACTGTGTTGGATAGGTTTAGCTGCTCCTCCATAAAGCATTGATATGCTAAAACACAGCCATTCCTGATGCAGCCTGAAAGACAGGTGGAGAAGCAGCAGCTCATTAGCATTTAAAGAGACATGAAGTAAAACAGCTTGCTATGAAATTAGGTGTTTTGACAACGTGAAAAGCTTGTTTATTTACAACCATTGAGAAATTGGTTTGAAGCTCAGATATTGTCTGTCACAAATTCAAATACTGCCGGAAAAAGCATCTTACTGTATGTCAGCTTTGGTTGTCAAATATTATTGGCTCTCTCTTGTCTCATGACCGATCTCATGGCTCCCTCTGTGTCTCATGACCAATAGCATCATCCGTCTTTCGGATGAGACGTTAAACCGAGCTCCTGACTCTCTCTGGTCGTTAAAAATCCCAGGATGTCCTTCAAAAAGAGTAGGGGTTTAACCCCAGCACCCTGGCCAAATTTGCCCACTGGCCTCTGTCCATCATGGCCTCCTAAACATTCCCATATCATAACTGGCTTCATCTGTCTCCTCTCCACCAATCAGCTGGTGTGTGGTGTGCGGTCTGGCGCAATATTGCTGCCGTCGTGTCATCCAGGTGGATGCTGCACACTGGCGGTGGATGAGGAGATTCCCTCCAATGTGTAAAGCACTTGTCCAGTGTCCAGAAAAGCGCTATGTAAGTGTAAGGAATTATAGAATCAATCTGAAGTTATCACTGTTTTGAGCTATTAAATCCTCTTAAATTACTCTTTTCTTGCATAAAATATTGTATGGCTTCAAAGAACTTGGAATGCAATATAACTTTAAATGAATTGTTTGCAATAAATACATGTGACTCCACATAATGCGAATGACCAAAAGTATTGGAGAACACCACTTGTCGTTAAAAACAATGCCAAAGGGGTACCCAAAGCATCACAAAGCGACAAGCATAATGGTCGAGCGTCAATATGTGACAAGTCAGGACTAAGAATGTGTTGTCCAAGCACATATTCACATCTTTTTTTTTCTTTTTTTTTTTTACTATTTTACATTAGTTCAAATGATGGTGGGAACCTGTTGCCTTGTTTCCCTTGGTTTGAGATGCACTAATATCAACATCTCTTTGAGGGAAATCCTCCAGGATTAAAATGCCAAGCAAAAAGTGTAAGCAAACAAATGTTAGTATGTGAAGGCACCTTTCACAGCATTTTGGCACTAATCTCTACTTTAAACAACTGTGTAACCTCATCTATCCCAAGCTTCCTCCCAGCGACTAATTACGTGGGAACCAAAACTGCCCACGTTGTTTTAGGTCATTGCTAACATGAGAAATGTGCAGTTGTCTGAGGGTCACAGTGTGGCCAGTAGCTCTTTTCCTCCGTGTTTTGTGTGAATGAGTAAAGCAGACAGGTGCAGGACGATGACATCACTGTTCACTCTCCTCCTCTCGCAGCTGCAGTGCAAAACAAATGGTGTGTAACTGCATCAAAACGGCCATTAGGAAAATCAATACAGACCCATTTTAGTGAAGCCTCTCCCCCTGCATTGAACCAAGCATTTTTAATTGAATGATAGAAGTGGCTGAAGAGTGGACTATCTATTTTCTTCTGTTCAAGTCAGACTTTGATAGAAGGGGATTCTCTCAA
Source organism: Danio jaintianensis (assembly GCA_903798115.1). NCBI lineage: Eukaryota > Metazoa > Chordata > Actinopteri > Cypriniformes > Danionidae > Danio > Danio jaintianensis. Next base: position 19,593,183 of record CAIGQV010000641.1, read on the forward strand.
AGCAGTCCAAGAACATGTACATATTATAATTTATCCAAAATATCATAAATAAATAAGTATATTGAGTTGTGTTGTGATTATTTAAGGGATTTACACTGTTTGTGATTAGATAGATAAAAATAGCACTTTGTGTATGTTTAAAGCAAAATTAAATAAATTAACAGTATTAAGTGTTGTGATTGCCAGCGGTGTTGCCCTTGCGGGTCGCTGGAAAGCACCCGTTGCATTTGGATCCAACCCATCTTCACGTTTTTTGTTTGCAACATTCTTTTAAAATATAATAAAATGGACATCACATTTTAACGTTGGCTGAACTGATACAGACTGAAAATAACCGTATTTAAGCAATTATGAATACATTATAATGATAAGGATTTATTAAAGGATTATTGTATTGTCATCCAAATATTAATTGTATAATTTTATTGCATTTAGGCTTATTTCAATTGAAACTATGTATTGTTATAGTAGAAATTATTATAGTATAAATATATAACTTGTTAGCTTAATTTCTTGAAAAGGTTTAATATTAGTTGAAATCATGTTCATAAATTCATCCTGAAATGTTGAAACATTGAGAGACGTCTTGATGTTCCTGCACATGAAGGCCTTGGAGATGGATGACTCTGTTGAAATCTGTAATATTGAATGAGTCTCTCTAAGATCTTTTTATATTTGTCTAGCTGAGATCTGCCTGGTGGGTGTGAGAAATGCACTGACCAGATGACAGATCACAATGACTGTTTGTCTCTTACTTCTCTCCAAAGCCCAACAAGAGCTGATTGAGGTTCAGTGTCCGAAAGACTCCGTGTTAGCTTGCGGGGACTCATTGATTCCATTCCATTCCTACTATGGAAGTCGTTGGGTCCCAGCAACCAGCATTCTTCAAAATATCTTCTTTTGTGTTCAACCAAAAAAAATAACTCATAAAGGTTTAAAACTATATGCGAGACAATAAATGATGAGACAGTTTTAAATTTTGGGTGAACTATCCCTTTAAAGAGAGGTTTTTGGAAATCAAATTTTATCACTTTATAAATCAAACAATTCAGCAACATTTTTTGTAGAATAAAATGTATGTAATTATTTATGTATGAGCATAGCCTTTTGTAAAGACCTTCAAAACACAGAATAATTATGGTCTGTGCAGTAGAGGAAGAAATAATTGGAAAATGGCCTCGATATTGAATTTGATAGGTTCAATTCAAGTTTACTTGTATAGCGCTTTTCATAATAATAATCGTTCCAAAGCAGCTTCACAAACGATGCACATCATTACATTACAGTCAAAATGAGAAAAGTTAAGAAGTTGTGTAAAAGGTTGGCAGTATATAAACATTGTTATACAGTATATAGTTTATTTTATATATATATATATATATATATATATATATATATATATATATATATATATATATATACTTACATGTAATAATAATATTTGTGTATTAAGTGTTGTTCTATTAAGGTGATATCGAATGTCCATTTAACACAAGTTGATATGATACTTTAGTCTTAATCAAAGTCTATAGCTTATATAGACTTATAGAGCAATTTGCATCTGGATCACTGCTGGATCATCAATGGCTGATAATGACCATACTGGAAGTAACAAAACACACACAGCACTCCGCTGACTCTTGTCTGTATGACTGACTTGAAGGATATTCATATTTGAAGTTGTTTCCACCTTACTGAGACAAAATCTGAGATTTCGACGAACTGCCTCGGGTGTGCATAATTGTCGCGTGTAATTTATCATTGCTTGACATTGTAGCCCTCCATCATCAATGGGAAGTATATTAAAACAAACATCTATACATAAGAAAAGTGACACTGCTGGATTTAACAAATGCTCTGCTGCTGGTCAGTGTGAAAACCAACAACACCACACTGACCAACCCAGCTCTGCACATGAAGAATGATGATCTGATTCTAAACACCGTTAGCTGAAGCATTACATATAAAAAAAAAAATAAAATCTTATATTTTACAGAAAATTTTTTTTTTTACTACATTCAGCTTCATATTCTGGCACATTCCCTTCACACTGTATATAAAACTATAAACTATATTTTGAAGTTGTGATTCTGTACAAGGACACCTATGAGCTTCTACATCTGAACACAGAGCATAAAAACTATTTTGCTCTCTGTTTATAAATAAAGGTGGGAGGAGGGCCGAGTCCATAGTTACCGTGGATGCAGGCACATGTAAATCTTTAGCTACATCTAAACTGGCAGGAAAATTCAAACAGGTTAAACAGTTAATAACAAACTGACTGCTTGTTTTCTTTTTAACTTTTCTGAGCTGGCAGACACATTAGAAACCTAATTATGTACAAAGAAAAACAAAGGTTTTTCTTCAAAAGTGAAAATTGCATCCCATGTCACCTTTAAAACTGTGTATTGTAATTAAAATCTACAGACACAAAATGCTAAAGTGTGACAAAAGAAACACTTGGATGTTGCATCTTGGATGTTTTCTATCAATTAGACTTAAAAAAAAAGTAATAAATCTCAAAACTGACAAGTATGACATGAAAATGTTTTTGCCTGCAGTACGTGTTGCATTATATTACTTATTTACCATTTTGGTTTATCATGCACCAGGCCATACTCAGAAACACAGATACAAGTTTAAAATAGCTTGAAGTGCCCAAATCTAAAGCAAATCCATTCCACATGGATATTGTGATCCTTGGCATCAAATTTACTGCGTCTCATGATATGCATGCAAAATCAAAAAGTGATTTTTTCCAGTGTCATGGCCCTACAGGTGCATGTCTTAATCTACTCCCAACATGATAGACCTTTAAAGCCTGTGAAATCACCATTGACAATCTGATCAACAAGAAGGTTTCATGCAATGAGGCTTTCATGGGAATCTCATCTTGATGTGGTGATGGGCACTAAAACTCAAACAGACCTGAAAAAATATGAGGGTAATGCACTTAATCCATCCATTGGAAGAGCTACTTTGAAATGAGTGTTTGGTAAGACAAAGCATCTCAGGGTTTGACATCCGTGCATGAGGCCAGATGAAATTTACATGCTAATTCTTCTGCTCATTGAGCACAAATGTAGACTGATCGGTGTTATAAATCTAGATGTGATGTATCGAGTTTGAAGTCTTTAAATTTGTATTAGGAGCTTGTCAGTGCATTAATTCCAAATGCTTTTCTCAAACCACATCATCTTCAACTTGAAGATCTTCATTATGCATTAAAGCATTGGATATCATTCAGACACTTCACAGGGAAACTTTAAGTGGATTTAATGGACTGACTCAATTTCAGTGCTGGGTAGATCACATATAAATTGTAGACATTCTGACTACAAATTAAAAGACAAATAGTGTAGTTAGTAATGTAATCTATTAGATTACGTAATGTAATCACATAACTTTTAATTACTTTTAGGCTACCAACACAGTATAGCTGAATGTTTTAAAAACATGCTTTAGTACTTAATCCAGTTCTGTACGCAGAGTTTATTCATTTACCAATGTGAGGGTCACATTATTTGTCTCAGCTGAATAATTGAAAAATGCAAGTAGTGGCAACATTTATAACAAATTTACTGACCAACTAGATATCTGCTGGTTTTCCATCCTAACATGAAGTGATTTTTTTTAAAGCTTTGAAAAATAAGGAACAAATCCAAAATGCGAATTAGGTGTTTTTCCATCAAGTTGTTAGACAGGCTGACTGTAGGATTGGTAATGTCTCGGTTACGAATGCAACCCTCGTTCCCCGAATAGGGAAACGTGTGTCTGGACGACACTTTGGGAGGACGCTAGCCGACCAATCACTCTGAAGAGTAAAAAAAACAGGTAAATGAATGCCAATGAGTTGGCAGAGCTCCGCAGGTGCCAGCGATGAATCATTAACAGAGTTTATAGCTGGCGCTTGCAGAGCGAGCCTTAGATTTTTTGCCTGCTGAAGAGCCGAACACTCAGCTAACAGCTGGAGACTCAGCTGCTGTGGCATCGGAGACACACGTCTCCGTTCCCTATTCAGGGAATGAGGGTTACGTTCATAACCAAAATGTTCCCCTTTATGGGAACTCTAAGGGTTTTCCAAACGGGGAACTTACTTAGCAGAGAATAAGTGTGCATATCTCCAGGTTATGGAGCATTTCACAGCAAGCGTTTTTGACACCGAGCTTAGTTTCCTCCTGATTGACCAGGGTTACCCAGTAATCAGGAGGAAACGGCTCCACTCGAAGATTATATAAAATCTCGCGAATGTGTTAGATGTCGCCCAGCCCGCAGCCATAGAGAGCGGAGATGGCAGCTTGCCAAACCTTTAGTGTGGAGGGTGACAGTCTACGCTTCCGCTATCCTGAAGGAAGAAAACACAACACTAATCTGGCATGTCCGGGGTTCTTCTCAGAGAGAAACGCTCCATACAACGAATAGACTCCACTTCAGGATGCAGGGTGCTCAGGTGCTCTAGCCTGAGTGATGGTGTTGGTGATAGTGTGATGGTGATGGTGTTAACCACCGAACTGGTAGGTCACCTAAGTCCTCCGCACTCTGTCTAGAAACCATCCATGGAGGTTACAGAACCCTGGACGTGTGCCAGAGGGTGCCCATCCCAGAGAAATGAAGTGCTTCCTCTGGGGGATTCGTCCGGGAGGGCCATCGTAAGGAGTATGAGTTCGGAAACTCGGGTCCGGTTGGGCCATGGAGGCGCAACGAGCAAGACCCGCTCCTCGTCTCCCTGACCTTGCACAGAGTCTGTGCGAGCAGGTTCATTGGGGAAAAATATATTGCGTAAACCCAGGGGCCAGCTATGAGCCAGCACATTCATGCAGAGCAGAGAAAGCAGCTGGCGAAGGGCCACTCGGCAGGATGACCTGGGTTTCTCTGAAGCGTGCCCATAACAGCTGGACCATGCCAGAGTGGAGTCTCCATTTTCCTGGGAACATAACTGTCGTGAAAGCGTGTAAGCTGGCACGGTTGAGCTCGTCCGGAATTTGAATGGTGAGCATCGATTTAGCTGCATGACTCCGGAGGAGCAGATGGCGAGCGAGCTGAGACATGCGACGGGAGCGTACATCACCCAATTGGTTGATCTACGCTATCGCAGCCGTGCTGACCATCCTAACCAACATGTGTTTTTCGCTCCCGCACCAGTAGGGACCGGCGGAGAGCGAGAAACACTGCCAACAGCTCCAGGCAATTAAAATGCCAATGCAACCGAGGTCCGGTTTACGAACCTGCAGCTGCATGCTTGATATACACAGCCCCTCAGCCCGTACTGGAAGCATCTGTCAGAATGACAGCAAGACTGGACACTTGTTCTAAGGGCACCCAGGCCAGTAGAAGGCAAGGTCCATCCAGGGACTAAAGGTGCGGCGACACAGCGGGGTGATGGTCACCTGGTGTGTCTTCGTGTGCCATGCCCATCTGGAGACCCGATCGCGAAGCCAGCGCCGAAGTGGTCTCATATGAACAATTTGAGCAGCGTGACAGTGGCTACAAATGTCATATGTCCCAGGAGCCTCTGAAAAACTTCAGTGAGACCACTGTAATTTGTTGAATTGTATCGGACAGGGCAGCACTAGCCCGGTGCGCTCTTAGCAAGGCACACCGTAATGGAGACCGAATCCAGCTCCATCCCGAGATAAGAGAAACTCTGCCCGAGGGAGAGCTTGCTCTTTCTCGGTTGACCCAAAACCCCAACAGGCCGAGGTGCCGGAGCACCAGGTCCCTGTGCATAATCGACTAGTTCAAAGACTGCAAAAATAATAATCAATGAATAACCAAAAATCCAGATGCTTGTGCTCAGAAGAGGCACAGGGCATCCTCCATGCATGGAAACAGGGAGAGCCTGAAGGGGAGGACACTGTACTACCATGGTTGGCCCCCGTTGCACACTGGAAAAAACATGGTATGAGGAGGGAGAGAGCGAGACATGGAGTGAGGCCCTTCAGGTCTATAGCTGCAACCAATCCCACAGATGGACGCACTAGGGCATACGTTTCTGCATGAGCATTTTGACTGGCATCCTAAACAGATAACAGATCAAAACGCGCAGATAGGATTGGTTATAACCCACTGCACATGGGTGGCATGGCGATGACTGCTTTAAACACACACCCGTGAACTCAGGGGGCCGATAGAGAATTGAATCGCATAGCCAAGTCTGACCATCTGCATGAGCTACTACGACGGGCTAAGCAGCGCTAACCAGGTTGACAGAGTCCGAACGAACAGCATCACCAGAACGATCGCTGACGTACCTGTGGTGAGGCAGCTTTGGGATGGGGAGTGCTCACCCCAGGAAGCGGAGCATCCCTAAGAAAATAAGAGATTGACTCTTACGGCGCTCTTGGCGAGGAACAGCCAGCGCAGATGGGTCGGGTGGGGGAGCAGTCTTCCGAGGTGACAAAGAGATGACCTGCTTCGCAGCAGCATAGCCCGCGGCGGTGTAGGCTCTGGCCGTGAGAAACACAGATAACCCACCCGCCTTGGACAGGAGTCTCAGCTTACCCCTCCAGGTGGCTGCGCCCACCACCTGAGGAATAGCTTTGTACCCACTGGCCGCCTCGCCATCAAGGGAGGTGAAGGCAGAAGCGCATGAGGACTGGGCGAAGAAAAACGCCCTCTATGCCTGCATGTGCTCGCTGTGCGCCCACGGGAAGAAGGGGTCTGGAGCTGGGAAGATTAATCTTATATTAGCCAGCACGTCACATCCCTCACATCCCCCATAGGGTGGTAGTGAGCCCGGTCTGTTATCTGAACATGACAGCTCGCCTTCCGATGTCGCAATGGGCGTCTGATCTCCGGTGTCATCAAGCGGAGGAGTGGGCATCCCGGGAAATGAACCTATACAACCACTTGAAGCTTGGATAGGGCGCGCTGCGGAGGAGTGCGGGGTCCACAGGCTGGGGGGATCCTCAGACCTGCCCGCGTGCTAACCGCTTTCACAGGGAGCAACGGGGGTGGCTTACAAGGCGCGATCCCAGATGCAAGTGAGAGCATGAGCTGTCCGCAAGCACTGAATCGACATGCTGGACCCCCAGACCTGTGATGCAGTACCCGTGCCCATCATCCGGAGATAGGAGCCACCGCATTCAGAAACGCAGTCGGAACAGCGTCTTGAAAAAGCTTGACCGTGTTGCTCTCTTAGGGATCTGCCCGTTTTCTTACTTTTCTTACTTGATTGGTTGTCTAGCCTCCTCCCAAAGTGTCTTCCAGACACACGTCAGAGTTCCCATGAAATGGAACCTAGTGACCAAGAGTAGGCAAGCATAATGGAGAAAACAAAATGTCGTATTGGAGAGAGAGAGGGAGAGAGAGAGAGAGAGAGAGAGAGAGAGAGAGAGAGAGAGAGAGAGAGAGAGAGAGAATTTTATTATTTACTGAATATTATGTAATGATGTAATTTGGGAAAAGTAATTATTATGATTATGATCATTTTTATAACATACAAAACTGCAACAATAACAAGTTCTACAGTGTTACATTACTAGTTTTGGATTACTTCTTAACCAACTTATTTATAACAAATCAATAATCATTAAATCATCAAAATTTGAAATCCAATACATTATTTAAAAAAAAAATTAAAAATAAAAAATAATAATTGAATATGATGATGAATAATAATTTTGTCAAAAGGTCTATCTGACAAAAACTGTTTGTTACTCCCTGCATTAAATAAACAACAATCTTAGATATAAATTACATATGGCTAATCATGGAATTATGAATAATTTACCACCCTTGTGTGAATAATATGTAATCAATTGAATAAAAAAAGAGGAACTAACATGAATTTGGTCAATTTAATATAATTACAAGTACTTCATGTTTTATTACATAATCCATAATCTGTTATTACCCAATTACTCTTCATAATATATTAATAGCTATATCTTCTTAACTACATTATGATACTATTATTACACATTTACACTCCATAAGATGGGAGGAAACACTATAACTAACATATCAAATCACAATAAAATGCCCTCAACTGAGGGCTGAGTATGGCTTATGTGTACATTATGATGTCACTTCTTGGCCTTGATCGCTTGCAGTAACGGGACCCACTTTGACTTCTGTGACGCCGAAGATGAGGTGGGCTGTTTCAGAGCTCCAGGATTCTGTGGACCATCATATTCATCAGCTTCGGATGTGATTTCCATTTTCTGGACGATCAGCTTCAACAGGTTATGCTGTTTCTCCAGCATGCACGACATTTCTTTCAATCTGAAGAGAAAAACTTTTCACCTATCACTCCATATTATGTGATGCCACTACTACATCTTAACAGAATGCTTTTTTTATAGTATTACAGTATATTCCAAATATTACTTGGGCTGTGTAACATTCGCTAGCCTGAAATATTCTTAACTGGATAATAATTAAATTTGAATTAATGTAGCAAACTAATATTCCAACCACAAATTGCAATCTAAATGTCTTATTGATGGTGTATTATATCTAACAAACACTAGAGGATGCTATCACACAAGTCTGAAGGTTATTTTATTTTCAGTCACACTGTAATAGTAGTAGTAATAGTAGTGTATGTATATATATATATATATATATATA
>CAIGQV010000641.1:19611756-19642819 GCA_903798115.1 Danio jaintianensis
TGGGGGCCTCGGAGGAACTCTGCAGGGTTCGCCAAATGGGGAACTCAACTGAACAGAGTGAATAAGCGCACGAATCTCTGTGTTAGAGAGAAAGGTGCAGCAAGCGTGTTTCAACACCGTACTGAATTTCCTCATTCACTGGCATATCCAGCACACGTGAGGAAAATCAGCCCACTCAAAGATTATAGAACTTTTACGAATGTATTAGGTGTCGCCCAGCCCGCAGCTCTACAGATGTCTGTTAGAGAGGCGCCGCGTGCTTACGCTCAGGAGAAGGCGATACTCTTAGTCGAGTGCGCTCTCACTCCCGGGGTACGCGGCTCACCCTGGCATAGAAAAGCGAGGGAGATGGCATCCACTATCCAGTGGGCCAACCTCAGAATGGATACGGCACTTCCCGTCTGCCGATCATAACAGAAAAGGAGCTGCTTAGAGTCGTAAGCTCTAATGCGGTCACATAGCGCCGAGCGCGAACAGGACACAGCAAAGAAAGGGGCTGGGTCTGCCTCCTCCGTGGGCAGCGCTTGCAGGTTCACTACATAGTCTAAAGAAGCGCTGTAGGAACCTCGGGCACCTAGGTGGGCTGGGGTCTCAGGAAAACGTGAGAGTGGGCTGGCCCGAATTGCTGGCACACTTCGCTGACCGAAAATGCCTCCAGATACCCGACCCTCTTGACCGATGCCAACGCGACCAGCAGAGCTTTCTACCTGGACAGAAAACTTAAAGATACTGAGTCAAGTGGATCGAGCAGACCTCTCCTAAGAGAGATCTCCAAGTGGGTATGAGACGGGGACAGGATTGATTTAATTAACCAGCGTCTCGCGCCTCTGGAAACTGGATGATGAGGCGATGCTTTCCCAGCGCGCCGCCATCCCCGCGTCCTCAGAGCGGGGATGATCGCAACGCCAACCCCTCAGTGCGAAGGGGACAGCCTTAGCTCCAGCCAACTGAAGGAGGAAAGCATCACACTGATCTGGCATGTCCGGGGTCCTTCCCGGAGAGAAGTACACCACACAGCGAATAGACTCCACTTCAGGGCGTAGGCATGCCTCGTAGAGGGTGCTCTAGCCTGAGTGACGGTGTTAACCACCGAACCGGTAAGTCACCTAAGTCCTCCACGCTCCATCTATGGACCACACGTGATTCCAGAGACCTGGGCGCGGGTGCCAGATGGTGCCTGTTCCAAAGAAGAAGGTGCTTTTTCAAAGGAATATGCCAGGAAAGGGCCGTCACGAGGAGAGAGCTGAAATACAGGTCAGATTGAGCCAGAGAGGCGCAATAACAGACCTGCTCCTCATCCTCCCTGACGTAAAACAGTATCTGCGAGTAGGCTCACTGGAGAGAAATGCGTATTTACGCACGCCCAGGGGCCAGCTGTGTTAGCCAGCGCGCAGAGCGCACCTATAACAGCTGGACAGCCGGGGCTGGAGTCTCAGTTTTCCCGGGGGTGAACTGCCGTGAGAGCGCATCGGCTGCACGGTTGAGTTCGCCGGGGGAAAAAAATGGCACGCAGCGATTCCGCCGCGTATGACTCCGGAGGAGCAGACGGGGAGCGAGCTGAGACATGCGGCGAGAGCGGATACCCCCTGTGCGGTTGATATACGCCATCGTCGCCGTGCTGTCCGTCCTGACCAGCACGTGTTTCTCCTCTAGCACCGGTAGAAACAGTGCAGCGCGAGATACACTGCCAACAGCTCCAGGCAATTAATATGCCAATGCAACCGGGTTCCTTCCACGGACCCGCAGCTGCATGCCCGCAACACACGGCCCCCCAGCGCGTACTGGAAGCATCCATCGAAATGACGACATGCCTGGACACTTGTTCTAGAGGCACACAGGCCTGTAGAAACGCAGGGTCTGTCCAGAGGCTGAGGGCACGGCGACACAACGGAGTGACAGTCACCCGGTGCGTGCCCGCGTGCCATGCGTGTCTAGGGACCTGATCGGGAAGCCAATGCTGAAGCGGTCTCATATGGTGCAGCCCGAGCGGCGTGAAGCGGCTACGGATGCCATATGCCCCAGGAGCCTCTGAAATGATATCAGTGGGACCACAGTTTTCCTGTCGAACTCTCTCAGACAGGTCAGCATCAGCCCAGCGCGCTCTCGAGGGAGGCGCGCCGTCATGGTGATCGAGTCCAGCTCCAACCCGAGAAAAAAGATGCTCTGCATGGGGGCGAGCCTACTCCTTTCTCGGTTGACCCGAAACCCCAACAGGTCGAGGTGCCGGAGCACCCAGTCCCTGTACATAATCAATTGATCCCGCAAGTGAGCTAAAGAAGCCAGTCATCGAGATAATGGAGTATGCAGATGCCCGCAAGCCGAAGGGGCATTAGGGCATCCTCCGCGAGCTTCGTGAAAACCCGCGGAGACAGGGAGAGCCAGAAAGGGAGGACTTTGTACTATCATGCTCGACCCTCGCACGCAAATCGCAGAAACTGCCGGTGGCGTGGGAAAATGGAGAAATGAATGTACGTGTCCTTCAGGTCTATCGCTGCAGACCAATCCTGAGGATGGACGCACAGGGGGATGTGCTTCTGCATGAGCATTCTGAGCGGCAGCTTGTAAGGCAGCGGGTCAAAATGCGCAGAACTAGGATTGGTCATAACCCACTGCTCTTTTAGGGTACGATGAAGTACAGACTAAAAAGCCCATACCTCATCTCGGCTGGAGGGACCGGCTTGATTGCATCCTTCGCCAGGAGGACAGCAATCTCCTCGCACAAGAGAGGGGCGGACACAGGGCTGACACCTGGTGAAATACACGCCCGTGAAGTTGGGGGACCGTTTAGCGAACTGAATCGCATAGCCGAGTCTGATTGTCCGAATGAGCCATCGCGACGGGCTGGGCAGCGCTAACCAGGCTGGCAGAGCCCACGCGAGTGACATCATCGGTGCAATCACTGACGCACCAGCTGTGGGGCAGCACGGGATGGGAGAGCTCACCCCGGGAGGCATGCGTCCAAAGGAAGAGCGGAAGTTAAGAGGTTTAATCTTAACTTCGTCCCAAGAGCCCGCAGGGCGGCTAGGAGTGCGAGAGAAAGGAGCCTGTCTTCTGGCACTCACAGAGCCTGTGGCGAAGAGCACCGATCCTGCGAGCTGGAAGGCATAGCGTCCCATACTGGCAGTGTTCGGGCTATCACACCCAGAGAGAGGAAAAAATTGCTCTTATAAAATTTAGTAGCCATACGGCCTTTTTGTTAATGATATGCCAGGGAAAGAGCAAACATTCTTTTCTCCGAGTGGCCCAACTCAGGGACGCTTCGCGGTCCGTACTGGACTTAGCGGCACCCTGAGGCGGGGGGCGGTGATCGTCTGTGAGGTGCTCAACGCTGCCGCTTAACCAGTTGAACGGACAGGGCGGCGGAGCAGATTTTGGAGCCACAGACAAGCGCCCTCGGCAAGAAGCAGCCAAAGTGGACGAATCGACGGGGAGAGCGGTTTTTGAGCCCGCCAATCGCACTTGACTACTCTTTCACCGAAGTGAATTCCTGGGTGAACTCACCCCGGTGTCGCCAAACAGGCCAGCCTGGGATATGGGTGTGTTAAGAAAGCGAACTTTGTCAACGACACGCATATCTGCCAGGTTTAGCCAGAGGTGGCGTTCCTGGACCACTAGTGTGGTCATCGTCCTTCCCAGGGCACTCGCAGCCGACCTGGTGTTTTTAGAGCAAAGTCGGTTGCAGTGCGTAGTGCATTAAGCCTGGGTCGGAACCTTCCTCGTGCCGCTGGGCCAGCGCTTGCACTAGCCATAGCAAGCAAAACGGAAGCAGCCTGGCCCGCAGCAGTGTAGGCTCTGGCCCTGAGGGACGCAGACAACCTACACGCTTTGGACGGGAGCCGAGGCTAACCACGCCAGGAAGGGGCACCACGCGGGCAAGATTGACCGCGCTAAGCACACTCGACCTGGGGTTTTGCCTCGTACCCCCTGGCTGCTCCGTCATCGAGGAAGGTGAGGGCGGAGCACACGCAGACCGGGCAGAAAAAGGTGCCCTCAGCGCTGCGTGAACTTACTGTGCACCTCCGGGAAGAAGGGGACGGGAGGCTTAGAGGGTTTCCCCGTGTTGCTCTTTTAGGAAATTTGCTTAAATTTATACGCACCGCTCTTGAAGTACCGGTCCAGCGAAATGCCCAGGGACAGGAGAAACCCAGCTCGACCACCGCTGCTTGCGTTGTTGCTCGCGTTGTTGCTCGTGCTGGAACCGGGAGAAATCAGCCTCTCAGAAGACGGCAGCTTTCTCTCACTCTCTCTCGAACAAAGTCGGAGGATGACAGCAAAACGTCTCTTTCAGACTGCACATGAGGCTTCTGAAAGCGAAAAGGTGTTGTTGTGTGGCACAGCCGGCATTTTTATTCACAAGCTGATTATGATTGCTGCCAGCTGCCCACGCTGACACCGCCAACTCATTGGCATTTCATTGGCCCGTTTAATTACTCTTCAGAATGATTGGCTTTCTGACGAAATCCCCATAGTGAAAGTTTCCACATAGCATTGAAGTTCCCCTCCCGCTGGGGAACCACAATTCTCAACAACAACATCAGGCAGTCTGCAGAGAAACTTGGCCTTGGGCACCAGTGGACATTTCAGCACGACAACGACCCAAAACACAGTAAAAGTGGTGAAGAAATGGTTAGAAGACAAAAACATTAATGTTTTGCAGTGGCCCAGCCAGAGTTCTGACTTAAATCCAATTGAGAATCTGTTGTGGGAGCTAAAGATCAGGGTGACGGCAAGGAGACCCTCCAACCTGAAAGAATTGGAGCTCATCACTAAAGATGAATGGGCAAAAATACCAGTGGAGATAATTTTTCACCAATTCATTTCACTCAGATATACATTATAATAAATGAAAGAAAAGGTCATCTTATGTTACACTATGACTTCAACCCCTAGATTTGCTTTCTACAAATAAACATTAAAGAAACAACCAATACTGTATTGATATATTTTGCGCCTTTTTAAATATATTATGTGACCACCTCTGGAAGTAGAGCAGAAAGCTGATCCATGAAGTCAGAATGGCATATGCTCCAGCCTCCCATTGCCATGTGGCCTCCACACTGCAGCACATGGGTATCACAAAAACCAAAGCGCTAATAGCTGCACTCCAGTCAGCAGGGTTTGAGAAATCTGTGAAGTAATTTACTCGCTGTAAAATGAAAGACGTGAGGGGTTAAAAGCTGCAAAATCCACTTTACTTCATCCACACACCGGTCAAAAGTTTGGGATCAGTATGATTTTAAAAATGTTTTTAAAAGAAACATATACAGCTATACAATTTTTAAATATTATTAAAAATTTTAGTTTTCTTATTGAATGTAGTTAAAAATGAATTTCTCTATGTTTTAAAGCTGGATTTTCACAGGTGTCACATGATCCTTTAAAAAGTCATTGTAGTATAATGATCTTCTTATCAAGAAACATTAAAAAATTTTATTATTATTATTAGTAGTAGTAGTAGTAGTAGTGTTTAAAACAGTTGAGCTGCTTCATAACATTGTGGAAACTGATTATGAAACATATGAAAATAATAGCTTTAAAGGTAAATAATATTTCTCAATTACTGTTGTTTTTATTATTAATATCTTTGGTCAAATAAATACAACCTTGGTGAAGAGAAGCGACTTCTTCAAAACAATTTAAAAAAAAATCCAGATCCCAAAGTATTGACCAGTAGTGTATTTTCCAAACATAGCAAAAATGTGCATACTATCACCAGAGGCACAAACCACAGAACAAAGCATGCAAAATCTGATCTATGTTTTTCTAAGTAAATCACTTGGCTGGAAGATTTAGAGGAAATCCCCACAGCAAAAGCATGAGCATTTAATGTGCATCATGACATTTATGATTAGTGACTGTTTGATTGCCCTCTGCTGAGAGACTCTGGTTGCAGTATGAGAGGAATTAATAGTGAATGCATTATAGAAAGTGATGACATGACTATTACAGTACCTGCTGAGCCAACTGTACCACCTCTTTGCAAATCGAATACACATTCATGACAATCACCATGATTATACACACAGAGATTAAATATTGTTGCTGGGTGGAGGAAAAAGCAAGAGAGAGAGGGAAAAGAAACATTATCAAATTAATCACATTTTCATAATGAGTGTTTCACTTTTCATTCATAACCAAACTAGCTTATTATACTGAATTACAAATGTTTGCTTTAGTGTGTGTATGTTCCTCAAACTCAAGAAAAATGCATAATATTGATGTCACAATGAGTATTCTGTGCCATTGCTCAAGAGATAAATAGTAATATGCGTGCAAGATTAGACTGTACTTAATTTCATGGGGATTATAACCTTGGAGCTGATGAATTAGTGGGAAGTTGATGAATGCCATTCAGCTCATAATGACACTTGCTGAATTAAGTAATAGGACGTGTGCAAGGTTATAAGGAAGTGAATGCAAATGCGAGGATGGATATGCCTGTGGTTATGAATGGTAGTTTGAATAAATGGCTTGTCAAAGCATAACAAATTAGGCTAATTTGACAATAAGAACTGTGGATCCTTCTGACCCTCCATATAATTAAGTCTGAGATGACACATACAGTAAAAAAAAAGCATGGTTGGTTGCATCTTGCGTCATCATGTTCTGTTTTTTTGGTTGTTTAGATGTCTTTGGTCTGTGTTGCATTTATATTTCATTAAAAGTGCACCAGAGATTTTTTTGGAAGTGCAACAATCCCCTTTTTTAGTGCTTTTGATCTGCTTGGTTGTTGCACACTAAGGTTTGGATGGCAGTGTGCATTTCACACTTGTTAAATAAACTGTACTGAGCAATCGTACCAGAGTTTGTTTTAATTGAAACACCCATGCCTAGTGTGAATGCACCCTTAAAGGTGCCATAGAAATGACAATCTAGATATACCTAGGCATAGCTGAACAATAAGAGTTCACTACATGATAATGACATAAAGTGAGCCTTAAACACCATTGTTTACTTGTTCTCATGTAAATGACACGAGTGTAAAATCCATGTGAAAAACAGGCCTATCGAAACAAAACACAAACTCTGATGTTACTCTATCATGCACGGCCCAGGCTGCATTTGATTGGCCATGTTTTCTAGTGAGATTACAACTATTTTATAGTTTCCCCTTAGTTACTACATTTAACAAATCTTATTATAATTCCTCTGAATGTGGGACTCTTATTTTGAAAATGGAACAAAAAGTGAAACGTCAATGCAACAGGATCTTATCTGTTTACAGCTTGTCAGAATGCAAAATATGGGTAAGTTGGATTATACATTTATTCAGTGCCACCCCAAAGAGGCATAGGGTCTGTTTAACTGTATCATTCGTTAGTTTAATGTGTATATTGCAAAAGTTTCCAGGTATTGTTGTAATGCGGCAAAATGTACACTGTTAAATGAGTGTTTAATGCATGTTTATGCATCCTGTCATATCACTCAGCTCTTGCTGGTATTTTTCTGGAGTGATTAATTCCTGCCTGTGTTTTCATATAGGTTAAACCTACAAAATACAACTCTGAATACATCTCTGTTGGTCCATCTCTGTTTGTTGGGAACTCTTGTTCGACCCTTCCAAATATGGTAAAAACAGCGTTTTTAATTCTAGGGGCAATTTCTAGAGTTCTAAGTGGGTTTGTAAAAATTGAAATGGAAATGTTTGCACTTACCTAAGCCACATACTTTCTATGTAGATATCAGAAAACAAATGAAACAATGTGTCGATGCATTTTTTGGCACCTTTAAGTAAAGGATCCAATTTTGAAAAAATCTGCCATTTACAAATTTATTCGTCATTTTGCCATTCCAAACCTTATGTTCTATATGACATAATTCCATGTGTTGAAGAGTGAATCAGTGACAAACAGAGAAAGAATATGTGAAAGTAAATAATGCTAGATGAATTCAAAGCACACACAAACACAGCTCCAGAAGGAAAAAAAAAAAAAGATAAAAAATAAGTTCTAAAACAAATTATAATTGCTCTTATTTTGTTTTACGATGACATTTTAAATTAGCACTGGCCTTCAGATGATATATAAAA
This sequence comes from Danio jaintianensis, assembly GCA_903798115.1. Lineage (NCBI taxonomy): Eukaryota > Metazoa > Chordata > Actinopteri > Cypriniformes > Danionidae > Danio > Danio jaintianensis. The sequence continues at coordinate 19,619,786 of CAIGQV010000641.1, forward strand.
TACTTACATATTTCCTAGAACATAATGAGAACATTTTACCCCAAATCACCCTGGGCAAAACAAGTTTACACCCCCTGATTTTTAATGTATCACATTCTCATCTGTTGTCAACTTTTCTCAACTTTTGAATTGCTTAATTTGTGTAAATGCAGAAACATGTCACAGGGACTATATAAGTCTCTTATGTGAAGTTAAAAATTAAATAAATGAAAGTTACATGTACAACAAAACAACAACAAAGCGTGCAATATGCAAATAATGCATGTACTGGCTACTTCAGTGTTCTTTTGTTTTTTTTTTTGTTGTTGTTGTTGTTGTTTTTTTTACCAAGATGACTCACAAAACTGTTATCCAATCATAGGAGTGGGCATTTACTTCCAAGACCTAAAAAAGGAGCATCTAATACAGTATAGAAAATAACCTTACTTCTAAATTAGAATGTTTGTCAACATAAAAACCATGCATTATAAGTGGACCTCAGAGAACATTATAAAACAATTTAGAAAATGCAGTTCCTGTCCACTTTAATATAAAAAGTAATGAGATTTTTCTATTCTATGTATCTCTGGTAGAGCCACATTTACAAAAGAGCTGTTAAAAGACATTATATTTCTATTCTGAAAAGGTAATATAATTTCCCCTCTCTTAGCATTTATGACACCTTGTGACTTTGAAAAGTAATTCACAATCAATCTTGACTGTCACTTAAATTCAACTGCCATTATTCATGTTCACCTTTCCCATCTCCGCATGTCACCGATATGTATCTCCAGCTGTCACTTGTTCCACAAATTACAGGAATCACAATCTACATTGTGTTCACTCAAACTTCTGTGAGCTACAAGCTGCCAGAGAGCTCTGAATAGAGGCTGTCTACCTCGCTAAAAGATACAGGCACCATGATGACAGATGTGCCATTGCCTTTGGAGAAGTCCTGGCTGGGTCTCAGATTGAGGATGAGGTATGTGAGGGGCAACAATCCAAGCAGGTATATCGCCAAGTTTAGGAAATGAACCTTGCTTCCATATGCCGTCCTGTCAGAATAAATCATAGTATCAGTATGATAGCCAATAGTCTGCTTATGTAAACCATTTCATTTCTCTTATGTCATGTTAAAAGGCTACACTTTTGCTATTTGGTATACAATAACACTATTGTACGCAACACTTCAAAAATATTATTGGTTACACTTTTGATGCAGTAAACAAAGCAGCGCTGCACTTATCAACCTACTCTATTTGATATGTAGGAGGCAAGATGCACAGAAAAATCCAATTAAACATTTCTAAAGACAGTCAGTTCCACTCTGATGTTCATTCCTATAAACTCCAACTGTATTGTGACTTGTTAGACATCTTATCTAATTTGACACAATTGTCACATATTTGAATCAATTTTCAACCAGCATTGTTCATTGTTACATCTCTACTTCATGAAGTTCCAAAAAACGAGATTCGAAGTTTGTACTAAACTGTTGAAATCAGATGGCTTTGCTCACTCACAACTTAAAAAAAAATGTTTTAAAGGTCCTGTGAAGTGCTTTGAATTTCGCATTTTTGTTCGATGTGAACTGAAATATAGAGACAGGGTGGGACAGAGTAGCTCCTCCCATAAAAAAAAAAAAACAGCCAATAACTGTACATAATTTTTTTTTCACAGCTTTGCCAGTGAGAGTGGTTGAACCCAAGCGCGTCTGTGGTATATAGCAATACCATCTTGATGAGGGTATTGCATGTCATATACTAAAGATCCTTTGATTTATCTGAAGAGTTGATGAGAAACGGAAGTATGAATTGATGGCAAAAAAAATGACAAGCTGCAAGATTTGGATGTTTATATCTTCTTAATGCAATATTTTGTCACTGTTTTGTAGCACACTTACTTATAGATATCATTAAGACTAACATACTGATACTAATATCTAAAATAAACTTGATTTTGATTTCACGGGGACTTTAAACCTTTCAATAAATCAGCTTCTCTTTGGTTTTTACTGTATTTCAAACCAGTGCTATACATTTGTAAATAAGAATTTGAAGCTTCACAATCATCCTTTTGAAATAAAATGCAGAGCTTGAAATTAATTTCTGTCTGTGTTTTCATAAAAGTTAAACCCACAAAATACAACTCTAAGTACATCTCTGTCAGTCCCTTTTGTCAGGAGCTCTGGTAGAAACATTAATTTTCATGACCCTTCCAAATAAGGTAGGGGCAATTCCCAGCATTCTAAGTGTGTTTGTAATACCAGTTCTAGAGATTCCTTTTCTTCTCTCATTGCTACAAGCACATAACATCATTATCAGCAGATAAATGTTTTTAAATGACAGACTATAGCCATGATTTTATGGTTCAAGAAACAAGCATGAGTCAGAAAACTAAGTTTCCTCAGTGATGCATTTTATAATGGTGGTCATCGCTGTATAGGAAACACAGTTTACTGCATCTATAACATACCACTTCATTTCCAGGTATTTTCGGCTCAAGGGGTGAATGAGGAGCTCCAGACGGTTGTACCGCACCATAGCCTGGTGATACATCACAATTTTAGTACAGTTGGGTCAGGTAAAACTAGATATGTAACTAATATAAATAAATGCTTATATTTTCAGTTGACCATATGAACAGAATATTTTTAAGCCAGCTGAAAAAGTTCAGGTGAAAGGTTTGTTTCATCTTTAATTTCACGAGGTTTCTTTAACAACACTGAATGAGTAAACAAACTTTTTTATATTTAGTTATTATATTATACAGTCATTTAAGAAGACCTATGCATTAATTTAGTTATTCAACTGTAAAATGAGATGGAATAACATTTAAGTGCCATGAGAGAAGGCAGCTGAGCACTGCACACTGCATGTACATCCATAGGAAATACTGTGTTAATAAATAATTTATGTTTTAAAGGCGTGGCATATATAATGTGATTTGAGACATTGCTTCCGGCATGTGACCCCCTTTAAATTGTGTTTCAATTGTGTACTGTGCAGATATAGAAATCAAAAACTACAGTAACTGTGCATAAGATCAGTTCTACATCCTTTAATACACAATTTAAAGACACTTACGTTCAATGCTGCCAGGGGTTGAAACGCCTTTGTTTTGTCTGTTTTAGCATATTTCTTCAACTGTATGGGAGCCTGAAGCCACTGAAAATTGTACATGATCTGCCGATAAACATTGAAACATTGCTTTACTAATAGTTCAATTAAGGGAACAGATTACCCAAAAATGACAATCTCCTGACTTTCTACTCAGGCTATCTAAGTTCTATATGATTTACTTCAGTGGATTTTGGAGAAAAACATTCCAGGATTTTTTCCCCATCTAATCTAAAGCAATTCAAAATCAAATCAACTAAAAATGATATACTTGTCCTGGTCCACTGTTGTTCACCGGATGCCTTAAAAGTTACTTAACATGAGTAAACAACTTAAATATAACCTTTGTTTCAACTCACAAAAGTCAATACAATGGAATACCACACGTTTTATTTTTGAGTTAAACTCGAATTTTAAATTCCAAAGGAAAGCACAAGGCTTAATGAAGCTACCATGTTTTACAGCAAGGCTATTTAGTTGTATTCATGATACATGAAGGTCAAACAATAAAGTTATGAAGTATATCATTTTTATTTTATTTCTGAAAATGACTGATCATTTTAATTGAGAAAACCCTCAGCTAGCGTCATATATATGGAATACACAGAAGATCAAAAAATAAGAATTTTGGACCATGAGATATGGCAAAGATCTGCTTTACATTGAGAAAAATTATTTGAATGCTTTCTTTCATTCATTCATTTTCTTTTCAGCTTAATCCCTTTATTAATCTAGGGTCGCCACAGCGGAATGAACCACCAAGTTGAATGCTTCTTTTGGAAGGCTGATAAAAATAACATTTAATTTTTAATTTTTGGGTGAAGTCTTTTAGATAAACAACTTTTAGCATTCTTATGAGAAGCTTACATGATAATCCTGACTATTGGCGTCATGATCAGATTCTGTAATACACTGGTCCAAAAGGTGCTGTTCAGAAGAGAGAAAGAGAAACAGAAACCTTTATTAACAATAGCTAACAGATTTTCATAAGGAAAAAAGTTTAAAGACAGACCTGAAAAGATTCTGGGAGGAACTCTATGATGTCCAGCACAACACAGCGGGATTTCCCTTTAAATGATGTCATTGCCTCATCACATCTGCAGTGAATTAATATAGCTTTGTCAAACATTGGTAAACTGAGAGAACCGAAAGAAGAAACACATATAGGTCTAAAACATAAAAAAAGATTAATAAAGTTTTGCAAAGGTAAACCCTCAGTTTATTATCTTGTATATCTGAGATTTTTTTTTTTTTTTGTGATATACATTTTTTTAAGCATATATTTAACAATTAAAAAAATACTAATATATGATTATTATTATTTTAATTTACTAACAATATTTAATGTACAGGAGCTGACATGAATTAACAATGACAATGAACACCTGTATTTTTTTAGATATTAATGTTAAGTATTGGTGAGTCATGCTTTTATAAGGTTATGAGAATCTATGTGTAACCCTGTCTGTGTTTCTGTTTAAGTTTTGTTTATTCATGTCACACCCCATTACTTTAGTTGCCCTGTGTTCTTTATTAGTTGTCTTGGTTATTAATTGTCTCCACCCCCTTGTCAGCTTGTTTAGTTAATAATTTCTTTGTGTATTTATACCCAGTTCTGTTAGCCCTTCATCGTCAGTAGTTTTTTTTAGTTACCCCGTGATGTTTGTTTGTGCGCCCAGGTTTGGTTTGGCTACCCTTTAGCTTGTTTTTGTTTGTTATGTTTTTCACTACTTTTCTGTTACACATCACAATAAACGCACTGGACTGCATTTCGTCATATCCCATTACAGATGTAACAGTATGTCATATACAATGGATGGAGTATCTGCATTATTAGTAAAATTGTTAATTCAATCATTACATATTTACATGTCCAAAGTACCATAGTATAAACCTGGTGTGTCCAAACTCTGTCCTGGAGGGTGTCCTGCATATTTTAGGTCCAACCCCAATTCAACACATCTGAACCAGCTAATCAAGCTCTTTCTAAGTATACTAGAAACCTCCAGGGAGGTGTGTTGAAGGAATTTGGAGCTAAACTTTGCAGGACAACGGCCCTCCAGGACCGAGTTTGGACACCCCAGGTACCAATTAGAATTAGCTAAACCAATTAGAATATAAAATATGTAATGATTCCCTTTTCAACACCCTTATTTTGAACCATATACAGAAAAGTTATTTAATTAACTTTCAGATTTTATAAACACAAATTCCCAATGCCTAATTTGGTTGAAATACAAAATAAAACATAAATTCATATGAAGCTTTTATTATCCAATCCAATATTAATTAATTCTATCCTCCTTGGCTTTCTTTCTGTTAATGCAACTCCACCCTTGTGGACCTTGGATTTTCTTACCGCTCATGTTCAATGGTGGCGTTCACTACATCTTTTTTTTCATTCCGCACAGCTTCATGCAAAAAAGAGTTGTCAGCGTCGTTGAGAGTGATTTCAGCTCCTCTGTCCAATAACAGCAAAGCAGCACTTACATGTCCAGCTTGTGCTGCTATATGAAGGGCTGTGTTCTGTCAAGGCATGCAAGATTCATGGAGTAATCACAAATCAATTACAAATATTTCAAATAGCTGGACAGTAACATATATAAAGTTTTTTTATTTGATGAAAAAACTGGCTCAGTGCGGCTGCATCTTCTTGATCAAAAAATGCTATAAATCAATAATACAGAGAAATTTAAGGGACAGTATTTTTTTATTTTTTTACTTTTTCAGCTGTTTCTTTGGCATGATGCATTAAGAAGACATTGTTTTGTTTTTTTGGATCTCTTTCAGCTGTTTTCCAATGGCTTACAGTAGTAATTGTTTTCCTCATACTGATTGTGTTCCACAATTCTTAGGGATTGTTATGCTGCTTACCCCATCTTCATTTATTTCGTCCAGTAGTTTCACATTGGCTGCCAGCAGGATTTTCATTGTCTGTGTGTATCCTTCAGCTGCTGCATGATGTAAACAGGTCCAGCCCTTGTAATCACTAGAGATTAAAGCAGACTTTATGACAGAATGTCCAGCCGGATGAACTTCGGGTCACAATATAACCAAATGCATTTTCTAAAGCCGTTACTAACTTGGCTAAACTGGTAAGAATGCTACAACAAGGTTCCATTTGTTAACAGCAGTTAATGAAATAATGTGAACTAACAATGAATTTCATTTCTTAATCTTAACACTCGTAGTGCATTCAGGTCCATTTTGTCCAAGAAGAGATGAAAAATGTTCAAGTTTTTACTTTTGTGTTATTTATATATTTATATATTTATAAACTTTATATCTTAAAAACAAAAGTAAATAAATGAATTACACAAAAGTAAATGTATTATATATTACGCAATTCTGGCGTGTGTCATCTTGGATTCAACATACATATATACATGTACAGTAAGTCTAATGACAAACATTTGCAGCCATCTGCCAAAAAAGTACTGTATATTAGAGAATCCATATTTGAAGGTCAAAGTAGACATTGTTTGCAGGCAGCCTCATTGGAGACCTCATTGTCTGGCATTACGTAAATTTGTTACAAATTTAAATGGATTATTATACTGTATATGAACAGTTATGAAAGTAAATCTGGAATTGCTGATGATTTGTTTCTGCAGTTGCAGAATCAATTCTTTCTATTCTCTTTTTTTTTCTAAAGCACAATCGGCCTCTTTAAAAAAACTTCCATAGTATCTGAACGATAATAAAAAACATTCATTCATTCATTTTCTTCGACTTAGTCCCTTATTTATCAGGGGTCGCCACAGCGGAATGAACCGCAAACTATTCCAGCATATGTTTTACGCAGCGGATGCCCTTCCAGCCGCAACCCAGTACTGAGAAACACCCATACACTCTTATGTTCACACACACTTCAATTCACCTATACCGCATGTCTTTGGACTGTGGGGGGAACCGGAGCACCCGGAGGAAACCCACATGAACACGGGCAGAACATGCAAACTCCACACAGAAATGCCAACTGGCTCAGCCAGGACTGGAACCAGCGACCTTCTTGCAGTGAGGCAACAGTGCTACCCACTGAGCCACCGTGCCACCCACAATGAAAAACATTCATTCATTCATTCATTTTCTTTTCGGCTTAGTCCCTTTATTAATCTGGGGTCGCCACAGCGGAATGAACCGCCAACTTATCCAGCACATGTTTTACGCAGCGGATGCCCTTCCAGCTGCAACCCATCACTGGGAAACACCCATACACTCATTCACACACATGCACTATTAACTTTTTATATTTTTTGTTGACATTACTATGGTTCCTTTTTTTGTATTTTTCTCCAATCAGTTATGTACATTAGATTTTATTATTGATAGATCATGTTTATTGCATTACGTTAATGTGTGTGTTACATGATGGTGTTTAGTAGTTGTGTGAATGACACTGAGTGCTTTCTGTATATTGGTATGATTCTCTGCTTGTGGATTAGCATTATGTCTCATCAGCACATGCTTTTGGTTCTGTTTTTGTCTGTGTAACAAAGGTACAATATGTAGTACTTCAAACATATTAACATGCATGAATGAAATACAGTAGTTTACCGTAAAATGTAAAAAAAGAAAAAAAAAGAAAAATGTTTTTTTACGTAATATATATATATATTTTTTACAGTGTACCTTTAAGTTATTAGAGTAATGAAACATTGCTTGTGATGAAATGCAAAAACACCTTTATTTCTCTGAAAATGGTGTTATACCTTTGAAACAGCGCTCCCTTCCTGAGCAGCAGATCCACTACTTGAGCGTGTCCTGCCCTTGAAGCAAGATGGAGGGGCGTCAGTCCCTTTTCATCCCAATCATTCAGCATTTTAGAGTCCGTGAGGGTTTCCAACAGCCGCTGGCATGTATTTATACGCCCATATCTGACACAAATTGAAGGAAAAAAAGAAAAAGAATATGAGCAGGTTTATGAATGTATGAGAAAATAAATTTTGGAGTTATTCTGCAATATGCCTATAAATGCCTGCACAATGTTCATAATGGTCAGAATTTCCTTTGAAATGGCATTGTAGGTCAGATCTTATTACTTATATATAAATAAGATTTGACTTTTATACAGCTCTGACTGTATTACAAACGTTCTCACTCTGCAGCGAAGTGAAGCGCTGATTTCTTCTCCCGTGACTTTTGACCCAAGCAGATATTGAGACCCAGCATATTTTTGACCGAATCGTGGATGCCAAGTTTGCAGGCGTAGTGCAGAGGAGTGCAGCCTTCAACATCCTCATCAGACAACATCTCCTTCACGGCGGTGCTCTGGAGGAGGCAATGGGCTCTTATAACTATATACAGAACATACGCGTGTTCAAAACAATACATTATGTAATAATCCATAACACAAGGTCACTTGGACTCTTCAGGCTATCTTTCAAGATGAAAGAGTTGTTCTGTGTGCTGAATCTGACAAAAGTCAACTTGACGTTTAAGAAGATTTTCACACCTGTAAAACCACCTCAGGATTTTTGGTGAGGTGGATTTTTTATTTTATTTTATTATTTATTTGTTTTTGTTTTTTATTTTTGCAAAAACTATGAACGTCATACAGTGTAACAAGATTTTATATTTTGTCCTAAATCCCAATACACCCACATATGACTAATCAATTGTCGTTTTAAATCTTTATAATTTAAAATATAATAACATTTAGTATGATTACATATTCTTTTAAATATTTTAATAAGTACAGGTCAGAATAATTATACTGTTTCATTTATGTACTTACATAAATCTCTTTTGCATTTTCAAAACACTACATTATGTAATAATCAATAACACTTTGACTCTTGAGACCTTTTTTGAATCTCAGGATTTTTTTTTTATCAAAATCTATAAAGATTTTATATTCTGTACCAGATCACAATGACTAATTCCTTGTTGTTTTAAATCTTTATCATTTAAAAAAAAGTTTAGTATGGTCCCCTATTATTTTATATATTTTAATAAGTACAGGTCAGATTAAGTATGTTAATTACCATTTTGTTTTAAGGTGTTCTTGTTACACGTTGTACTTACTATAGTAATTACAATAATTTATGCACAATTACATGCAACTAAACCTAACCCTGCATTCTAACCCCAACTGCATAGTAAGCACAGGTAATTAATTACTATTACCAAGTAGTTACATATTTATTTACACTGTAACAAAGACCCCTGAATGGTGTTATGTTAGTGTAACCTTATGTTGTTTCATTGTTCTATAAATATAATTCTTTTACATGTTCAAAACAGTACATTATGTATAAATCCATAACAAGAGGTCACTTGGACTCTTAAGGCTTTCTTTAAAATTGAAAAAGTTTTTCTGTGTTCTGAATCTGACAAAATGTTATATTCTTTACCAAATCATAGTGCAGCTCCAAACTACTAATTAATTGTCATTCTAAAGTATTTATCATTTATAATACAATAAACTATAATATGAGCACTTATTAGTGTATATATTTTAATAAGTACAGGTCAGAATAAGTATGTTGTTTCATTTTTACTTAAATGTATCTATTATGAGGCGTCACGGTGGCGCAGTGGGTAGCACGTTCGCCTCACAGCAAGAAGGTCGCTGGTTCGAGCCTCGGCTGGGTCAGTTGGCGTTTCTGTGTGGAGTTTGCATGTTCTCCCCGTGTTCGCGTGGGTTTCCTCCGGGTGCTCCGGTTTCCCCCACAAGTCCAAAGACATGCGCTATAGGTGAATTGGGTAGGCTAAATTGTCCGTAGTGTATGAGTGTGAATGAGTCTGTATGGAAGTTTCCCAGTGATGGGTTGCAGCTGGAAGGGCATCCGCTGCGTAAAACATATGCTGGATAAGTTGGCGGTTCATTCCCAGATTAATAAAGGGACTAAGCCGAAAAGAAAATGAATGAATGAATGTATCTATTATGAATGTTCAAAACAATACATTATGTAATAATCCTTAACACAAGGTTGCCTGGACTCTTCGGGCCTTTTTTTCAAAATGGAACATTTCTGTGTTCTGAATTTGACAAAGTGAGCTTGACGTTAAGGAAATTTTTCATACCTGCAAAACTGTCTCAGGAAGATTTTTCAGGCCTTTTGGTTGAAGAATGACAAAGTGAAGGAAATTGCGACCTGTTTTGTCTTTTATTTTAAAATCTGCACCTATTTTATAACACAACAAAATGTTAAATCCATCATAATGGGCATGCAAATGATATTGAAGATAATTGTGTTGAAAATCAATAAAAATGTTTTACCAATTGACAACAGATATGCAACTGTTTTCCAAGCGCTGCAGCTGGAGGCGAGCAGAAGCGGAGACAGTCCCTTACAGTCAATGGAGTCAATTTCTGCTCCCTTTCCAAGACAAATGAGATCCAATGACAGTGTATTAGGCTTTATCAAAAGACATGCGATAAGATGATGAGATATTGGATTCTTAATATTCGTTTTATCACGAGATCAATTCAAGCAATGCAGCTTGCCGGTTCAAAGAGTGCACACACAGCGGAATAAAGGTTGGAGTTTGGATGATTCACAAAGCAAGTCATTCAGACATTTACCTTTGAAATAAGGTATTCAGCCAACTCAACGTGATCAAACAAGGTGGCTCTATTAGGAGAAGAAAGTCACTGTTAATCTTTCAAGCATGAAAATGTATCTAATAATTACAACTGCATATATAGTAATAATATGAACACATGAGAAATTAACATGTCAGAGATATATATTCAGCACAAAGATGAAAAGAATGTGTCTTGTCTTTAATTGCATATGCTGTGTCTAAAGTCTAAAGTGCCCCACCCCACCATTAGCCCCCACCACCCCCAACCAACTGGAAATGATGAGTGAAAAAGGTACAAACGGTAAGATCACACACACAAGGATGTCCGATCGTTCTGTCAACAAGAAAAAGTTATCTGAATTTATTGTCGATGTGAATTAATTTACCACTGCGTCTGGAGTCAGACCACATACAGTTTGCAGGCACTCCACAAGACACGCCTGCCTATATCATTTTCCCCCAAAACCTTTCATCATATTTAAATGCAGATCATGCAATCTCAATCATTATTGTTTTTCTGCATGTTAGTAACTAAATAACATGTAAATAAAGTCAACAAACATTACTTTCATTAAATGTGAAATATAGAAGAGCATTCTGCTGAGTATTAAATTACATGGTAACACTTTACAATACAGGAAACATAGTTAATATATTTACTAACGTGAACAAACAATCAACAATATGTTTTTTGAAGGATTTATTCATGTTTGGTACTCAAGTTAATTCTCACTGTTAATTCATGTTTACTATTGGTTCATTAACTAACAAGCACAGTGTTTGATTTTAATAATGCATTAGTAAATGCTGAATGATTAATAAATGCTGTACAGGCATTGTTCATTGTGTGTTAATGTTAGTAAATACTGTAGCTACATTAACTACCTAATATATTCTGTTTTGTTGATCTACTGTGTGTTGGAAAATTAAAAATGTTCTGTGATTAAAAAAATTAAAAAAATTACATTTGCAATGAATTATTTGCAAAATATATGGAAGAAAAAAAACAGAAGAAATGTGTTTGGTATTCTGTTTTTGGCCAAGTGCTTCATTATGCTTCTGCTAAGAATTTTTATTTCGTCACATCCCTATAAAACCCTATAAAATGTCATTTTCTTATTGTGTGCACTTAAGTCCCTGATGTAGTCATAAGGTCTCAAAATGCAACATTATATTAATTTAATCTATATTTAGAACAGATAAAATGTGCAATGAATTGCGAGCTAACTCATATTAAAAAACACATCCAAAATCTTGAATAAAAATTCCTCAATGTTTAACAATTAAACACCAAATTCCCTGAATCACACACAGTCATCAAAGCCCATTTCCATTCAAAATAAAGTAATTCATTAACATGTTTGTAATACATATATTCAATCACTCATGACTCTCATGACTCTAGAAATTTAAAAAGAGTTATTATTTTTACAACTTCACCAGACTTTACACTGATGAGATTTTAAAAATTCAGGTTTAGCTTGTCCAATTAAGAAAATGTGTAAAGTGTACATTGTCGCTGCAGAGATTTTTGTATCTGCAAGCAAAAAAAATAAAACAGAGAAAAAAATAAGAGATTTTGACCTGTATTTATGAAAATATAAGTGATCATACAAAATTGTATGTATATTAATGAGTACAGGTCAAAATACATTTGGTGTTTCATTAGTCACCCCCGGGATCGTCCTCAGGAAAAGTTAGCTTTGTTTAATAAATATTTCACTCTATTTCTTGTAGTCTAAATAAGTTAAGAGTGTGAAATTCAGTGTGCATTTGCTCAAAGGTCAAACAGTTTATGTTTCTATTACATTTTGATGTTCTGTGTTGTACTCCTGGCAGTGCATCAGCCAGTAAATAATTTAAAGAACAATATTTGAAACAAAGCTTATAAATGGTCTACAGTGAGCATTTCTGTACTGTAAAGGAATAGTTCATCCCAAATATAAAAATCTTTTCCATTGAATAATTCACCAAATGCCACTGATTTTTGCATATCTCCTAATCTAACTAGACATGGCAAGACTGCATCCAGAACAGATTCACAGCAGGTCGAGATGTATTTAGTGAACTTTTAAAAGTGCACAGTTTTAATCTAAAGACATGGAATGTACAAAAGCATCATATGTGGTGCTTCTGAATTCTTAATTATGCATCCTTGTTTCCTCTCTTCACTTCTTTTCCTTACGTCTTAGCTCCACCCCTTTAGGATGTGAGAGAAGAATGCAAGGAAATGATGTGAGGACAGAGGAAATGAATTAAGCAAAATTCTATATGCTTCAAAACATCATTTAATGAATAACCAACCCCAGTGATTTTGCTTGCACATCAGGATTATTGAATATTAGATAATTATTTATATTGTGATGATATCAACTGTTACCAATTATTATTAACACTGAATTACAGTTTTATTATATTACCGCTATTATTTTTGCTGAGGAGTATGCAAAAAAACAACAACAACCTACGTTTTAATAATTTTATGCTTAATATTATTCACATTAATGTTTGCATTTTCTGCTGTAGTTAACAATTATTGGTGCAGATCTTAATGGGGAGGAGAATTTACGTTGAGCATCACATTTACATTTACATTACATTTACATACGATGCAAGTAGAGAACTGAGATGACCTACAAGATGGCTGAGCTTGACTGTTTTCTGGGTCAAAGCACGGAGAAGCGAGGAAACAATAAAGGATATTGAGAAGCACCCACGGAATTTGATTTGTCCGTTTAGGAGTTTGACATCCCTTAATGGGATATTTCACCCAAAAATGGAAATCTACACACCCTTAATATTGTCCTAATCTGTATGAGTTTATTCTTTTATCAATCACAATAGAAGCTAATGAATGTTGGGAACCAGAAGCCATTGAAATCAATAGTAGGGGGAAAATACCATGGAAGTGAATGGCTTCTGGAATGGCTAATGGCATCAGGGTAAATTATGACAGAATGTTTATTTTTGGGTGAACAAATCCCTTTAAAACTCCAACATACCTTTTTACATTATATCATTTGAAACTAAATCACAGTCGGCACGGTGGCTCACAGCAAGAAGGTTGCTGGTTCGAGCCCCGACTGAGCCAGTTGGCATTTTTGTGTGGAGTTTGCATGTTCTCCCCGTGTTGGCATGGGTTTCCTCCGGGTGCTCCGGTTTCCTTCACAGTCCAAAGACATGTGCTATAGGTGAATTGGATAAACAAAATTAGCCGTAGTGTATGAGTGTGTGTATGCGAGAGTGTATGAGTGTTTCCCAGGCTGGAAGGGCTGCTGTGGCGACCCCTGATAAATAAGGGACTAAGTCAAAGGAAAATGAATGAATGAAAGTAAATCACTATTTTTGGGGGGAGTTTGAAACAGCTCACTAAAGTGAACTTTCCAGAAAGATCACATACACAAGCACTTTATCCGCCTGATTTTGGCACAGTCTGATAGATTGAAGGTGTTGTAAGATTCATAATGGGCCTTTCAGAAACAAGAACCTACAGTTTTATCGCATATAGCGTGCCATAAATGACAATACCTATTCTGGAATGCTTCACAATGTCCCAACAGAAAGACTATAGCAAGTTTCTTTTTTTTCAGTCCTCCACAATGAGTTGTGTCACCAAATGTACTGTGACATTGACCCATATAGTACAAAACTCTTCTTCATTCACAACTTCCAAACATGGAGAAAAGTGAGAGAGGTTATGAAACTGGTGCTGTTATGTGGAGTCATTGCAATGGAGAAATGTTTTGTGGTGCTATGGCAACAATAGTTCTTCATGATGTTTCTTCATTGTTTACACTCTTGTTTTTGGGAAATCAGTTGCTAGTTTTGCCTTCTTGATGACATCATGCATGTCATTAAAGATAGCAAGCGATGTGGTGATTAGTCATCAAGCTACATGTAGTCTGACATGTTTCTTGTACACGATACGCAAGAACTTGTAATCTGACGTTATCATAAAAAATATAGTAAAGTCTAAACACAGCAATTGGTAATGTATGGAATACATAAAAACTCAAGCTTTGTTTACACCTGGGGCACATTCAAGCTCAAAGTGGTGCGTAATGCTTTTTGTGGTTTCTGGGTTGAATGATATAATGTCGTGGAAATGTTGTGTTATGGTGCGCAATGAGGTTTGAGATACGTTTGCTCTTGTTTGGTGTCAAAAATAGCAGCCCAATCAGCACCAACACAGTGGGTCCAAGTAAAGTCTTCTAAAGTGTTCTCTTTTACTCTGGATGGCAAGGGCAGTGACTGACACATTGAACATATTTTTTTCAGTATTAAACACATATTTATTTAATCTGGTTCTAAAAATTCTTCTTCTTCAACAAAAAATATTATTAAAAATGTTTTAAAAAAACACACAAAGAATAGGCCTTCTCAGCTGCCATAGTCACAACTACTGTCTCATCAAAACAGGAGGTGCGTCCCAAATTACATACTTATGCATTATTCTACGCCATTTTGTAGTATAAATAATGTAAGTAGTGCGTTCACACTGAAAACTCTAAAAATAATAAGTGCACTTTAATTACCAGGATGATGCACTTATTCAACTGGTGAAACGAAGTGTGAAATGATGGACACTTCACACACTCAACGACCACAGCTTTGCTCGTGTAGTGGAAGGGGTGGAGCTATTGGGCGCTCATGTTGGATTACTTTATTTATTTTGGATTGTGAAAGCAAAATTCTCCTACGAGAGTGATTATCCCGCTCCCGATGGTGAATGCGGTTATACTCATGGCAGGTATTATTTGGTAGTTTGGTTATTTATTTTGGTCAAACGTCATCAGGGAAACTCTACTAAGCAGCTCTACTAATTTGGTGTATTTCTTTGGTGAAATAAAAGTTTGTGAATGTTTAATTTTATGTATGAAATTAATAATGTGCTGTAAATCCCTTTATGTCATCCATGAAGCCTTCAAGGAAACGAGTAGCACAAGATCTAACTTTTTTTACCTGATGAAAATGCCTGAAATCATTTTAATAATTTTGTTCATATAGACACTCAATCTAATTAATTCTGGTGTTTTAAAATATTTGTTAAAGGAGTTTAAATGTATACAATAATGTACAGTACATGGTAAAATGGTATAAATGCTGTACTAAAGAAATAAGGAAAAGACCAAATTTTATATTTTACATTGTTCAATTCATAAAGTATATTTAAATAATTTCACTGCTTTAACAATCACTTAATATTTTGTAAGAATGTTTAGAACTGTAAATGTTCACCCTCAAAAAAATAGTTTTTTTGTTTTGTTTGAGAGACAGTAGCCTATGTAAATTGTGCAATGTTATTTAGCAATATAAGATCATCACAAAAGTGGTCAAAAGAGGACAAAAGAGAAATGTGTTTCCATGGATTCAATTGACCAAAACACATCTTAAATCCAGGTGTTAACAGGACCAATGAATCTTCAAATGTTTTCTTTTTATCTTTTCTTAAATCCCCTTCAAGAGAGTGGCAATTAAAGTTCTTCTTTTTAGAGAAAAAACATCTAAACATCTAAAATATGGTTACTTAAGCAAATCTGGAATTGTCTGACCATATATGCCCTTAATTCTCTTTGAGAATATGTGCCCAGGGCTATCTGAGAACCACAAAATATGTGCCCTGGGCTACAGTACAAATGTCTGCATTTTGTGTGTAAAATGAATGCTACAGGGCGGTATGATGGTGCCAACAACTTCTGTACTGCTGACCACTTTTCCAGCATGATCAGTTTGCTCAGTAACTCGGCACATATGGCGATGGACTTGGAGCAGACCAGTTAGGGGTAAATCCACACACACAAAAATTGCAGTGTGAAATCATGGTAAAAACAAACAGCAGCGAAGGCTTTTCTCTTCTACTTTGCTATTGAGAACACTATTGGTTGGGTTTAGGAAAGAAAGTGGGTGGGTCTGTCAATGACAAGCTGATGCATGCATGACAACAAGCTGACCGGTATCTCTCTCTTAGATGTGCATGAGAAGAACATTGAGATTCGCAGAAGTATACACAGCAGAAATGGTATGAGAAAACATGCCCCGATAACATATTTGAGATTGTAAAAAATCTACACGTTGCCCTCTACTTGATTTGTGAAAACCTAAACTGCAAGCCTACAGTACATAGCCAAGGTCACGTATTTTGTGGCTCTTAAATATGTAGCCCTGTGAATCCCCATTGAGCCTGGGTTGCATAACGTGAACTGATATGAAATAAATCATTGCTTCGATTAACCAGAAACATAAATCTCATTTCATAATGACTACTTTAGAGCAATACGACATCCCACTGACCTATGCAAAGGGGTCCGATTTGCTCCATCCCGGATGTTTATGATATCTTCTGCTCTGTTGTAAGAGGAAAGCATGATTTTGACAGCCTCCAGAGAACCCTGACTGCAGGCAAAGTGGAGGGCCGTGCATTTGCCACTCTGTGAAAACAAATCAAGCCACACACATACAGAGACCGAGATGGAAGGCAGCTATTAGCCTGACAGAAGTAGAAGAGGCAGGGTCAGGTAATGCAAGAGGGGGACAATCTCTCAGCTGCTGCACCAGTAACACGAACCATTAATGAGAAAGAGTGCCCTGAATTGCCGTGGCAATGGACAGAACGACCAAGCTCAGTTATACACATAAGTGGCTGCAATTTGTATCAATTTAACTATCTGAAGCTATTACTGAATGCATCAACCCTGCTGCTACGGACTGAAGACGACAAATGGAGGAGCGCTAGTGTGTTTGTGTGGTCCAGATTGGGGGTCAGATATTCAGACTGCTTTTGAATTCTTTTTTTTTTAAGAATAGGTATATTTATAAATTTTGTCCCGAAAACATTTCTCAGGGTGCGATGGAATTTTATGTAGTCTATTAAAAAGATTTGACTTAAATCAGTCTTAAGGTTAAATGGGCTCCTGATTATATTACAGAAATCGAGGTCATGAAACCTTAATAATAATGACACGTCATGAATATGAGAGTGATTTCATGCATGCTTATAACAGCTGTCATTACCTGTCATTCACTCAGTTATGTCATTTTAAATGCAAAGGTGACATTGTTTGAGATATGTTTGTTATGACAACTTGACACACTGTAACAAAGTAAATCGTATACTCTCTTTGTTTTGTTATGACAACTTGATATTATCAAAACAACATAACTTGTCATAAATATGTCATAAACCTGACTGTCATGAGGCTATTATAATTGTGTCATGATTTTTATAGTTCTTGACCTTCACTACAGTTAAAATGACATAAAATACCATGGAAATTAATGATGCTGTTGTAAAATTACTTGACAGAGTGCTGACACTTTCGCTGAGAAATTGTAATGACAAATTCAGTTCGTTCCAATATTTAAAAAAAGTGATCAGTAAAATATTAATGATGCAATTTTACTGGTCTCTTAACAATAATGTTTATGACAGACTTATGACAAGATATGTTGTGTTGATAATGTCAAGTTGTCATACAGTTGTGATGTATTTGTGAAAATACAGTCGTGGTGTATTTGGTTATGTTAAGATGTCATAAATGTATATACCTTAGACATAACTATGCTAATAACTGAGTTAATGACAGTTCAATGTCAGTGTCATGACAGTCTTATGAACAACCCATTTAAGTAAAGTGTAACCCACATACAGTTATAAGACAAGTATTAATATATTTTTATGCAAAAATTGGAAGCCTAATTATGTAGCCTGTGTAACTATATGTAACTGTCCAATGTTATACAACTATTATAAAAACCTTCGTGATCAAAAGAGTGGGCAAGAGGGACAGAAGAGAATGAAAACCATGCGTAAACAGGACCAATGATGCTTCAAATGTTTACTTCCACTCCTAAAGCCCCTAAAAGATAATGCATCTAACCCTGCTGCTACGAACTGAAGACGACAATGGCTGCAATACAATTTCAGAAGTATGACATTAAGGTCCTACATTAGGCATATACTGTATATCAATTTTGTTATATTTGTCCCCAAAACGTTTTAGGTTTTCTCAGGGAGTGGTGGGGTTTAATGTATTACAAAGCTTTTACAGAAATAAGTTTTGATGATAATGGACTCTTCATTATATTACACATAATTGCAGACTATCTTATTACAGCTATAAGATGAGTATGATAAAATATGTTTATGACAAAATTCAAATTAGTAGAAAATGTAGTCAGCTCAGCGGAAGCTTGATGGCATAAATAGTTAAATTATGAGGTAATATTGTATAATTATGAAAACATAACAAATATGCCATAAATATATTATTATTAGCTACCATATGTATGCAGTATCATGGACATACTTTACTGTAAGTGTCCAGATAATATATTTTCTAATATAAGAATGAACAGCACTTGATGAATTTATTTATCATAGTTTAACATAATTGAAATTATTAAAATCTAAATGTGTTAACTGTGAGTTAGCGTAAACTAACAATAAACAACTGTATTTCCATTAACTAATGTTAATTACTATAATAAATGTATTGTTCATTGCTTGTTCATGCTAGTAAACACAATAAATAACATTAACTAACCTTATTGTAAGTAAATGATCATTAAACCTTCTGTTTTGGGCTCAAATCCTTGTGTCAAGTTCCTTATTTCCGATGTTCTACCATAGACTCCGTCCCAGAAGAAAAACAAACTCTTTCTTTTTCACACAAGCCTTGGGCCTTTAAGTCTGCTGAGTTCTTTGATCGTTTTATGTTTTAGTTTTTAGTTTTAAATTTACAAAGAAATTTTTATACTTCTTGAAACAGCAATTACCTGATGTTGCTCCACTTTGGCTCCTTTCATGATGCAGAGTTTGATCACCTCGATGTTGCCTCCGCGTACAGCCAGATGGAGAGGGGTGCTTTTCGACTTATCCAAATAATTAATGTGCACTGCGGATGATACACCCAGTTCTTCTCCTGCATGAGGGTTAGATAGCAGGTTGTTTTAATACTTGACATTTCAAACAGACACATGAAATGGCAGCCATTTACTAATACTATTAATACACTCTAAAAAAAAAATGTGGTTATGTTAGCCCAAATTTGGGTTAAATATGAACTAACCCAACTGTTGAGTTAAAATTAGGTTATAAAAATGTTTAAATAAAAATAACCCAGTTGTCACACCCGCTGCTCGTTCCCCCAGTCCCCCAGGAAAACTGCCTTCATCACCCCTACTGGCCACTACGAATGTCAAGTGATGCCCTGTGGTTTAGCTAACAGTCCATCAATATTTCAAAACTTCATGAATGAAATCTTCCGGGACTTTCTTCACCACTTCATTATTGTCTACATTGACGACATCCTAATTTACTCCCGAAATCCTACCAAGCATCATTCCCACGTCCAACAAGTACTCCAACGTCTACGAGAAAACCATTTATTTCTAAAGACTGAAAAATGTAAATTCCACAAACCCTCTATCTCCTTCCTTGGGTACGTAATCACACTGCTGAAGGGGTCAGCATGGAGACTGGTAAAGTGGACGCTGTGTCCAAATGGGAAGAACCCAAGACAGTGAAAGAGCTGCAAAGATTTCTTGGGTTCGCCAACTTCTACCGGCGCTTTATCAACAACTACAGTCTCCTCTCGGCTCCTCTAACCTCCCTTCAGATGCCTGCCAACCCTTCAAACAACTTAAGCGGAAGTTTACCACAGCACCCATCCTCAGACATCCAGATCCCACACAGCCCTTCACTGTGGAAGTTGATGCCATCTTATCCCAATGGTCTGGTGAACCCCGAGCTCTTCATCCGTGTGCGTACTACTCCAAAAAATTAACACCTACTGAGCGAAATAATGGTATCAGTGATCGCAAACTACTTGCCATTAAACTCGCCCTCGAAGAGTGGTGCCACTACTTCCTTGTCTTTCTTGTGTGACCGTGACACCAGTGATTCAGTGTACAACTAATAATAATGAAGCTGTAATCATTTACTGATGCTCATATGTTTATATTCCAAACCTTTACGTTTTTCCATGAAGACACAAATGTTACGTTTCTGACAGATATTTTGATCAGTCTTTTCAATAAATGGGGGAACAATTTTCACAAGGGATATTCAAGACAAGTCGACTTTAGAAATATTAGCTCTCTTATTGTTACTACTTTTTACTAATGATATATTTTATTAAATAGCTGTTTTTTATTTACATTATTATGGAAATCAACATTATTTTATTATACCTTTTAGTGGTATGTATTTTTTTTCCATATAAATTGTTGCAGGTTTAATGTTAAACTATGCTATCCACGTTTAGCTCCCTATACTAAAAGTAATAAAATAATCTTTTTATGTTCTTATTTGAAATATTCTTAAAATTATACTTAAGTATATTTGACTTATACTATACTTACAGAAGTGGCCAAACATATGGCTAAACAAAATCCATAAATTGCCCTTTATTTAAACATGCGATTTAAATGTACATTTATTCTAATATGAGCATAGAAGCATAGTTTACTTGAAAAACAGAGAAAACATGCTTATTGAGAAGGTGCAGAATTACTGTAATCAAATAGGAGAAAAAAAATTACATTATTAACTGGTCATACTGTACAGTATACTTTTTAAATATTTTTGTGAGCTTTTGTTTTTCAAAGCACTTTTTGAAAAAGAAGCAGTAAACTCTTTGGAAATTGCAAGTATTGTTCAATTGCGTCTATAGTTCCAGGAATGGCACAAAGGTATGGGACCTTTGATGTCTCTGTTGAGTTCAGTATGTGTCATTACGTTTTATTGTTTATATTTTTATTACATTGTGGACTATGCTGTAAATGAACTACAATCAAAACAAAAGATGCTCATTCTAAATCTCCTCACTTACCTGCTTCGGTCACATTTCACATTGATAGGCCCATAGGGGATATTCATTGCTCTCTTGAAGTGAGAAACACCATCAATATTCATGGCATTAAGACTCCTGTGTATACAGGAAAGGGTCTCACAAAAGTTAAATTGATATATTGTTTTATGTGAATGAGTGGGCATTGTTTTGTAGCAAAAACTCTAGCCTGTCACATTCAGTAAACAAAAGCTTTGTCAAAATATACTGCTTACTCTCTGTTTTCTGGCCTTTCCTGTGAAAAAAAAAGCTCTCAATCTCGGTCCTGGAGGTCCGGTGTCCTGCAGATTTTACTAGGCTTTCTAGAAACATCCTTGCAGGTGTATTGAGGCAAGTTGGAGCTAAAATCTGCAGGACACTGAACCTCCAGTTCGAGTTTGAGAACCCCTGCCCTACACCAACCCTACCACTAAACCCAACGCTCACAAGAAAAAAAACTGCATTTTTAGATTTTCTAAATACTTCATTATGTGTGATTTATGAGGCATTTTCCTCAAAGGAACCAAAAACAAAACAACAACAAAAATGTCCCCACAAGAGCAAAATCTACTGGTATTGCTATACTTGTGGGTATATTTGGTTCCCACATATGGACTTCCCATATATGTAATGATTTTTATACTGTACAAACTGTATATTATTTCCCCCTACCCCAACCCTAAACAACCCCTAAACCCAGCCCTTACAGAAAACAATGTGTATTTAAAATTTAAATGCTTAATTCTGTGTAATTTGTGAGCTGATTTCCTTATGGGGACCAGATAAATTGTCCCCACAAGGTCAAAATTTACTAGTATTGCTGAACATTTGGTCCCCACAACATGAGGAATACAAGGTACCCAATGTTCCCTAGATCTGGATGGATTAAGTTAACTTGTAGGGTCATTAGAAGCATACAGTATATTGAAGTTCCTATCATAGCTTTAATACTGTATCATTTTCACTTTGGTGGAAACATTCATTAAAACGTATCTTCCTATATCTACATTCTAATGAGATTAATACTTATAAAACTTAAATGACGATATCTTTTCTGGTGATTTTGCCATCTGTCATGTCATGTGTACTTTAACCCCAGATGCACAAGCAGTTGCTGTGGTAGCAAACTCCTTGATGTGCTGCTTATGTTGACTTACATTTATTTGAGGAATTGTGTTTATAAAAGGCTACTGAGTATGTACTTACTGGTCGTGTGCTGCTTAGTGACTCCGTTTATTTTAATAAGCATGTCTATATTGGCTGACATTGATTAAGTGAATGTTTAAATTTAATATACAATGATCATAACGCAAGGCAGGCATAACACTGTATATGACCTTCAGAAAGTCATTATTGAATTTGTCTTTTGATGTAAAGTTTTAACTTTTTTTATCTTCTGTGGATTTGTTAGTCTGTATGGTTACAAAATTTATATCTAAAGATGAATTAAATTAGGGCCTCACGGTGGCGCAGTGGGTAGCACGTTCGCCTCACAGCAAGAAGGTCGCTGGTTCGAGCCTCGGCTGAGTCAGTTGGCATTTCTGTGTGGAGTTTGCATGTTCTCCCCGTGTTGG
>CAIGQV010000641.1:19652819-19663103 GCA_903798115.1 Danio jaintianensis
AACACGGGGAGAACATGCAAACTCCACACAGAAATGCCAACTGACCCAGCCGAGGCTCGAACCAGCGACCTTCTTGCTGTGAGGCGAACGTGCTACCCACTGCGCCACCGCGTCGCCCATTTTCTTTTCTTGTAATATAAAATTTAAATCTGAAAATGCACTTACTGTGTGTTTTCAGTTAATATCTCAGATTACGTCTGTCTGAGGTATTGGGCGTGGCTAACATACTTAACCACGCCCCTACTGTCAGTTTTCACAACCTTATGACAACAAACAGAAATGGTGAGAAGGAGGTTTCTGTTGTAATAACTATCCCAAAACCCTTTTCTCAATCTTTTTGAATGAAATGCCTACTTTACTTCATCCAATCAGCTCGCAGTAGAATAAACAAGCCCCGCCCACAGTTTTTTTCATTTAACATTACGTTTCTCTAGAACCTGCATCACAATGCAAAAAAAAAATGGTTTCAGCTTCCGGTTCATGCTGATTTTAAGCATTATATTACTTCTATGGTTTTGTAGATCAGTTAAAAACACAGTAAATTAATAATTAGGTTGGATTGTATTGTATTGAGATTGTATTGTATGTGTTCTCGGGCGGGTTCAGGCTGTGCACTCTCTCTCATTCTTGTGTTTATCGTTTGTCTGCGGCATGCTGTCCGATCTCAATGCTTCAGTCAAGTTGGTTTCAGTTTCGGTTGCCGCTGGGATCTAAACATGCATGCTGCATATGTGAGCACGCAGTAAGTGTTTTCATTTCTCATGTGCTTGTGTCTTGTGCTCAGTCTTGTGTTGGCATTGTGTGACACACGTTGTATTCCCTTTGGCTGCATGTTCTCATCCTGTTTGATGTGAGTACATGGCTTTTGTTTTTGTCTATTTGTGCCATGTGCTCTCCTGTCTATTGTCTAGACTCTAGTCCCTCCCACCTTGTTATCCCATTATTAGTTCATTCTATTCACCTGTTTGTTTATTGATTTTGCTTGCTTAAAGCTTCCTTGTGTTTGCTGTCCTGTGCCAGTTCGTTGTCAATGTTTGCTTGTGTTGTTCCTGCCTTGATCCTATTCCTGTCCTGCCTTGTCCAGCTCAGTCTACCTTGTTTATGGTCTGTTCTCTGTTTTATGGTCAAGTAGTTTTTGTTGCCTTTTTGTTTCTTTTTATTATAAAATAAAAACTCATTTAATACTGCATTTGAGTCCTCACTCGTTTCCCTCACCAACCCTGACACTGTTGTTCCAAGCAGGTTTTTTTCTAGTGAAAAAAACAAAACAAAAAGTGTGACAGAGGGCATACTTCCTCGATCGTCTTGTTAAGAGGACACAGAAGTGTGTTCCAAAAAAAATAAAAATAATTATATATATATATATATATATATATATATATATATGGAGAGAGAGAGAGAGACTAGAGACTAGTGGTATACATTGAAAGAGTAGTGGTCTAGATTAGTCAAATTTATACCGGAAAACAAAATGCAATATAGGTTTGGAATGTCATGAGGTTGAGTAAACTATCACTTTGACACCACGAACCTCCATCACAATGGAAGCCAGAGTGCTTTGTTTGGCTACCATGTGACAGGCTTGCAAATTAATTTTAAATAGCGCTGGATGCTGCCAGTCATGTTTGACATGTTGACCTGTCTATCTGTTTTAGCTGTTTTGCATTAAGGCATCTAAAAATACAGGGTTCCACTCCATTTCAGAGCATATTTCCATTTCAAAAATAGCTTAAATTGTAGTAAAAGACCAAGATCACAGATCACAGCCTGCAATGATTAATTTCAGTGTAAGTATTAGTTAAGGCCACCTAATATCAAGTGGGGCCAAAAATTGTTATTAGAACTTAACGTATCAATATTTCACCAATATAATACTATTTCTCCAATTATTGTTTTTTATATAAATTCCAATGTTTTGACTAGTAGTGTATATTTGATACATCATAACGCACATCATGACAAATTATTCAAGAGTATGTAGCCAGCACATCTACACCTGCTCTTTGCTCTGACAGACACTCTAGCAGATTTCCAGCAGCTTGCATGACTGACCTCTGCTAGATGATTGTACTGTTTTGTGACAGCCAGATGCAGAGGGCCCATCAGGGCATTGTTGAGGATGTTGGGGTCAGCACCCAGATCCAGCAGTACAGCGCAGCTCTGTTGCTGATCCTGCTCCACAGCCCAGTGTAGTGGAGTTCGGCCCTGCTCATCCTGCACATTCAGCACTGCAAAGACAAAAACACTGAATACGTGCAGTGATTGAGGAGTTCGGGACAGCGGGACATTCAGAGAGCTTTCAGAGGTAAACAGTGGTAGTGCAAATGAATACAGTTGAAGTCAAAATTATTAGCCCTCCTGTGAATTTTTTTTTTCTTTTTCAAATATTTCCCAAATGATGTTTAACAGAGAAAGGAATTTTTCACAATATTTCCTATAATATGTTTTTCTTCTGGAGAAAGTCCTATTTGTTTTATTTTGGCTAGAATATATTATTTTTAATTATTAGATTTAATAGTTTTTAATTATTTGTTAAACCATTTTAAGGTCAATATTATTAGCCCCCTAATGCAATATTTTTTTCGACTGTCTGCAGAACAAACCCTCATTATACAATGTTTGCTTAATTATCCAAGCTCACCTAGTTAACCTAATTAACCTAGTTAAGCCTTTGAATTGCACTTTAAGCTGAATACTAGTATCTTGAAAAATATGTAGTAAAATACCATGTACTGTCATCATGGCAAAGATAAGTGAAATCAGTTATTAGAAATGAGTTATTAAAACTATTATGTTTAGAAATCTGTTGAAAAAAATCTGCTCTCCATTAAACAGAAATTGGGAAAAAAAATATACAGGGGCCTTTTCAGGAGGGCTAATAATGCTGACTTCAACTGTATATAAACACTTCGAAAACAATAAACATATTCTACCAAATAATAAATGTTTGTTAATAAGATTAGGCAATATTTGTGATAAAAAAATAATATCAGTGAACTCTGAAAGCAACCCAGGCTCATTCTGAAAATGTACCACTATATACATTTCTGGAGAGCGTCAAATACGTCCAAGGAGCTACGTTTTTTTGCTGTTTTTGCTTCACCAGAGGTCGCTGTCGACTGACTTCCCTAAACCCATCCAATAGTGCTTTCAAAAGCACCGATTGACCCGCCCACCCACTTACCTAAACCCAACCGACAGTTTTCAAAAGTAATCCAGAAAAAGAAAAGCCCTCGGCTGATTTTTACCACATTTTCAGATTTTACCACATTCTCACCCTGTTATTTACTTGTTTATTTAATTTTTGGCTTCTGTTTTTGTCCTACCTGCTTTCTGGAACCGTTCTTCACCGGACTCGAACCCCGTTGTCATGGTCGGCTCCTCTCCGCGTCTCAAGTCCACCGACGTACATGGCGAGCTAACTTGACAAACTGGTAACCATCCACAAGGAGGTAAATGGTCAGCTGGTAAGCGCGAAAAGGAACAGCGTCATACCGCCCCGTAGCATTCATTTTAAAAATGAAATGCAGCCATACGTACCTCTGGCTACGAAATTTGCGATCTCCAGAAATGTATATAGGGCTACGTTTTCAAAATGAGCCTATATTGCAACACTGTCTTGTACATATTTTTAAACTTCTGAATCATCAAATGTTTATTTTACACTTTTCTAGTGAGATATACCTTAAAACTCTTTCGTTTAAAAAAATCAGAACATTCCATAACATTCCTTTAAAAAACAAATGTTAGCACATAATGTTGCTATGCAACTGAAACATTATTGTAACACTGCTAAAAAATGTTCTTAGATCATTGATGTGACCTCAGAATGACATGTTCTGAAATTGTTTTAAATGACGTTATTATAATCAAAAAATAACGTTAATACATTGTTTAAAAAAACTGGATGTTTTGCACATTCTAAGAATATAAAAAAATAACATCATATAACTTAATGAGAATGTTAAGGGAACATTTTTAGAACCTAAAATTGTTAGCTGGCATGAAGCTCCGTCATACTGCAATATGGTTGAGGGTCACAATTTTTTTTAAATGTAGTTTTTTTATTTTTTAACTGATTGGTTAGATGACCTTGCAACCTGACCATCTTTTAAGGCCTCAAACTCCTTTAAAACCAGATGAGACAGCCTGGGACAGAAATAAACCAACTTTGGCTAGTTAAATTTGTTTATTTCAGCAGGATATTGCACTGTAATAGATGTAATTAGGAAGAGAAATGTGCACTCTTAATATCATTTGGTCTTTTCCCATTGTAGCGAGTGAACCGGTGGCTCTGTTTTGTCAATGATTTATTGAAGTACTGTGTTCACAATAAGCCACCCAATGACGTAAGTGTGTGATCCCCGAGGAGATTATGTGATAGTTTTATAATCATTAGAACATAATGAGACATTGATCTGATGTGATCTGAATAGTCTGGGGTGAATAAACAAGGCCTAAGGACAAGGCCTTCAAAACAGATCCATTTATTTACCACCAGGGTTTTGAACCTACCGATTGTGGGTATAAATAGACTGTCATGGGTAATGCGTATTTTCATTGTCTTGTCCCAGACTGGAGCTGTTTTAATTCAAAATAAAACTATATAAAATGTATTGATCCCATTTTTTTAAACTGATAGGGCTGCACAACATATCGTTATAGGCTCATCGCAGGATTTGCAATGTTGAGTCTGTATTATAATGTATCATTTGCTTGCATTTTTGAGTAATGTGACTGTATGAGGATTTTAAAAGGATTTGGGCATAAGAAATTGTATCGTTAGTAACTTTAATAATTCATTCATTTTCTTTTCGGCTTAGTCCCTTTATTAATCTGGGGTCGCCACAGCAGAATGAACCGCCAACTTATCCAGCATATGTTTTACGCAGCGGATGCCCTTCCAGCTGCAACCCATCACTGGGAAACACCCAACACACTCATTCACACACATACACTACGGACAATTTAGCTTACCCAATTCACCTATCTTTGGACTTGTGGAGGAAACTGGAGCACCTGGAGGAAACCCACGCGAACAAGGGGAGAACATGTAAACTCCACACAGAAATGCCAACTGACCCAGCTGGGGCTCGAACCAGCGACCTTCTTTCTGTGAGGCGATTGTGCTACCCACTGCGCCACCAACTTTAATAATGATTAATTTTATTGAATTATTTTTATTTTTATTATTCAATTACTGTACCTGAATACTGTTAGACTTGGAAAAAGATAAAACACATTTTGTAACTTTTCTTTTTATTGTATTTATCTTTATTTGTTCATTAGATTTTATGCAAATGCACTTTCCTACAGGATCATCCCAGTCACATTAAAATGATCAATTCATTCCAAATTGTGATATTTAAGTCATTTGGTTAAATTGTATTCATATCGCAATATATATATCACAAAATATTGCAATGTTCGATTTTTCCAGTATCGTGCAGCCCTACTCAGAGATAATCATAAGTGCGGTTTCAGTGCGGCTGACATGTTGGCTCAGTGGTTAAGACTTTCGCCTCACATTAAGAAGGTCACTGGTTCAATTCCGGACTGGGCCAGTTGGCATTCCTGTGTGGAGTTTGCATATTCTCCCCGTGCTCGCGTGGTGGGCCCCATCTGATTTGTCAGATTTAGAAAAACAACCTATATAAAATACCTATAAACCTATATAAAAACCCACTTAAAATTAACTTCATTTATTGCACTTCTCTGCGATATGGATGTTACATACACTATTATTGTGATAACGATCATTTTTTGATATATTGTGCAGCCCTAGTCTAAACATATATAGTATGATTTCCTTAGATGTTTGAGACACTGTGCTTTCCATCCTGTTTATAATCATTTAAAGCTTTGGTAGATCGATTACATGCGAAGGGATAGAATATAATGTAGGATTCATAACCCACCAAATTGAGTAGTGTGGTGTTTTGAATTACTTGCCATGGTTGACATTTACTCAAATTTGGCAGGTTCAAGAATCAAGTGTAATGTCTCAAAGTATGTTGTTTGTTATGATGGTTAGGATGCAATTATGGGTAACACTTTACACTTTTGAAACGGTTGTTCATACGACGGTAATGGGTAACACTCACGCTATGTCTTGTTACTATTTTTAAGATATTAACTGTTTATTATAGTAGCTGTGAAGTATGATTTATTCTACATCCCTAATCCTACCCGAAACCTAAACCTAAACCCAACTACTACCTTATTAGCTATTAATAAGCAGCTAATTTGTAGTTTATCATCTAATTAGTAGCTAATAGTCTTAGTTAATGGTTTGTCAATAGCGTGAATTGTGACAATAAAAAGTTACACTGTAACGAAACCTTCACTAATCATGACATGACACTGATCATTAATATAAAGGATATTGTATGCAACTGTCATTAAGTCTCAGTACCTCAGTTATATCATTTTAAAAGCAAAGCTGACATTGAGCTCTTGACATTACCAAGAAAACATAACTTTGTCATAAATCTGTCACAAACATGATTATCATGAAGCCATTATAACCAATGGACAAAATCAAGTCCCTGCTGTGCTGTTTCACTCATATGCACATTACAATATTAAAGTAACAATCTGTTGTTTGCATTGCAACTTTAAAACCATGTCAAGGAGTGTGAGTCTTGAGTCTTTCCCTTCACTTCGTCAATTGGTGAAGTTTTTTTTCCTCGCCACTGTCGCTACTGGCTTGCTCGGATCGGGACTTGTGGAGCTGTGCTTCGGTGGATTTGCTCAGTATTTGAACTTTCAGCAGTGAAATTTAAACCACACTGAACTAAACTAAACTGAACTTCAACTCTGCAATCTGGACTTTACTAGAACTATGTTAAGCTGCTTTGACACAATCTACATTGTGAAAAGCGCTATATAAATAAACTTGACTTGACTTGACTTACCCTCAGGGCCCACAATGGAAACAATGAGCCGAATGATGTCCAGGTTTCCTCCTGCTGAAGCATAGTGCAGTGGACTGGCTCCGTTCTCATCCCTGAGGCTTAGGTGTTCTGGACCTTTCTGGATCAGACGGTCGATGGCAGAAGCCTTTCCTTTGAAAGCCAACTGGCAGAGGAATACATTATGAAAGCATTTTAACAAGAAAAGGAGGTGAAGTCAGATTCAGTTCAACCTGGTATTTTTTTCTAGCCATTATATTGTACCGGATTTAAGCAAACATAAACACACACAGTGGTGGCGTCCTTGTTAGTAAATATCTGTACTTCCCTACACCTCCAGTTCACTTAAAGTACATGCAGGAGAAACAACACACACCTCAAAGACATCCGCACACTCCTCTGTTTCGTCCTCGTTTATCACACATTTGTAGAAGCTGTTTCGCCTCACTAACTCCTTTCCAAACTGCATTTGGTGAGCGTAGTGAGGATGTTCTATAAAGACAATTCAGTGAGTGGATTATACAGGGGCTAAAATGTAACCCAAATAAACAGAAATGGCTTACAATTTGTTTTAATAATGGGCAAAAATAAAGGTAATTAAAAAGTCTTAAGATAATTAAAAGTCTGACTTGGACACAATAACCTCAACACAGGGTGACACTCTAAAAATAAATGTATGTTTCAAGCCAAATTTTGATCAAATATGGACAAAAACCAACTGTTAGGTTAACATATATTTTTAAAACCTAGTTTAACCTAGTTAATTTTAACCCAACAGTCATGTTTGTCAATATTTGACCCAACAGTTTAGAGAGCACATTCTCAAAGGTTGAGTATAACAAAAGCCATTGTAATAGATTTTGAAGCTTAAAAAGCATATCACAAACATATGTGTATAAGTCTAAGAATAAACCAAGAAAGTATGAATCTATAGAAAATGTATATGTATATATGCCTGGTGTTTTCAAGCTTTTTGGCACACATAAAATGCATAAAACTCCATTTGAGTGAAAATGTCTACTTACAATGACAACTGACTTCTTTATTGTGGATGTAATTACTTTTTGAGCGTGTGAGTCAATGTTCAATGATATTTTTGTTCTTTGGGGTTTCTTTTTAACTGTGAGCACAGATTACTCTCACGTCATTGAGCTTGAATCTACATTGTACAACTTTATTGAATATTAAATATTGAATAAAGTCAAAATCATAGTTTAGTTCATCAACTGGCAAACTTGAACATAACTCAAAACTTTTGATCTGTGTACAACAGAATATAACCTTTATACTTTGTAACTACTGTATATAAATATAATTTATTTTTTGTACCAGAATAGCATTTATTTTAAACCACATTAACTCAAAATAAATAACTGAAAATAAACCAAAAAAACTTAACTAAATCTAAAACTAAATCTAAAAAACTAAACTAAATCAAAATAAAGATGGAGTCAAAATTCTATATTTATATATTGGTTTTACAAGTCCATTTATTTTAGTTATTTTAGTTAGATGACTTTTCTTGCACTGAGCCTTTTTGTCCAATCCGAATGCTATTACAGAAAAAAACTAAAAATACTTCTAAATATCTTCTGTTAAGCAAGTAGCAAGTCGTGGTTTAAGGCCATGATGTAAAGTCACTACATTTAAAAAGTGCCAGAGTCAAGTTTATGGAAATTAACCAACAGAATCCAAACCAACTGATTTGCTTAATTTTTTTTCAATGTTGTGAATGAAGTATGAGTAAGTAAATTAGTGAGTAAATTAGCGCTCACAATAAAAAATGAGTTTGTTCTCATATTTTACCTTAGTCATCAAACACACCAAACACGCCCCTGTCTGACTGAACAACAGAAAAAGCTTTATCACGTTGCTACTGTTTACAGCGGTCTACACTCTGAGCCTCACAGACTGACTCAAGTTACTAAACAAATCATATGAACACTTGCTGAAAACATCCAAGTGTTTTAGAATTCAGGTCACTGTGCAAAGATGACATTTTTATGAAAATATTATTTGTAACAAAAAGTCTCACCTATTCTGTATAAAATATATTCATATATTTCAAGTATACCAAAAAATGCACTTGCTAAAATACATTTTAAAATTACATTTAAATATATTTTTTTAAATAAATGTTTCAAATATATATATTTTTAATATGTATGTATAAATATGTATTTTATTAGAAAATTAAGAAAAACACAAGTGTGTTTGTATATGTGCTTGTGTGTTTTGCTTAATTATTATCTAAGAAAACACATCGCCAGTCAACATTAGAAGACTTTAATTTAGTTTAGTTTAGTTTAAGTACCAATTCTCACTATTAACTACTGACTTATTACCTCCTTATTATTAAAGTATTGGCTGTTTATTATCTACATTCCTAATCATACCCAGTACCTAAACCGTAATACCTTACTAACTAGTAATAAACAGCAAATTAATACTTTATTGAGCTAAAGATCTTAGTTAATGGCTTGTTAATAGCAAGAATTGTACCTTAAAGTAAAGTCTAACCAAAAATCTTAATTTTCTGTCTAAGATGTCTAAAGCAATGAACATACTTTTTAAAAAGCTTGAACCCTTGAATTTAGTGAAAGTTCTTGACAGCCACTGAAACAGATAAAACTCATAGCTGTATTTTTTCTTTGTTTCTTTGTTTGTTTGTTTGTTTGTTTGTTTCTTTCTTTGTTTCTTTCTTTCTAATAAAAATTTGAAAGGTTGGAAATGTATTTTCTTGACCTGGACATACTTGCATGTATTAAGGTAGATATAAAATATATTTTATTGACCATCACACTCACAAAATATAATTATGTAGCACATATTTTAAAATACATTTAGCCAGAAAAAATATATATATTTCACCGCATGAGCATCTTTGAGGAAAGTGTATTATATCCCCTGTCAGATAAGCTCACTAATTGATAGATTTCCGTCTGTGTAATTTGTGGCAGACACAGTGAATACAGGAAATCTTTTTATTTTTGAGATGAAGCAATAAAGATGGTTGCCAAGCATCGGGCAAAATGAGGAAATGCACTGCTAAATGAGGCTGTAAACGCAGCGTCTGCTCCTGGAAAATGGCCCATCGCACAGGTGTGAGGAGATGCAAATTGTTTTTGTTGTTATCAGATCACTTTTACAGTCCTCTAACAATTCCAAACAAATAACAGAGGAGGGAAAAAAAAGCACATCACAGTTTTCCAGAATTCACCCATTATCTAAAACATGATTAGCGTAATGAATTAGTTATTAATTCATTAAGCATGCCAGCCATGCCAGTAAACACAGACCAGTGAAAGTACAAGTATTATATAATATTATATTATATTATATTATATTATATTATATTATATTATATTAT
>CAIGQV010000641.1:19664860-19678656 GCA_903798115.1 Danio jaintianensis
TATTATATTATATTATATTATATTATATTATATTATATTATATTATATTACTGAAATTCTTTAGAAACAGGAAACAGTTAAATCTGTTATTTGTGATTACAGAATAGTGAAAATCCTTTCTGAACAGTTTGGTTTAATTTGATTTAATACTTGGTTTAAGCTAGACAGTTAGCTCAAATGTATATGAAGTTAATGGTTATGCAATATATTTGTTTTTTTAAATTGTATTTATTATGTGACATACAAACTGGTTAATGTGCATTTACAACAAGTTTATTATTCTATCGAATAAATTCTCTTTACAGTTTGATTCATTTTTGTATGACAAATATGCATAATGTTATAAGTTCGTTTCTTAAGAGTTTTTTTTTTTTCAAATTCATTCTTCATTTTCCTTCAGCTTAGTCCCTTATTTATCAGGGGTCGCCGCAGCAGAATGAACTGACAACTATTCCAGCATATGTTTTATCCAGCCGCAACCCAGTACTGGGAAACACCCATACCTGTACATTCACACATACACTACGGCCAATTTTGTTTACCAAATTCACCTATAGCGCATGTCTTTGAACTGTGGGGGAAACCCAGGGAGAACACAGGGAGAACATGTAAACTCCACACAGAAACGCCAACTGGCCCAGCCAGGACTCGAACCAGCGAACTTCTTGCTGTGAGGCAACAGTGTTAACCACTGAGCCACTGTGCCGCCTTTTTTCAAATTACAAAACCAAATATTTTTATAGTAGTTTTTAAATCTGATTCACTTTAATGTCTTTTCACTATTTTTTAAAGCACACATTGATTAAATAAATGAATGAACAAACAAACGAGCAAACAAATATTTTTAAAGAATGTGGGACATATTATGGAAAAAGTAATTAGGGTCTGTCTGTTTGTTAATTTGTTTACATGTCCAATTTTCTTAAATACATCAGAACAAAAAAGATTGGTTTGGAATAAATAAAGCGCAGTGATGGTGCAGTCAGGCCATGTGGGAATATAGCTGCAGTCAACTTATGCAATCCACTATCATTCTTCTATTAGTCTAGGTATATACAGTAGAATATATATGGGTATATTAATGGCAGCCGAGGCCTAATGATTGTGTAAATGGGCGGCCCAGTGCTCTGAGTGTACGAACACAGTCTGAGTAGTTTTACATTTTATCCTGAATCTTCCATGCTGCATAATAGTGTTGGATGGTGGCTTTTATTATGAATAGCAAAAACCCGCCTTAAAACTAACCCATACACCATCAAGGGATTAACATGTTTTATGACATGGATCATTTTTGTAACAAAAATATTTCACATTTTTAAATGATAAACTCCAATCTCTGACTTCCGGTGGTGGCCGAATGTGTGCAATGCATGACTAACGAATACAATGTATGATATATGACGTACAATAAATTCAAATAATATAACTATTTACCACAAAGTTTGTTAAGTACAGAGGACGATGATGATGAACAATGAAAACATGTTTGCTTGTCATTATTGTACAAAGTCGTACATTATATTACTCATAAAATGTCAAGCTCATGTGGCTACCCATCTATACGTCAGTTGCGCATAATGTGATTCAGCCACAATCTGGAAGTCAGTGATTGGAGTTTAATTGAAAAATCTGAAACATTTGTGTCACAAAAACACATTGATCTGCTTCATAAGACATACGTTAATACCCTGCCGGCATATGTTATTTTGACCATGGATGAATAAGATTTTGGAAGCTTCAAAATAAAAGTCACTGCCCAACAGTATTATACAGCATAGAAGAGCCAGGACAAAATTTAAAGCTATACTTCAACTGTGTTCGTCAAATAGAAGAAAGTCAAATAGACTGAGGATGGCTTGAGAGTGAGTAAATTATGGGATAATTTTCATTTCAAGTCAGTGTTTCCCAACCCTGTTCCTGGAGGCACACCAACAGTACATATTTTGGATGTCTCCCTTATCTGACCTATTTATTTCCGGTTTTAGAGTCTCTTCTAATGTTCTGATGAGTTGAATTAGGTGTGTTTGACTAGGGAGAGGTTGAAAATGTGTACTGTTGGTGTGCCTTCAGAAACAGGGTTGGGAAACACTGAATTAATTATCATCAAACTATTGGAAACTACTAGAAGGGTCTGAATGCAAACCGGGTGCAGTTGTAAGCTGAGCTGCATGCAATGCTTTTAATGCGCACACCTAACTCTGCCCCAACCCGACCCCTCACAGTGACGTCACTAGCTCCACTAAATGCATTGTGTCTGACATTGCATGTCTTAGATACGCAGTCTCAGCTTGCAAATCCAAGTCTGTATCCAGATACTATTGAAACTACTTGTGAACCCTTCCTCCCAACCATGTCTAAGTTTAAAGTGTATTACTGTCCACCTTCTGTCTGTTGTTTTCTTTTGTTTGAGATTAAGGGTTCAAGTCAAGGGTTCATCAAAGGTTCACAAATTAAAAGTTAAGAAAATTATGATAAAAAAATGTCATGTTTAAAGAGCTAGCCTCACTATTAATCATTCTTTTGACCAAGCCCTTTGAACTCCTCAACATGTCCACGTGTGATCTGATAAAACTCACCCTCCAATCTGTCTCTAAGGTAAATCCCCTTGATAATTTATCACAAAGCAGCCCTTCGCTACAAGATCAAATCAAGCTGGACTCCTGCATGGATTATACAATATTCATTTGGGAAAGGAAAGGCTGGAATTAAAAGTGGGCATACTGTTTATCAAGAAGGATTATTTGATCAAATACATCATTAACTAGGCATTAAGTCGTATCATGGGGGATATCGAGATTTACTGTATTCTCACTGTGGACATGGTGCGATTGTTTACTGTGCTTTCAATAGCTGAACTCATATTTCAAAATTCATTAACGCTTTGCATAATACACCATAAGCGCTGGTAGGAAACGAAATGATCAACATGAGGATCTTGCACTTGGAAGTTTGTGAAACTCATTTGAAACTTTCATTAGGATGATATACTCTTGAGTGGGCAGAAATATTTATGAGGTTTGTGCGAGTGAGTTTTGAGCAGCTGTTCGTACTTTATGATTATTTATAAACATAAGATAGAAAGCTAAACAAGGAGGCACACTCATCGTGGTTGTGCTTTTTAGAATGTCAGATAAACACAAACAGACTGAGCTGGATACATCCGTTCTACTTCAAATGTTTGAATGTCCTTTATCATTTAAAATGAGGGGCTGGGATTGTTATAATAAACAGCATGCAGCTACCTTAATGCTGTGCTGTTTCCCTTGTCACAGGAGAACTTCTACCTTTCTATGAATCAACAATTACTGTACTTATTAGTGTGTTTGATCATGCTTGTTTCATGATATCCTGTGGTATTTCGTATAAAAAATACTTATGTCTTGCTAATTTTACAATGAATGAATGAATTAACAAATAAGCCAATTTGGTAACACTTTATTTTGATGGTACATTTGAGTATTAGTACACTGTCTGCTTAATATCTGTTGATACTGCTCCTTCAACAGACATTTAACTGACTTTAAGAAACTTTGCAAGTACATGTCAACTTACACTAACCCTAACCCCAACCTAACAGTCTACTTATAATCTAATGAGAATTAGTTGGCATGTAGATGCAATGTAACTTAAATTCAACAAACGGACCAACAAAATAAAGTGTGACTGCCAATTTTAGTTTTGCTAATAAATCCATCATAAACTCACACACCTAATATATATACACATCATAATTAGTGATTGTTGATATTTTTTAATAGCAAAATTGTTGAATTTGAGGACTATAGATGCTCCACTATTTTTCACTTATTTTACTGTTGTTTACAAGCTTTAAAAATACAATAATGTATTTTATAGTCATGTTTTTATATTTTACGTTAATGTTGTGTTATTTTAGTTTCTATCAATATTTTGAATCATTTTTAAATTATATTTGGGTTTTCTTATTTATTATATATATATATACAGGTACAGGTACATTTGCATACAAGTGTCCTACTTTAGAGACAATCACTGTATCCAAAATCTAAATTGAACTAAATTTGTACCTATATGTGCTGTATACCATGAATACTATGAATTCAGACTGCTTGACTCAAATACTGTTTTTGTCTACTATATTGTATGGAAGTAAGCATATTTTAATGCTGGGTCACTTCAATATCTGTTCACTTTTGTGCAAACACCTGTCACCAGCATGTATAAAATCATGTTTGCCTTCCCTAAGGTCATATTTCAGTAATTTCCTTACCGTTTAATTACTCTACAACACTATACTCACCACAAAGCAAATACAAATCACAATGGACACCATAAAAAATGTGTAATTTCCCTTTCATAAAAATCCATACGATAGGTACTAATCTAGAAGTCTAGACAACAATTTTTCCAAATGACAATTAAACTCACCATTTATCGCAACCATCTCACATAAAGATGTTTCCAGTTGCCTTACTCATCCATATATTACTAAGTGCCTGTAATGGGCCGGTTGAACCGCATGTATAATGCTTTTCACAGATCGAGGAAACATGATCTTGACTCTTCTGTGGAGACTGTCATAGGCAAACTTTTCCACATCTCCAAAACATCTCTGAAACTACTGTTTAAAAGACTTGGGAGCAACTTCATATCTATAATTGGGAATCCCGGAAGAGCAGAAAGTGCTCTGTGGAAAGCTTTTTGCTAGTTTGGCTAGCACATTGACACAGACATCCCAAAAGGGAGAGTGATTATCTTAATAATCAGCACCTGCTTTACTTAAGCCAGGCTTGCACTGTATGATTTTGGCCATGATTTGTTCATCTGAGACAAATTTTGACAAAATCTGTAGTCCTTGATCGCAGATTTGACATGTTCACCAACAGCCGATTAATGTCTGTTGCAAATCAAATCTTTTCACTAACAAAATTCTGGCAGTGTCAAGAAATTTGAGTCAATTTCCTGTAGTGTGACTTCAATTACGACAACTATCACACTAAGAATCAACAGGATTGCTTAAAAAGAGCAGCTTGGACAGATGGAGCTGGAAATACAAATTTCAGTTGGGATGCCTCATTCTAAAACATATGGGCACATAATGCATGGGGTGTGGGATTGATTAATTTAATATATTTAGTACTAAAATAAATGAATATACTACTACCATTTTATAGCGATTCTGCGCCAGTTGATGATGCCAACTTAAGAAATAAGCAATACGTCTTTAGCAATACACAATACATAAATTGTTCTTAATTTTTGTAATGATCAGATCACTTCATTGAAAATGTATAATAGACATCACCTTTTCGAAAAAGGTATACACAACACCTTAACTGTTTCTGATTTTGATTGTAATTGAATTTTCAGCTTTTGTAAAGATGCTTTATAATTATTGTGAAAAGTGCAAATTCAATGCATGATGGTCCGTTTGTTGAATTTAAGTTACATTGCATCTACATGCCAACTAATTCTCATTAGAGTATAAGTAGACTGTTAGGTTGGGGTTATGGTTGGGGTTAGGTTTAGGGTTAGTGTAAGTTGACATGTACTTGCAAAGTTTCTTATAGTCAGTTAAATGTCTGTTGAAGGAGCAGAATCAACAGATATTAAGCAGACAGTCTACTAATACTCAAATGGACCATTAAAATAAAGTGTTACCGAACATTCACTTCAGGTGAAAAACATCCCAGTGAGTGATACAGTGCTGTGCCTTTGGTGTGAATCCAACGTTATGGCATTTTGGTGCCCCAGAGAAATTAAACCACTGAAGTAAGTCCATAAACAAGAGAGTAAATATATTTTGACAAACATTTTGTCTACTGAATGGGGAAGGCTATAGTTTACTACGAAATTATGTGAAATTCAATCTGCCCACATTAAACTATATCCCAATTTGACTTTTATGAGATGCTTTTTTTATATGCCAAGTAGTGTCACAAATATTGATGGTGATTCTCACCTCAGAATAAAGACTTCTCCCTAAAAATCATATTTATGTGGAATGTAAGTGAGGTAAAGCAATAATGTCCATGACATGACAATACTATAATTGTATATTCTGATTTTTATTAAAACAATAAAAACAGACTGCAAAATTGAGTAGTCAGAATGTTGATTTGCCATTAGACTCTTTGCAATGTCTGATCTTCCATAAGACCATACTGAGGTTGAACATTTTGAAGTTCAGTCCTGTTCTAAACACAGGATTGGAGAAGCTTCTCTAAAAAACAACAACAATGAAGTTCCATATGTAGTAAATATGTTTATATATAAATAAGATACTAATCAAATTTTAGTATTGGTCTGAAGACTATAGAAACTGGTGGTCTACTGTGATTTTTATGTACAGAAGCTCTCCAGAGGCCATAGGAGAATGACCAGACGAGTTTGAGCTGATAAAAAGGCAAAGGTAACATAAATAATCACTCATTATAAGGTCTGCATCTCTGAACACACAACACATCAAACCTTGAAGAAGATGAGCTACAAAAGCAAAACATGTTTAGCTAAGTTTTAGCTTATCGGCAATCTAATATGCTAGAACTCAAGAAAACCAACCTGCTTAATATCAGTTGTATTGCTTCATATTGCTGTGAAAACCAAGATGTGTTTCACTCATCATGGCCTTAATTTGGGATACCATGTGTGTTTGCATACCAAGTGCAATAAGTCATACGTTTTGTACCATTCAAATAAAGTTATAATAAAAAATTAATTTAGTCAACAGAGACAGTGAGGACAAAAATTATTGACATCAGGTAGCCTTGTTAACATCCATGGGAACTAGTAAACCAATATAACCTTTCTCCTATGGCCTCAAGCAAGACTTTTGTTTTTGCTCACAGAACTGCTACTCACTGGATTTTTCACCTTTCTTTCCCATTCTGATGCTTTTCTTGATCTTGAGCAGATTGTCTTGTCCACGTCAGCATGCCTTAATGTATTGAGTTGACTGGTAAACTATATATTTGCATTAACATGCACTTGAACCTAATAAAGTGGCCACTAAGTGTATGTACTGTACAGTGAAGGCACTAGGTCTAATAATCTCAACAATGTGTAATTTTTCTGCCAGAAAGAAAGTGAGGTCATTTTAGGTGAGCATGTATGCTGATATAACCTGATTAAAAAAGCATTTCCTATGCTCAGATTTTTATTATGCAGCACTTCTGCTCATTGAATGAAACAGCTTGCTTATGAAAATGATGCACGTCTGTATGTAACTACTGACACACCACTGAAAAATTTTATTATAGTGTCTCCACTTAATAGGTGTGGAAAAGTGATTGGGTCACAAACACATTATTTATAAATATGCATATATAATTATATGACATTAAATGGATGAGGATGGAACAAGAAAGAGAATATTAGATACACAGCTCAGGAAACTGAAACTGTTTATTGAGTCAAGCTGGCTGCCCATAATAATTTGAGTTAGATTTTAAGAGACATGTTAGAACAGAAAAAAAAAACCCCAATTTTTATCTACTTTTTTTTAATTAGCAAAAGCTTTTATCTGAAGCATCCCACAAGAGAAGTATAATAAAAGTGATGCATCATAAAATATAATAATAACGTAACAAGTCATTAAAATCTGTTCTGACTAGTGGAAATTAGTCTAATGCACCAATCTGAAAAATCTAATGCACTATCTGCTCACTCTCACTTAAATAAGATACTTCACATCAGGTGACATTGCATAAAAGGGATAAATAATCTATAAACGGTATCTTCTCAAATGGGATGCTTTGAATAAGTATTAGTGCTAATTTTACTATGCAATACATGTAGCCATATTATATTCCAGAGCCATTGATCATGTAGATAATGCCTGTAAGGACTGATCCCATTTGAGTATTCAAAATCGAATTCAAATCCTTTGAAAACTCTACATGCACCTATTTGCCTTTTTCTAGTCTTTTGTCTGTCTTTCATTCTGAGGTTATAATAGTTCACATGAGTTCTTTTCATTTTCGGCTCCTGCTAACTGCAAAGTTTTATATAGAGCCTATTTGTATATATAGTAATATACATCTCAGCATGATTTCTCTGGAGCTCTGTTGAAGTTATGAATGAAAATGAAAATGGTCTGATTGAGGATGTGCCCTGCTGGTTTGTTCCTGGCTTCATATTGAGGATGACAGGGTAATATATTATATTTGGAGGATCTCTATATTCACACATACACACACACACACACGCGCACGCACGCACGCATGCACGCACACACAAAATCAATAAAAACATCCATTGATCATAACAGAGTAAACTCTTGAAAATTCAGCTTTGAAGTGGAATATAGATTTTCTATATTTTATCTACATTTACCAGCCACTTTATTAGGGACACCTGTTCAGCTTTTTGTTAACAGTTGGTTAAACAAAAGCCATATCACCCTGCAGCCCAAGATTGGTTGCTTACTGAAACTGAGCCTGGTTAATACGTGGATGGGAGACCACATGGGAAAACTATGATGCTGTTAGAAGTGGTGGTAGTGTGAGTCCTAATGCCCCAGTATAGTGATGGGGACACTATACTGTGAGCACTATCTTTCAGACGAGATGTTAATCTGAGGTCCTGAGTCTTTGTGGTCATTAAAATCCCAGGTCCCCTGGCCAAATTCCTTCCATGGCCTTGTTGTGTGTCAGTAACTGTACCATAGACCGGGTTTCGGTGCGGCAGTGATTGGATACAGTACCAAAGTTGGATGTTGAAGACTGTACCAAATAGATATTATGGTACCAAATAGAAATTATGGGAGTTTTCCAAAGTACCAAATAAAACTTATGGGAGTTTTCCGGGAGAAATAACAAAGCAGGAGGGTGGCGAGAGATGGGTGTGAAATATAGGAGACTCCCGGAGTGTTGGCAGGTATGACTGAAACTGTGGCTCAGCTGATTGAGGTGGAGATAGGGATTTGGAAGTCCATGTGAGAGCTGGAGTGAAAGAGGAACAAGGTGGAGCTGGTGGGATGGAAGAGCTCAATTCAGCCAGTAGGATGACAGAATGAACTGCAGCCAGAGGAGCGTAATACAGAGGTGAAAGCAGGATAAAATGCAAGAGTAGGGTAATGGTCCACAGCAGGCATGGGCCAAGGCAGAACCGATCGGTCGGAGGATCAAGGTGGAGTCAACAATGAGGAGCCCAGCCATCTGACAGGTGTAACCAAATGGAAGTCCACTGATAAACACTCCCCACACAATGACTTAGACTGAAGGCAAGCCAATAGGCTAACACAAGCCATAGATGGCAATGCTGGAAGATTTAGAATATGTTTTATTAATGAATTATACTAATTCTAAAGAAAGAATGTATGATTTCATTCTTTGGGAACCGATTGGATCGTTGGAAGATGGGTGTTGCTAACAAAATGAAGGAAGATTGACGAATGGACAAAAGCAGAGCAGAAACGAGACATGCCCTGATTTTTTTAAGAGTGTGATATATATGGTGAGTAAAGGAGAACGCAGACATGGTGAAGATGTGTAGAATGTCAAAATAAAGGTACCTGTTGAAAACATTTGTATCGGTAATGGTCAACATTTCAGGCTGCTGGCGGTGGTATAATGGTGTGTGAGATTTTCTCTTACCATGCTCTGGGC
Source organism: Danio jaintianensis (assembly GCA_903798115.1). Taxonomy (NCBI): domain Eukaryota; kingdom Metazoa; phylum Chordata; class Actinopteri; order Cypriniformes; family Danionidae; genus Danio; species Danio jaintianensis. The sequence continues at coordinate 19,674,448 of CAIGQV010000641.1, forward strand.
CTTTTAGTACCTGAGAACTGAGAATCGATTAGACACCACAGCCTTCCTGAGTACTGTTGTTGACCATCTTTATGACCACAGTGAACTTGTCTTGTGATGGTTATTTCCAGCAGGATAACTCATGTCACAGTTTGAATTATCTAAAACTGATTTTTTGAACATGAGAGTGAGCTCACTACTCAAATGTCCTCCACTGTTACAGATCTCAATACAGCACATTTGGGATGTGGTGGAATGGGAGAGTCACCTCATAGCTGTGCAGCTGACAGATCTGCAACAACTGTGCAAGGTGTATTTAATGAATATTCTAATACTATTAAATTAATCATTTTTTCATCAAGCTTTTCAATTTCTTTTGCAAGGTAAGTCCATTATCAGATGTCATCTAGGCTTTAATGATAATTACAAAGGATTATTTAAAGTTTTGAAAGTTGACAAAGACTTAAAAAGTGATGTATGGTCTATGATTGTCTAATTTGTATAATTGGAAGCTTTTGTGCAATTCTGAACTTGCTTTACCATTTTTAATTTTCCATAAATTTCCATTTTCTATAAAAACAAACTTGATGAGAGAATGTGCGGAGTACATATACTGCAAGAACATTTATTATATATTAAATATATACTGTTGACTTAATTTAACCACTTAAATGAGCCATATTCATTAATAAATAAACATTTATTCTGGTGTACATTCAGTTTCAGGAAGGTTTCTACACAAATTTTAGAAATCAGACCTCTGGACAGATACATTTTAAAAAGAATGTGTGATGTTTATTATAATGTGTGTTTCTACATCCACAATAATAAAGACTGTATTATGTAAAAAGCTGAATATATACCTTTCTTTTGTCACTTTTATCAGCAAGAAAATGACAAACATTTTAAAATATTTTGATTTAAAAGTAATGTTTTAGAACCAATTCTACTTTTTAAATTAAAAGTTCGAAATAACAAGTTCATAATATTAAAAGTGAAAATAAAAATGTATTAGTGGTGAAGTATTTGTAGGCCTACTAAATATATGTAATGACTTCACTATTTTCACAAATTTGCTTTTTTGTAGTTTACATGAAAATTATAAAAGTATCATTTTCAAAAGCATGTGTTTAAACTGTGTTAAAAGTTTTGCACTTCCAGATATCCAAAACAATACCCTTGTGGCTCGTTTACACTGAATGCGTTTTTGCCTCTAAAAACGCAAGACGCAACGATTTGGAAGGGTTTGAAAAAAAGCACTTCATTAAGGAAGAGGGTATCCAGACACAGCCACAGATCGCCTGTAAACAGAAACTTGAAACATTGGCCCTGCCTCTGAGCTCTTCTGATTGGTCCACTGCTATGGAACAGACAGTGATATAAGCTGCGCTGCGTCTGAAAGTTTAAGTTATTTCAACTTGACACAGAGTCTAAAAAAAAGCTCACTTATGCGGTGCTTCAAAAAATCCAAGTGTGTAACAGTCAAACACATCCGTCAAGCATGTGTTTACATTGAAAAATAATAGAACAGTAGCACATTGTAAAGGAAAAACATGTTCATGCGTGAACAGCCCCTTAAATGTATTACCTTATGAAACGGCTCTCTGGAAGAGATTCTGATTGGCCAATCACGGCATTCCACGATATGTTATTCCCAGATAACAACTGTTGAAAATAACACAGAATATTGAGTAATGAGAAATAAGGACTGAATAATGAGTAGGTTAGTGCAGGCTGTATGTGTTTAATAAAAAATATATGAATAAATTATTACAATTCAGATCAACGTTTTGTGTCTATTTATTTAGTTTTGAGGCAAGTAGCCATGTAATAAGCAGTAATAATGTACACCTATAGGCAGTTATTCTAGCAGAATAAAGGCTGACAGGCTTAGCATCCTGACTTACTAAATATATTGCTTTAATGATACGACTTCAAGCACATGCTCAGTAAAAATTAAGTGTAATGTAATATCTAAAAAAAAAAAAAAAGGGATTATCTGCATTGAAAGATTGATACTTGCATCTTTTGTGGTTTTGCCAGTGCTCAGTAAAATCAACTGGATTAGCGTTGTGTAAACAGTTTTTTATCGTCTTCCACATGCATCTCTTAATCTCTCTGTGCGTGACGGATAGCAGTTTGAGGAGGATATTCCATTATGTCGGCCACCACCTTTAAGCTATAAGTCCTCTTAATTATTTGCAGATCTGTACTTACTGATGTAGCTGCAAAAATGTAGTCAAGAAAAGCCTGACAGGTTAAGCGCATTATGGCTGTACGCACGAGTGACCATTTTAATACACTGATGCATATTTTCCCAACGAGTTGAATCCAATCAAGCAGAATCAATTCTAGCATAGGTTAGGTCTCTTATTGGTAGCATTTGTTCACTCATCTCAAAACTCCTCCACCACTTTAATCTCAGTTTCAGACATGCCACCATACAGTATGTCTCCATTTGCCATTTACTGAGAAACAGCGGCATACAGAGTGACTTTTAGCACCGTTGTAAGCCATATACCCTCTACATTTGATGATTGGTCTTGGCAGGAAGGGTATGTACCAGTTCAAGATGCCTTGCTGTGGATAATGAAAGGCATCTTCCTCCTGAAACAAGCCTCTCATGAAGGTCAATAGCGCAGGTCATGAGTGTACTCAAACGTATGATTCCTTTCAGGCTTCATAATAAGGAGTGTGGTGTACAGTTTCATGACAGTGGATTGCAATTGGATAGAAAAACACTCTACAGGCCTTATCTACAAAACACTGATTGAAGATGACTATTTTGTCTCTGCTCCTTCTGGAAAAATGTACGGATGTGTGGCCAGTGAAGCAAGTATTGAAATCATGCAGGAATGGACAGACTAGGCCATTTGTTGATATACTGCAGAAAGTTGTCCTTGCCCTTGAAAGAAACTGGGTAAAATACTGTATGATGGAAAACAGTTTATTATACATAATCTACACTGGAAGTGACAGTTGCTGTTAGCTGGTAAAATTGAACTAAAAAGAAATTTAGAATTTATGTTTCCTACCGGGCGACGCGGTGGCGCAGTGGGTAGCACGTTCGCCTCACAGCAAGAAGGTCGCTGGTTCGAGCCTCGACTGGGTCAGTTGGCATTTCTGGGTGGAGTTTGCATGTTCTCCCCGTGTTCGCGTGGGTTTCCTCCAGGTGCTCCGGTTTCCCCCACAAGTCCAAAGACATGCCGTATAGGTGAATTGGGTAAGCTAAAATTGTCCGTAGTGTATGTTTGTGAATGAGTGTGTATGAATGTTTCCCAGTGATGGGTTGCAGCTGGAAGGGCATCCGCTGCGTAAAACATATGCTGGATAAGTTGGCGGTTCATCCCGCTGTGGCGACCCCAGATTAATAAAGGGACTAAGCCGAAAAGAAAATGAATGAATGAATAAATGTTTCCTACCTTTTTTATGTCTTAATTATTAAGTTTCTTTGTTTGTGTTTCTGATAATATAGTAGTATGGTTATAATATACCAATGAAAGAGATTTAAAATGGCCAAGGAACATCAACAAAAAAAACATTTTGCAAAAAACAAACAAACACAGTGATCCAAATGAAATAACAGCAATTATAATAGCACAAAGGAATACTACAGCTAAAATTCCGAAAGTTACAGCAGTCAAGTTTACTCAAGTTTACTTGTATAGCGCTTTTCACAACAACTATTATTACATAGAAGCTTCTCAAAAAGTGCAGATCGATGTAAAATGCACATCTGCAGCTACAGGTCATCCCTAGTCCTCTCCCTAGTCTTTTACAGCACATCACTAGTCTCTCACAAGACATTACTAGTCTCTCATTAGTTTCTCAATGAACATTCTTTCGCAGCACATCACCACTCTCTCACAGGACATCACTGGTCTTTTACAGCACATCACTAGTCTCTCACAGACATCACTACTCCTTCACAGCACATCACTAGTCTCTCACAAACATCACTAGTCTCTCAGACACCAGTAGTCTCTCATTAGTTTCTCAATGACTATTCTTTCACAGCACATCACTCGTCTCTCACAGACATCACTAGTCTTTTACAGCACAGCACTAGTCTCTCACAGACATCACTAGTCTCTCACAGACATCACTAGTCTTTCACAGCACATCACTAGTCTCTCACAGGACATCACTAGTCTTTTACAGCACATCACTAGTTTCTCACAGACATCACTAGTATCTCACTAGTTTCTCAATGACTATTCTTTCTCAGCA
>CAIGQV010000641.1:19688458-19706632 GCA_903798115.1 Danio jaintianensis
CTATCTATCTATCTATCTATCTATCTATCTATCTATCTATCTATCTACATGTACATATTTATTTATATCTATATTTTCATTTAAAAATGTATATTCTGAAATTGTATTTCTTTTGTTATGTAATTGTTATCAAATGTTATGTAATAGATGAGCTGGGTTTAAGTATATTGCATTAATAAACTTAAAACTTATATAAATTAATATTTTTAATTGTTTAAATAATTACAATACTTTTTTCTTGGAATGAAAAACCACGGTCACATGTCTTCCTTGAATACACCACATACTGTCGTTTATTATTTAAAGACGGCTAAAATAAATTGACCATCAGTTGTCAAAATAAAATATTACCCCTAATTTTTCACTGAGAACCGTCCGTCTGTTTGCATGTCTTGGAAGCTTAATGATAGCAGTCTATTGCACGCAGAACTGAACACAAAAATAAACATTTGATTAAACATTCAGGGACACGCACTCTGTGTAATTAAACAGTATTAGGTTAATTACCTCTCCCGCGACAGTCTAATTAAGTAGCCGGAGCTTGACATCCCTTCAGGTGTAGGTTACACGATTAGGTGTACTTTTACAATTACGCACAAGTACACAGAGAGGTGAGTCGCAAAGATTATGATCCCTGAAACCGACCTCAGGGGAAAAGTTTCCAGAAACTTCCCTCAGTCACAGGACATCTTCAAGGAAAAAAGGCCGTTTAAAACAGTCACGCTTTTTTAACACTTCATCTAATTGGCTGATCTGAAGGTTATGTCACTAAATTTACACTAAACTGCGCGCGTTGATTTTTTTGTCTTAACTCTGCTTACAGAAGATGAAGTATGAAGTCTTCTGGGTCTCCTGACACCCTTTGGAAGTGGAGGATAACATCAAACAGGTATCATTACATGTGCTGTCAAGGCCATTGATACGTCTGTAAGCATGAGCAGGCTGCTTATGCGACTCATCAATATTAATGAGGTAAACATTTGGCTGATTCCTTTTAAATGAATTAATGAGATAAGTATTCTGCTGATTTATTTTAAATTGCTTCACTCATTCTTGCAATTCACTTTGTCTGTGAGTTAGCATTAAAGTTTAATGATGCCTATTGGAAACAAAGTTAGTTGAAAAGACTTGACTGTTAAGAGGTGAAGTGTGAACACTGATAATGATAATAATGAATACTGGCAGCTGCAGTATTTTACAGTATGTTGCTGTAAAAATACATGGACTACATTAATATACACAATACTCAAGTGAACTCATTTTTTTCACTGAAACCGACTGCCTCAAACTGGCCAACTGTTTAAGTTTATTAAGTAATGTGCTATATATGCTTATAAGCATATTTATAATGATAACTTATTTTAGTTCATTCAAAACGTTCTGTTTAACCCAAATATCTTAAATTTCACAGCAGCACACATACATGTAAAGCTGGAATTAACACAGAGAGATTCTTACTGCATCAGCAACTAAACAGCTACTGTCTTTAAATAAAGAAACATGCAGCATAACATCAGCGTTTCATTGTTCATCTTTGACTCAAACACTGACTCTACTCTCCTCCACAAGGGTGACACACAGAAGAAATTTGCTTCAGGTTTTACTGCAAAATACTGTTTGTTCCTTGATTTTACGGTAAAATACTGGCAGCTGGGTTGTCAGCAATTTACTGTTTTTTTACAGTCTACTTCCGTAGTTTAAATTAACATTTATATTACTGTTAAAATACATTTTTACACCGTGTTTTTACGTCTCACACCTTTAACCCTTTAAACCCCAGAGCAAATACCTCAGTTTTAATTGAACACTTCCTACTGAGTAGTGTTGAGAAACATGGAGCAAAGCTGAAGTAAATGAATTAATTCAATGACTAATTAAATGATAATTGAGGATTAGCGATGAACGAATGAAGAAATACTGAAAACAAGGACAGAACATACAATGTTTAATCTATTGTTAAACGTGACATAACATGCTTGTACGTGGCATTGAATTCTGGAAGTTTTTAAGAATATCTTGGACAAAAACACTTTGTTCTGTGGAGTAGGTTTCCACTCAAAGAGACATCAAGAATCAGCCTATGAACCTCAACAATGGTGACAAGTAGCAAAATTAACAGTTTAACTCACAAACATGCACAAACTGGCTGTTAACAGGTTACTGAAAGTCTAAACATAAACAACAGCAGAATCAAACGCAAATAAAGAAAACTGTTAGACCATTATATTACATAATGTATTCATGCTGCAATGCATGCTGGGATTGTTGTACTGTGTCACACCCAGCATGCATTGCAGCATGAAACATTTTAATTGTTACCATTGTTGAGGTACAAGGTCTGATTCATGAGGTCTGAGTGTGTCTTTGTTATAACTGAACTGTTTTTGTATGTTATTTCTTAAGAATTAAGTATCTTTCCTGTTTCCACTTCTCATTAATAAAATAATATCTGCAACTAAGAATAAAACTATTGCATGAAGACAGTCATTCAGACTGTTAAAAAAACATTTATCAGAACAAATTTACTTAAATTACTTATTGACTTTCCAGCTTTATTGCTATAATATACGTTTTATAAACTCTGTTACAGCAGCTGGAGAGTCTAAATTTATGAATTCAGGGGTGAAGAGCGCAATTAAACCAGCCCCTCACTCCATTATGGTGACACACACAAAAAACACCTAAATTTCTGTTGATTTTCAATAAGAATGGTATGGAAGTCAAAGCGGTCAGTAATAAGTGCATCTGCTGTTGTTTCTGCTGAGACTGAAAGTGTTTTATTTTGGTTGATGTTATTTAATGCTGTAACTGAAGTCACTGTTTGTGTTTATTGTTTCTCTTTCCTTCAGTGATTGTGATTATTAGGTGTTCATCAGTGTCTGAATTCACTCATTTGTGTTCATTAACTCTGTCAAGTGAACTATATTAGTGAACTAGTGTACATAATAGTGAACAAGGGCACAAAGTGTGATTTCAAACACAGACTTCAAATGTTGACTCTGAGCTCTGTTAATTCACAGTTTACTGCTGTTGGTTACTTTCTCGAAAACAAAATTACCCAGAATGCACTGTTTTTAACAGAATATTACTGTTTTAGCGAAAAACAGTATTTTACTGTAGAATCTGACCGTTTTTTAACAGCAATTTTTTACGGTGCAGATAAAAAGCTTAATGTTTGTGATAAATAACATTAACGTGGATCCCTGCATTATGGATTTGTTTATTTATGATTGCATTATTTTAATGTACATTATATCTTTGCAATGTTATATGATTTACTGAAAATTTTCAAAATTGTGACAGTCAGTGATGGTTTTCATGATAATTAAAATTTAAAATGGTAATACTAACCATTTTTATTTTTTTCATTTACTATAGCTTATCCTGAAACCAGTAATTACGACAAAGGACCTAATGCTTACTTAGGCTTAATATAGTTTAATATTTCAAAATAAAACCAAAATGTGAAAAGGTTTGACTGCAAATAAACATCATTTACTGTATATATGTGTGTGATTCTGAGGTCTCCTAAATTAACCTCATATTATTTTTCAAAAAATAATAACTTTATTGAAACGCTTTTGAATCATACACACAATTATTTCAAGTTCATTCATTTTCCTTCGGCTTAGGAAGGAAACAGGGGTCACCACAGCGGAATGAACCGCCAACTTATCCAGCATATGTTTTTTCACAGCGGATGCCCTTCCAGCTGCAACCTAGTACTGGGAAAAACCCATACACACTCAGTCACAATCATACACTACGGACAATTTAGTTTATTCAATTCACCTATAGCGCATGTTTGCTGTTTGGACTGTGGGGGAAACCGGAGCACCCGGAGGAAACCCACGCGAACACAGAGAGAACATGCAAACTCCACACAGAAATGCCAACAAGCCCAGCCGGGACTGGAACCAGCGACCTTCTTGCTGTGAGGCGACAGTGCTAACCAGTGATCCACCGTGTCACCCCTTATTTCAAGTTAATTCTACAAAATATTGTATTTAGGGATCTTGAAAATGTTAACTTAAATACTCCCACTAGACCTATTTTTGACTGTTTCAGCCTCCTGAATCTTACTTTCAGCTTCAATTATCATGGAATAATCAAGTCTAATTCTCATCTTTTTGTTCTGTATTATTTGTCATTTCTGTTATTTAAAAAAAATTTTTTTTTTTTGTTCCTGTCCCATACATTCTGAACAACTCTGTTACAGTTCAGTTGTACATTCTGTAACGCACTTATAAAAAATGCATGTGACTTGCTCAAAGTGATGTCACTTCCTCTGGTGGGAAATCCAGGAAGACACTGATGCATGTCATTATTTTTCTCTCATTGATACAAAATGTTTAGGATACAAAGGATGTCAAATCTGTACATTAAAATGGCCATACCATGAGCCTCAAACACCATTGTTTCCTCGTTCTTATGTAAATTCTGCGAGTGTAAAACCCCAAACACAATCAGAACACAAGACAGACTGTTGCGTGACTCACGGGTCACGCTCTCAAGATGAGTACAGTGTTGCATGTACTTTAGGTCACATCATCCGGACATGAATAGCAGCCACGTAAACATCATCAGGAGATCATCAGCCAAAACACAGACTGATATGCTGTACATAAGATAATTAATATGCATCCCCAGGCTGCGTTTTGAGATTACAACAAGGATCATTTTCCTCCCCTGTATTTAAGTGTATCAAAGTTTATATTAAAATTACTGTGGGGCTCTTAATTTGAAAACATGAGACGCAGAAAAGTCAAAGCCAGCTGCACCAGTTTGTCTTCTATGCATTATTAAGCAAAGACTCAACCAGTCATCACTTTTGTCAGTAGGCAAACTGCATAATACAGATTATAAATGTATTCAGCACCACCCCGTAGAGGTATAAGGTACCTTTTGTTAATTTATCATGTTTATTGTGAAATTTCCTGGATATGTTTATAATTTGAGGTAACAAACACATGACTGCTGAGTATTGTGTTTAATGCACGTTTAAGCATCATTTCTTATCGCTTAGCTCAAGAGAGTACTATAGCTATGTTTTCATCCACCTATTTTTATGCACATTTTGGATAAAACATAAAAAATGCTTGAAGGAAACAGCAAGATGTGCATACATTTTTATGCACATTTTCAAAATGTATGCGCCTCTTTCCATTTTTCAAGACTAAGAAAAAATGTGCATAAGTGGATGGAATGATGGAACCACATTTACCAAATAAATTCCAGCATGCACATTAAAAAAGTCATGTGATTTTGTTATAAGATATCATGTGATGAGATAAATGGGCACGATGAACAGCATTAATGGACAAACTAACAGGACGACAACATTGTAAAACATCTGAAATGCTATTTTGGTCATTCTTAAATGCCTTAACCATTTAATTCATTCATTTTCTTTTCGGCTTAGTCCCTTTATTAATCTGGGGTCGCCACAGCGGAATGAACCGCCAACTTATCCAGCATATGTTTTACGCAGCGGATGCCCTTCCATCTGCAACCCATCACTGGGAAACATCCATACACACTCATACACTACGGACAATTTAGCTTACCCAACTCACCTATACCGCCAACTGAAACTCCAACTGACCCAGCCGAGGCTCGAGCCAGCGACCTTCTTGCTGTGAGGCGAACGTGCTACCCACTGCGCCACCGTGCAGCCCTTAACCATTTCAGTATTATTATTATATTATTATTATCTTCAGCATCTTAAGAGTCTGCATACTGTGTAAAAAAGAAAGAAAAATGAATGAACATGCACGTGACCAGCAAAAAAAAAACACATCTCAAAACACATCTCATGTAAACATTTATTTATTTGCTCATTAGTTGCATTAACAGGATAATGTACAGTCATTATTGCAAAATGAATCCCTTAGGGTGAAACAAGATGAGGGCATTATCTCTCTATACATTATCCTTACATATCCTCTTACTTGAGGCAATTAGCTATGGCCCTTAGCAATGATGCAATGCTAGTTTTCAACTAGAAACCAGAGACTGATACCGATAAACTGTCTGACCCACACAAGTTATTTTCACCATCATCAACATCAGATTCAGTCACAATTATTTTGTCAGTATCAAACTTGAGGACTCTACCACATTAGATAAGCAGATTAGATACACTTATTCCCCAATCCATTTGTAGCCTAAAAAGCTTTTGTCAAGCGCAATAATGGCTCAAATAAGGCTCTCTGTCTGTCCTTTTCAAAGATACCACAGGGCACAAACTTTCTCTGCTTTGCTTTCTCGACAAATGTAAACTGCCAGCAAAGCAACTGAGGGATGGGAGAATGTCAGGAAGGTCTTCATCCCAGTGATATGACACTGATCTGCTGGCAATCCATTAATAATGAGCCCCCATTCATCAAGAATTATTCGACTTTCTGTGGATTTTTTTTTTTTTTTGTTCTTTTTAAAATATTTCTCAAGTGCTGTTTAACAGAGCAAATACATTTTTACAGAATGTTTTTTTCTTCTGGAGGAAGTTTCTTTTTTTGTTGGAATAAAAACAGCACTGTAAAAGTGCTTGGTCTCACACAATTTCTTAATGTTGTCTCAACACAAATCGATTAAGTTAACTTATTATTATTATTATTTACAAATTTAAGTAGATTGAACAATAAAAAATTAGTTGTCCCTGAAAAAACTCAAGAATTGTGTTGATTCAGCGCATCTTAAATAAGTAGTTTGAACAAGCAGCAAAAATGATTTTTTTAAAAGTGAGTTTTTAAAATTTTAAAAGCAATTTTAAGGTCAATTTTAATTTTATGGTCAATATAATTAGCTCCTTTAGGATTTTCTTTTTTTTATTTTTTTTTATTGGCCATTCACTATTATCCAATAACTTGCCTAGTTAACCTAAAAACCTAGTTAAACCTTCAAATTGCACTTTAAGCTGAATACTGCTATTTTGCTAAATAACTAGTAACATATTAGATACATAATTGTGATAACAAAATAAATTAGTTATTACAAGTTTGTTTAAAAATGTGTTCTACGTTAAAAAAAATCTTCTCTACGTTAAATAGCGCTTGGGAAATATATGAAAAAGAATTGAATTTTACAGGAGGGCTAATAATTCTGACTTTAACTTTAGGTGAGTTTCAAAGAAACTGGACCCTGATGATTTGTGTTCACAGTCAAGTGGAAGTAAAATTTTTCATGGTCTGAGGTTTTGATGAGTGCAGAGAAATTTCTGAAGCATAGCAGAGACTGAATACATGAATACATAAATAAACCTACACTCATCCTAGCATACAAACAAGAGCAAACTAAAAGGCATAATGCATGGGAGAGGGACCCGAGGGGACTCGTGGGAAACAAGTTAACGTCTATAACTGTACTGTCAGAGTAATGTGATCGCGATCTGGCAGGAAAGAGACAAACAGTCTGCGAAGTGATAGCATAAACATAAACTTTTTCTTCGTCTCATAATGACTTTTGAATGGATGCTTAAAATGTTAAACATTTATGAAAATACAACTAATATTACATATTATGTCAAATAACCAGGCAATGCTGTACTTCTTTGCAGGAACTGTAATTTTTTGTTATATTAGGTCATTTATAATATTTTTTTCTATGCTGGAAAGGAGAAAAAGTAATCATGGAGAAGAAAAAAAGACATTTACAAAAAAAACATTTTGAATTTTTTTTAAATACTTTTCATTTTTATTAAAATTTTCAATGACTTATCCATACTTAATTATTGGTGATAACTTTGAATAGGGTTTATATGGGTATGTCTCAAACTATATGTTGTTATAAATTCCATGCTGTATTTAATTAGAAATTTAAATGTTAATAATCATAATAAATTGGTAATACTTCATTTTAAGTAATTATTATCTGTTTATTATTAAGACATTGGTGGTTTAGTAATTAACTAATTAATATTTTATTGAGCTAAGAGTCTTAGTTTATTGTTTTTTTAAAGGGGTGGTCCACTACGATATCATATTTTAAACTTTAGTTGATGTGTAATGTTGCTGTGTGGACATAAACAACATCTCTGAATGTAAGACGCTCAAAGTTCAATGCAAAGGGAGACATTGGCTTTTACAGAGTTAGCTTAGCAAAGCCTACAGTGAACGAACTTTGGGGACTACAAAAAATACATCTGGGCTGATGAGATCACAAGGGTTTCCGGGTGCACGCATTTACCATGCGCACACACCTTGCAGCGAAGGGGCGTGGCCAGGGGTACTGTAATATTACAGCAGAGAAAGCTAAAATGCTGTCCAAACGCTGCTATTTCCACAGAGCTTCTTCTGTTTCTGTATTTGGGCTTCCAAAGGACACAAAAACAGAAGTGCTTACAGTTTAATTTTAATGTTCCAGAGAATTGTAAAAATACATAGCAAGCATTTGACAAAGAACAGCTTCCAGAATCTCTCCCAGTTCAGTGCTAAAAACTCCTCAAAGGAGCAGCTCCAACAAGCAGAAGCTGTGGATTGTGAGCCACAACCTGTAAGTATTTTTATTTGTTAAAATTGATCTATGACATGCACAGTGTCTAGCGTTAACGGTATGTTGTAGCAAGGATGTAAACAACGGGAAATGCTGTTTGGCACCTCTAACAATTTAGCTACAAATTTATATTTATCAGTCAAACGGCTGTAAATAGCCACAATCTTCAGCAGCACTGCAGTGTCTCTCTATGCGGCCGCGTTCTACATCTCAGAAAAAAAAATTGCAAAACATATGTGAATGTTTCATATTACTTACACATGCTTATTCCGGATATATGTGAAAGACATGTAACTCGTTGAGTTGAGAAAAAAAAAATACAGGCCTAACTAGTGTTGCAGCAGAAAAATCAATCAAAGCTCACAGGGGTCGCATTCCACATCTCGTGCTTTATTCTTCTGTCAACAGCGTCACTGTATATTAAAGAAAAATAACTTAATTCGAGCATCAGAGAAAAATAAAAATAAACATCGGCCCCACGCACATGCGCTTCTCATGTTACATGCGTCTACAGACTGTTCACACACACACATGCACGCACGCACGCACACACACACACACACAAAATGGCGATTCTCTTAAAGGAGCTGCACCCTATTTTCACTCGTTACAGACACTTGTCACATTTTATTTTAGAGAACAGGCATGAGGTTCATCTATTTCATTTTCTGTCTGATTAAGGCTCAAACAGATACTGCTAACAGCTACTCTGACTGACAGTATTTACACAGCTGAGGCAAAGCACATGCTTGTGGAGGCGTGACGCTTTACTGGTGACGTGGAGCCGATCCGCGAATCACAGCACATTATGTTAGCTGACCAATCAGAGTCTCTTGAGGGGGGGCCTTTTAGAGGAACTAGGAAACGTTTTCATGTTATCAGAGTAGCTGTATATAATCAAAGTAAGATATATGAAAAAATAAGGTCAAAAATTTGTCTACAAGCGAAGCATGAGCACACATTGCTTTGCATCTTATAAACACAACCAAGCCTTAAAATTACACTCTGGACCACCCCTTTAAATAGCGATAATTGTACTTTAAAATAAAATATGACCAATACATTTTATATAGAAGTGTAAATACAGTAATATAATAAAAACATGTTTGGTTTTTTTCACATTTTATCATTTATGAGAATCTGTTGATCAGATATAATGAGCATGTTTACATGCACACTAAAACACTGATAACTTACCAAAATAAATGTGATTAATGTGGTAACACTTGAGTTTACGTAACAATTCACACCATTTACTACTGGCTTATTACCTGCCTATTATTAAGATATTAACTGTTTATAAACTCTCATAAAGTATGATCTTATTTTATATCCCTAATCTTACTCAATACCTGAACCCAACTATCACCTTACTAACTATTAATAAGCAGCTAAATGGTAGTTTCTTGAGCTAAAATTCTTAGTTAATGGTTTGTTAATAGCATAAACTGTACATTAAAATAAATTTGACCCAAATTATAGAAAGAACAGTTGTCCTGGTTTACATGCAAACTAATAACCCAGAAATGCAAGTAAATTGCATTCAATATACAAGTTTTTATGAATAAATCATTATATATCTGAGTGCTAACACCCAAACGTAATAATCTATAGCAAAATGTCAACTGTCGGGATAAAAAAAAAATAAAGGAAAGTTTTACAACATCAGCAGGAAACATATGGTTCATTAATGATTCTTTCAAGATGCAGCTACTTCTGATACAACATTTGTTATGGGTCAAAAAGTGTCTGAGTTTGCAGTATATTTCCTCCTCCCCACTGCAAAACATTTTTTTCTGTCTAGATGGGCTTAAATCTGCAATAAGAGCAAATTTCTGTCACACATGCACATGTCATTAAACCAAAAGAAAGTAAATTAATGCATTTACATGCTTAACAAAAATGGTGTAAGCTGCAAAAATCGTGTAAGGTGTGTGTGTGTTTCTTTTTTTCAACAAAAATGTATGTATTATTGTTCAATTATTATGTAAACGTAACCAGATCTTAAAATGATTTTCTTAAATATTTTAAACCCATTATTTTTACCCAAATTTGTGTTCTAACCAACCCAGCACATTTATAGTGTACATATCATTTAAATTTATGTTTTGGTTGCAGTGAATTTCCATTATCAAAAAAAAAAAGCATTTGCTGTTTATAGAATAAGTCATTCATTAAAGTGTGCACAGTGTGTTTTACAGGGACAGAAATTTGTGTAATGGTGTAAGTATAACCTAGGTGTTATAAAATTGTGGTGGTTTATAAGGACATTGTGCATTGTGTCCTTGTAATTCAATACGCTTAAAAATCATACTTATTGGTGTCTTTTGGCATTCAAAATTTGCCACAGTCATTTGAGGGTTGAGTTTATGGGTAGCGTCATATAAGAAAAAAAGTTTACTGTACAAAATACATTATGCCAATGGAGAATCCTCATAAAGCACCATTACCAACATGTGTGCATGTGTGTAATTTTTGAGAACTCGAAAAAGATAAAAAAAATAGCAAGCGATGGGGATTTGTGTGGCCCTGTTACTACAAAAGTGAAACGTGTTTGAATATGCTGGCTGAGCACACCTGTCCTGTTCTCCACTTGACAAATCACTTCCATAAGTTTGTTGCTAAAGTAATTCTAATGTGAAGCAGGCCTGTACTGCCCATCAATTCTAGTTGCTATAAACCTTTGTTACATCACTTTTGTTACAGTGAACAATTGACAAGAACTAAAGTAAATAAAACAAGTGACCTGCCAGCTGACCGGTTTGTTTGTTTGCTTGTTTGTTTATTGATTCCTGAAAAGAAATAGAGAGTGAGAGAGAGAGAGATTTTAACAAAACATTATTTTGCCTTTTTAAAAGGCAATTAATACAAGTTAAGTGCAGACGTTAAAAAATAAATTATACTATACATTTATAGTATACATTTATATAAAATACATTAATTCATTCTGCAACCCATCACTGGAAACACCCATACACTCCCATTCACACACATACACTACGGACAATTTAGCTTACCCAATTCACCTATACAGCATGTCTTTGGACTTGTGGGGGAAACCGGAGCACCCGTTGAAACCCACGCGAACATGGGGAGAACATGCAAACTCCACTCAGAAATGCCAACTGACCCAGCTGAGGCTCGAACCAGCAACCTTCTTGCTGTGAGGCAACAGCGCTACCCACTGCGCCACCGTGCCGCCATAAAATACATTAAAAAAAATAATAAAAACATTACCAATGGAATTACTTTTTTTAGTAACAAGTAATCAGTTGCAATTCAGTTACTGACCATAAAATGCATCATTATATAACTGATGTATAATTTGCAGCTCACTGAAGAGGAATTCATCTGAGTAGGTTTGTGACATGAACCAGCGACCTTCTTGCTGTAAGGCAACCATCCTAACCACTTAGCCACTGTGATGCCCCTATTATAAAGTATGAGTAAAAAAAAAACAGTATATCACAAACTAGTGGCATTGTGGGACCAACCTGTCAAATTTTGGGAGTTAGGTACAAACGGAGATTGGAGCCAGCTCCAAATGGGTGGGATTTGAGCTCTAAGTGGGCTGCAGAAACCTCTATGGGCTTTTGGTTGATTTATTTTAAGGAACACTCCATTTTTTTGTAATTAGGCTCCCCTAGATTTAAACAGTTGAGTTTTACAACTTTTGAATCCATTAAGCTGATCTCCGTGTATGGCAGATCTACGTTTACCCTAAACAACAACTTTTAAGCAACTTTTCCTTTTCTGTCAGTCTTAGCATGATGTACCTACAAAAGTCAAGCTTTAAACTCAAAAATGATCTAAACTTTTTTTTTTTTTGTAGCGAGAGGCTAATGGTCTCCACTAGACCTGGAGATTAACTGAATGGATAAAAAAAAAGGTAAAACTCAACTATTTCAGTGTCATATCACTGGGATGAAGACCTTCCTGACATTCTCCCATTGCCTATTTTTTTTAAGTCTTAAAATCTTTCAACCTATTGTGTTTTTATTAAATTTAACTACCCTAATCCTAAACCTACCCCTTATAGTAATGAAAAACAAACAAACAAACAAACAGTACTTATTGTACAGCATCACAGAAAAACAGATGCTGTGTTGATCTGCACATGCTCAGTAGCTGCAGTAAACATTTAGTGTGATTTCACAAAGTAGGAAATGTTCCTGAATCAATATCTATGTTGATTCTGGAAAAACATTCCAATTATCCAATCAGAATTAAGGGATAAGTGTCAGGTTCTGTGTTTTCCCTTGCCCCAGTGTTCCATGTGCTTCTGTTGTTGTCATCTGATTCCTTTGTTCTGTTTCCCGCCGTTTCCTAATGTTCATTAGTTTCACCTGTGTTCCCCTCCTGTGTCCCATTAGCCTGTGTATATCTACCCCCTAGTCTGTCTCCTTCATTGTCGAGTATTGTATTGCCACAGTGAATTGTCCATGTTTCAGTGTCGCCGGCTTCCCTGGTCTCCAGTTTCCAGTGAGTGTTATTAATAAATCTACGTATTTTGATAATTCCGTGTTTCGTGCTTTTGTGAGTAAAGCACAGCGTGACAGAATACTCGACCCAAACAAAAAGTGCGGCGTGTTTTCCCCCGTTTTATTTTTATAGTCTTTTTTGCCCCAGTGTTTTCTTTTCCTCTCCCCCGTGTTCCCATGGACCCCATCTACAGCCCCGAATTCCTTCTCCTCCTGCTGGAGCAGGGGGAAAGCAGCCTCGAGGACCATACGAGTTTGTACTTGTCAATAGCAAATACCACCAGCTATCCGGACGACGTGCTCTGCGGGTTTTTCAACACCAGCCTTAACACCGCTTGCAGAGCACGGTCGTCCGAAGATGGTCCTCGGGGCAATTTTGCCGCTTATGTGGAGTGGACACTGGCGAGGAATGGATCGACATTCACCGTCTGTGTAGAGGAAGAGCTCGCCACTGCCACTCCCGACCCAGTGACCAGCCCTATACCACCGATCTGCAGGGAACGTTTGCCAGAGCCCACCGCAGACGGAGAGCCACCCACGGTGCGCGAGCCATCGCCAACAAGAGCGACAGAGCCATATACCACCGTGGAGGAGGAGCTCGAGAATCCGTCTGACCAGGTGCGAGAGCCAGCAACATCACCCAAAGTGGGAGTCCTATTGGAGATAGAGGGACCGAGCGAGGGTCCCATCCACCCTCCCACTGCTAACGGTGAGCAACCGCTGGACACCGGGAAGTTACTCATTGACTTCTGGAGCGAAGTCAAGCCCCTTCCGCTGTTTCCAGACAGCAAAGACGTATCTCCGAGTCAACTGTTTCCACACAGTCTTTTAGTTCCTGAAGTTCCCGATGCCCCAAGCTCCAGAGTCATGAGTGACATCCCACCCTCTTCACCTCTGCTCATACCTATGACTGCAGCCAGTCAGCCAGCTCCAGCGCTGCTGCAGTCAGCCAACCGCCCAGCTCGCCCTCAAGCTCCAGAGGTGGAGCTCGCTCGGAGGTGCTGCCTGCCAGCATCGCCCTCTGGAGGGTGTCACCCAGCGTCAGCTCCTCCAACCTCCGAGCTACAGACTCCACCTCGGCCCTTCGACCCTTGTGCTCCGCCTTGGCTCCCTCCTCCCTCGTCTCCGCCGTGGACCGTCAGTCCACCAGGCTCCCTCGTCCCTCCGGCTCCGCCTTGGTCAGTCGTCGCCCTTCCTATGCCTCTGGACTCCACTCCTCTGGCTGCGCCTCGTCGCTCCGTCCGGCCAGCTACGTCGAGCTCCTCCTTCCCTCCAGCTACACCTTGGTCCTCTGTCGCTCTGGCTCCGCCGCGGGCTTCCGGACCCCCGCCGTTGCCTCGTTCGGGTGAGCCGTCTGCTCCACCCCGGCCCTCCGGGACCTCGGCGTCACCTTCACCCTACGGCTCTCCGTCTCCTCCTTGGGCTCCACCACCATCAGCGGCGTCTCCCTCGGTCGGCCCCCTGGAGTCGGCGGCCACTCCTCCTCCATGGCTCCTCCCTTCCTCGACTCCGCCCTGGGCCGTCCTTCTGGCTGTGTCCTGGGTCTTCCTGCTCCAGCTCCCATCCTGGTTTCTCCCTCCTAAGACTCCGCCCTGGGCCGTCCTTCTGACTGTGTCCTGGGTCTTCCTGCTTCAGCTCTCTTCCTGGTTCCTCCCTCCTAAGACTCCTCCCTGGCCCCCTCCCATCCTCCCTTATATTATATTAAAGGCGCGAGGACACGCCTTCAAGGGGGGGGGGGGTAATGTCAGGTTCTGTGGTTTCCCTTGCCCCAGTGTTCCATGTGCTTCTGCTGGTGTCATGTGATTCCTTTGTTCTGTTTCCCGCCGTTTCCTAATGTTCATTAGTTTCACCTGTGTTCCCCTGCCGTGTCCCATTAGCCTGTGTATATCTACCCCTTAGTCTGTCTCCTTCATTGTCGAGTATTGTATTGCCACAGTGAATTGTCCATGTTTCAGTGTCGCCGTCTTCCCGTGTTTCCAGTGAGTGTTATTAATAAATCTACGTATTTTGATAATTCTGTGTTTCGTGCCTTTGAATAAACAACCGTGACATTAAGTTTATGTTTAGGCATACAGTCCAATTACTAATCCCCTCTGATTTTTTTAAAAATAATTTACAGTTAGGGTTAGAAAGAGAAGTCCTTTTTTTTTTTTTTTTTTCTAAATATCTAAAGACTGCTTATGTCAAAACACTGACAATGACTTTTCTTTCCGACATTTAAAAGTTATTTTCTTTTACAGGCATAACTTTCTGGCTGTTCAAGGCATCAAAAATCAGTGAGTGGTAAAAACAATTGAAGACATGTTCAAACCAGCCAGGCTTCAAATCTGAGTTTTCTGTTTAAGATAATATCTACTGCCGCAGTGGCTTTCTTAAGTGTTGCTTTAGTGCCTAAAAATACACAAGCAAACAAATGGATGGGTGCCATTGCTTTTTTCCTGTCGACATCAGCCATGACCAGACTTTGGCCGCTTCATTAATGCCTTTCCTTCGCCTCGCGCTTCAGAAATCCATTAATCATTGAATTGAAAAGTACATCACTCTAGGTCTCTCACTTAATTTATAATGTCGCCTGACAGAAGGCTCTTCATTTGACATAAAAAAAAAAACTGTGGCAGAATTTTCAAGCTCAGCCATTTTGTGTAGTTGAACAGTCAGAAAGAGTTTAACTTTAAAATGTAATTTATTTCCTCCAAGAAAAGGGATAAAATAAATGAAAAACATTTAAAGACTATGGTTAATGTTGTTAACTGATTGTACATTGTTTTGTCAAACCCATCTGACAATAGAGTAATTCTAATTTTTAATATTATATATATATTTTTAATCATGTTTAGCAGCAGAATTTGGGCTGAAAAACGTAAATTCCTATGACGCTGTAAATACAATTCAACCAATATGTATCTTGCAGCAAGCAAAACATACTTACATCAAGCACTGCGATTACATAATGTCATAATTTCATTCATTCATTCATTTTCCTTTGGCTTAGTTCCTTTATTCATCAGGGGTCGCCACAGCGGAATGAACCGCCAACTTATTCAGCATGTTTTACACAGCTGATGCCCTTCCAGCTGCAACCCAGTACTGGGAAACACCCATACACACTCATTCACACACATACACTATGGCCAATTTAGTTCATTCAATTCCCCTATATCTATAATAAATAAATAAATAATATTTAAAAAATTGCTTTATATTTATTTGTGAATTTGTGCAGTTTTCCTTTTAGTTCATTTGCCATTCACTCATTCATAGAGAAATGCATTGCCAATCAAGTTTAAATATCTATTTAAAATGTTTACAATCTTTTTTTAGCATTAACAAAACTACATTTACCATGATGATTTACAGGAAATTCAAAGTCAATTGTCAGTTTTTTTCTCCAGAGGAATTTTTTTTTCTTTTTAAAAATATTTGAAATAAATTTTTATTCATCTAATCAGAAGAATACAGAAAGCAAAGTTCAGTAAAAGAGATATTTAGCAGCTACACGCTGAAAAACCATTAATGCTACAATCAATTTGAAATGCTTTAATATGTTGCAACATAGGCTCATTCTGAAAACGTATTCATATATATATATATATATATATATATATATATATATATATATATATTTCTATATATATTTTCTATATATATTCCTATATATATTTCTGGAGATTGCGAATTATGTAGCCAGAGCTACGTATGGCTGCATTTCATCTTTCAAACGAATGCAATGGTATGACGCCGTTACTTTTCTTGCTTAGCAGCTGACCACTTACCTCCATATAGATGGCTTTTCCGCTGTTACCAGTTTGTCCAATAGCACGACACGTACGTCGGTGGACTTGAGACGCAGAGTGGAGTTGACCATGACGACAGGGTTCGAGTCCGGTGAAGAACGGTTCCAGAAAGTAGGTAAGACAAAAACAAAAGCTAAAAAATAAAATAAACAAGTAAATAACAGGGTGAGAATGTGGTAAAATCTGAAAATGTGGTAAAAATCAGCGGGCTTTTCTTTTTCTGGATTGCTTTTTAAAACACTTTAGGGAAGTGGGTGGGTGGGTCAATCGGTGCTTTTTAAAACACTTTTGGTTGGGTTTAGGTAAGGGGGAGGGTGGGGGAATCAGTCGGTTGGTCAGTCGACAGTGGCCTCTGGTGGGCTTTACTTGAAAACAGCAGGTGTGAATGGCACTCGCGAGAGAAATTTGAGATCTGAAAAAGTGTACACAGCGGCCTCTGGTGCATTCGGGAAAACAAAAACTGAATATGAAATGAATATTTATGTTTCTCTTTAAAGGTTTACATTTCTCTGTGTTTTTTAATTTGATTGTGTCGTTTGCTGTGCTTCATGGGATTGTAGTTATTAAAGCTTGTTAAATACTGTGCACTTCTTATCTTTTTGTCCAATGTTATATACCTTTTGGCTTCAAATCAAAGATTGCAATCATTTGGTTGGTAACACTTTATTTTAAGGTTTCCTTGTTACCGTGTAACTATTCATTTAACTGCAGAGTAATTAATTACTATATGGTTAGGTTTAGAATGCTGGGTTGGCTACATGTAATTATGCAAAAAATATAATTATTCTAATTACTATAGTAAAAACTTAAAAGGATTCACATTGTAGCTTGCTGGTTCAGTTCATGACTTATACATATTTAACAAAGACATTTTCAAAATCCCTATAATAAAAATACTGCCAGAAAAATGTCTTAGTCACGAATGCACATAATAGCAAATCTTGTTTTATCATAATCTGTGTGATGTCACTAACAATCATTTATTGTTTGCACAGGTATTATGGTGTGTACATCATTGACCCCATATTAGCCTACTTCTTTCTCTGGTTTTAAAGTTTGGATTGTTGGATTGTTGAAAAAGCAAAAATGCCTATTTACCTAAAAAAAAAAGAAAGAAAGCGGTGAAGTTGGAAAAGATGCAATACAAACTTTTAAGAGTTGAAGTAAAGTGATAAATCATTTAGATTTCCTATTTAGTAAATATGTGAGGAATATTGAACAATGTGAATGACAAAGAAATGCTATGCTCTGTTAAAGCTTAAGATGGAGAACTCATTTATTGCAAAATGTACATTTGTTAATTGTGTTTTTTTAAAAACTAAAAAATAAATACCCTTTTCTTTCTCTCTCTCTCTCTCTCTCTCTCTCTCACACACACACACACACACACACACACACACACACACACA
>CAIGQV010000641.1:19717211-19732606 GCA_903798115.1 Danio jaintianensis
GAGAGAGAGAGAGAGAGAGAGAGAGAGAGAGAGAGAGAGAGAGAGAGAGAGAGAGAGAGAGAGAGTTCCTGCTGAAGTTGATCTGCTGCTGCCCTTGCTGATGTACAGACCAATCCAATTAGGTTTCACCTCTAGGCTGTGATGGAGGAGCTCGTGCTTCAGACGATCTAGTCCGTCCACACGCACGGCACACACACTCACACTCAAACGCGCACACACAGAGAGAAGCACACGCGCGCTCAGTGTCACTCTGCAGCTCCACACAGTGCGCGCGCCCTCCGCTTTTACGCGTCCGACATCTGCAGACATCCCGACTCACCGTATCAAGCCATCGATGGAGGCTGCGCTTTTAGCGAGGAAACGGAAGCTCTTTTAGTCACCGAAATTTCCACAGACCTCCTCAACCCTCTTTTCGCGTTGAACAAAATGTGGAGCACATATCCGGTCATAACTGAAGCCTCCGGTTGAGAGCTGGGAATCTTGAAGGAAACCCGCAGGCGTCTTTTCTCCCTTTTGCGCACACAGCGGTTTGTATATGCAAACGGTGGTTCACTTCAGCAAGGTAAGCAGTATAGTTAGTTGCATTTGTTATGGCAATTCGTGATGCATGGATGTCACTTGTTTGGGTGGTGAACAGATGAGAAGTGAAAGGAGATTTGTTTTTTTTAAAAACAGGTTGTTGTTTTTTAATAGCGAGGCTACAAAGTTGAAAGCAATCGTGTGTCATTGGCTGCATAGAGCGGGATTGATAGACACTGACGCGTTTGACAGCTCATTATGCGAGAAACTGTTGTACAGATGGACAGACAAGTTGAACACGTAGATATTTTGGGGATGTATATTACTTTATTGCACTGATATGCTGACGTCTAAAAGGAAATATGAATAAATGATTACAGATGATTATTGATGGACAAAAAGATTGTGGATAACTGAAATTGTTGCATCTTTGCAGTTTTTTCTTCAAGAAAATGTACAGTCTGTTCTTAATGCAAATGTTTATTAATCTTGAAATCTATTTTTATAGAATATATTTGATAATATAATAATAATTGATAATACCACTGATTCAATTTGACTTCAAAGATAAATGTCAACTTAAAAAAAATATGTATATAAATAAATAACACTATTGTTGTTGGTAATGTCATTAAATCAGTTCAGTTTGTGCAAAAATAATGAGGTTGTGAAGTTGCTAAATAGTATAGTGTAGAACAAATATGTATTATTATTATTTAAGAAAGAAAAAGGAGAACAGCATGTTCCGCATAATGTCATCTTTTATAACATATCACTTTACATTACACTCCCCAATGTAACATTGATATGATAGAAGCTGGTGATAAATATTGAATGTGGCAACAAGATACAGTAATGCTTGTGTTAATTACTAATTCTCTTTAGTTTCAACATTAAAAGATATGCCACGAGTCCCTCAGTCTAGGCTTTGGTGAAGTAAAGGAGATTAAGTTTCTTCTTTACATACAGGGCACGCTTGGCTGGTAATATGTAAATTGTATCTAATGCTGACATTTAGCCATGCTTCCTAATGTACTTTGCAAAACACTTACAGCACAATCTGACATATCCCTAATGAATCACATAGGAATAAACTGCCTAAATAATGCTGAACTTTTCCGCTGCCTGTACACAAGTTGAAAACAACAGGTGCTCTGAACAGATATCCCAGCATCCTCTCTTGTTGTGTCTTTTTTTTTGCAGCCATGGAGGGACTCGTCTAAAGAGGACCCAACATAGTCATCTTTATCCAGTTGTTCTCTGGTTGATTTTTATCTTCACACCTCTTCCTGGCAAGAGCCGCTTGTCTCCTTGCACGCAATGGCAGAGAAGGCCGGACTGGGGGTCCCGAAACCTGGAGGCAGATCTGTGTCTTCGCTTCCACCCGAGCCAATTGAGATCATCCGGACCAAAGCCCGTTCCAGGAGGGTCCGAATCAATGTTGGAGGCCTCAACCATGAGGTCCTATGGCGGACATTAGACCGACTTCCCAGAACCAGACTGGGCAAGCTGAGAGACTGTAACACCCACGAGTCTCTAATAGAGGTCTGTGACGACTACTGCCTGAACGAGAACGAATACTTCTTTGACAGACACCCTGGGGCGTTCACGTCCATCTTGAATTTTTACCGAACTGGAAAGCTGCATATGATGGAGGAAATGTGTGCTCTGTCTTTCGGGCAAGAGCTTGATTACTGGGGCATCGATGAGATCTACCTGGAGTCGTGCTGCCAGGCTCGCTACCATCAGAAGAAAGAGCAGATGAACGAGGAGTTGAGGAGAGAGGCAGAGACTCTGCGAGAGAGGGAGGGAGAAGGGGAATTTGATAACACCTGCTGCCCAGAAAAGAGGAAAAAACTTTGGGAGCTTTTGGAGAAGCCAAGTTCCTCGGTTGCTGCTAAGGTAAGGCTAAGCTTCCCAATAATCATACAATACAAGCACTTTAATTTTTGTAATGCAGTTCAGTTCGACTTCGGTTGTGTGTTCTGTTTTGTTAGTACATTAGGTTGTTTCAGAGGAGCTGTTCCAAAACCTAGTGTTTTTTTGCTTGGTGTCCTAACTGGTGTCATAAATAATAGATTTGGAGTAGTCTACTTTGGTTGTACTACACAGGAAAGTACTCTAGTAAGCATAAATTCTGTTTTGTTCTATTCCAAAACTTTGTAGCTACTTTGTTCACAAATAAGATATCAGGAATCTAAGAATGAAACCTCATAAATGAGGGATTTGAAGCACTTTTGATGGGCTGCTCCTCATAGGGGAGCGTTTTGATGTTTGAGTTTCTTGACATTAGCATGTCGCTAAGCTAAATGTGGTCACATTTACCAATGTTCAGATTGCCTTGGGTGAAATCCAGTCATTTCAACAGGAACTGCAACTGGGAATTTTGTGTATTTAAGCACAAAAGGTCTTAAACTGATTTTGTAACAGGTTCATGTTAGGTGCACAAACGTACCGCTTTGACCAACAGAAAAACTGTTTGGTTTAAAAGTGACTTTGATGGTACCACTACTTTGGTGGTATCACTACACTATTTTATTTGAAAATGTACTTTTATTTCTTATGATATTTTGCCCTGAAAATTGATAACATGGCCCTCTTTACCTTAACATAGCAGGAACAAATTGTGTTGGGTTAGACAGTCAGTATATTGCTGAAATATTTTTATCAGTATTTATATCAGTAAGATTATTAGTATTTTTTTTTTTTTAAGAATCTATGTCACATTTTTTTTAAGTAAGAATAAAAACAATATACAATTGAAGTCAAAATATTTAGCCCCCATCAAAAATTTTAATACTTTTTCAAATATTTCCAAAGTGATGTTTAACAGACCAAGGGGATTTTCACACTATTTCCTATTATATTCTTTCTTCTGGATATTATCAGGCCTCTTAAGAATTTTTTTTTTCTGATTGGCTACAGAAACAACTGTTGTCCAGTGACTTGCCTAAGTAATTTAATGCATAGTTAACCCAATTTACCTAGTTAAGACTTTAAATGGCAAGTTAAGCTGAATACTTGCAAATTAACAAGTAAAATACGATGTACTGTTTTAATGGCAAAGAAGACAATCACAAAATGCATTGCAATTAACACATTTTTGTTTTCATACGTATTGGAGTAAAATATATATGTAAAACATATAATGACCTCTATGTTTAGTATAAAACACAAATGAAGATTTAGCTTATAACATATCTATTAGATTTATTATCGTGTTTGCCATAATGGGTATATTAATTGGAATACATTTTGGTATAGTCTTCTCACCAGTGATACACAATACCACTTTGTCTAAAATTGTGTAACAACAAAAACAGATTAAAAAAGGTCTCACTAGGTTTTGGAACAGAATGGTTATATCTGGATATTAAAATTGCTCTGGTGGTAACAGACAGATCTTAATTGATTATGTTTATGCCTACTGGAAAAAAAATGTTGCGCAAACATATTGTTTGGCAAATTGGGTACAATGCTAATTTCAGTTTTGACCAGAATGCAAAGTGCAATCAGTAGCGCACAGTCAGAATGGAAGCAAAAAAAATGTGATACGTGTTGATGCTGCAAAGGATTTGGTCAGTGATAGAAGGGTTTGTTTTTCCATTACGGATCACAGACAGTTGGCACTGGTTGGCAGTTAGCTGTTACATGCAATGAGTGCAAAAGCAAATCTGCCTGTTGAGTCAGACTGATCATGTGTGTCACATTTAAAACACATCAACATTTCATGCAGAAAATGTCATGTTATTGTTTGTATTAGGGCTGGGCAATATGACAAAAATGTCATATCATGATATAAGCCATCTCATATCCTGATAACGATATATCACAATATAGTAGCATTTCTGTAAATTCAATCAATTAATAGTTTGTATACAGTATACTGACCACATGTAAAGGACTATTTCATTTTCCAATTTAAAGTACAGAAATTTACTCATTCACTCATTCATGTGATCATATTTCTCACTTTATTTAGAATTTCATATTAATATTAATGTGAATTATTAATCAAATATAAACCAGTTTTCAAAAACAAAAAATGTAGTGCTAAATAAAATGCAAAATATAAACCTTGTACTTTTAAGACTGCAACTTTCTCACATTTCTGTCTGCATCCCTGTCATGGCGTGTAATTTTCCGCTCATATAAATTATGAAAAAGTAAATATGTATTTTGTGACACCATGAAATAAATAATAGAGCATAATATGAAACGCTAGATTTTTCATTTTGTCTATACTTCATATATAACCTTATTCCACAGCGCTAGTTTGCATATGTAATAAGGGGCAAGTTTTTTTGTTTGTTTGTTTGTTTGTTTGTTTTTAAATGGCTTACACAATGCTACTTCTATCCGATTACATTCATTTGATCATTCATTGTACTTGCTCACAATGCAGAGACAAACAATGGTTGTATGTCCCCTAATGTCTGCCTGTAACTAAGGGTGTATCTCCATCAACCATTGGCTGGGAACATTGATGAAATTCAATCACTGATCATTTACGAGAGTATCTCAGTGCCAAAAAGGTTTATATTTCACGTCTGAGATAGACAGCATATCATAAAAAAACACCCTCATAAAGTATGACAAAAGTGCACAGCCACGTGAGACAAAACGAACTGAATACAGTTGTTAGCACAAGCGTTTTGGACGTCCTGCAGTATGTGTTGGTTTTAGCACAAATGCAGTGTCATCTGTTTTGTTGGACATTTCCTCCACCTATATGGGAATCATGGCTGATTCAATTTCAGCCTGCCTCCACCCACTTAATTTATGATACAGGCTCATGATGGAAAGTGCAGGAAGATTGTGGTAATATAGAAGGCAACGGCTGCTTCCTGCACTGGGTGTGGATTATAAGAGCTCAGACACTCACTGTGGTCGGGGAACACTGTGGTAATGCCTTGATTTTTACCTCTCAGGCAAGTGAGGGAGAGTCATTTGTGTTTGTCAGTGCTCCGTTTCGGCTTTCTAAACAGCATGCAAAGGCACAAAGGGAGGAAATTACATGCTTGGAGTGTATGGCGTGTGCGCGCCCAAATGTACGAACAACAGCTTGCTCATAGATCTTTGCCTTAGAGCTTCATGCAGTTTGAATGAGGGAAGCCTCTTTATATTCACAGGAAATACCCTCATTTCAAAATTTGTGCATGTTGCAGGGAAACTAATTTAAAGATGAAGAGATTCATTTTTTTGTGGCATCAAACAGAACGATGGTGGAAAGCGTTGCAAAATTGTGATTCATTTTAAAGATAAAGTTTAATTTAAGTCAGATTATCTTATACATTTATTTATTTTTTATGCTGTTTGCTGTCTTCTTTTTTTAGTTTATTTAATTTAGTTTTAGTATTTTAAGGCTGCAAGTTAATGGGCTCTATAATACACATGGCGCAATGCGTATGCAAGTGTTTTTTGCCAGTTTCAGCCTGGCATATCATTTTCATGTCCTGCACCATGTTGTTTAAATAGCAAATGTATTTGTGCCCATTTGTGCGCCCATGGGCTTATTGGTATGAAAAGGAGGCGTAACAAGGCGCATTGTTGGTGCACTGCTATTTTGAGGCAACTGAAAGGTTTTTTTTAAAAAGTGCATAAATGATATGTGCCTATAGGCGGGCACATAAACGTGCATACAGTACATCTTGCTTATTACACACACAGGGATGCACAGCAGCACACAAACATTTTTTATTTTGAAAAATTAAAGGATTACAATGTAAAATTATTATTGTTTTCATAAATATAAAAATTTCTATATTATAAAGGATAGTCATTGCATGTATCAAAATTAGTCCACCTACTTATTTGCAGCAATGACAAAAAACATTGGCTAATTGCAGATCTGTTTCCTCGCTAGTGAAGCATTAAGGTTTTCCACTTACAAATTCTCTCATGTAAATTGTGTATCCGCCATGGCGCGACTGCATCTCGCTCTCAAAGGGAATGGGTGATGAGACTCTGATTGGTTTTATTCACATTACACCCATAACTCATTAAGAGAAAAAGCACAACCCTTTTAGACCGTGGGCATGGCGTGCTGACCATTTTTCCAACCCTTAAAATAGTAAAAACAGATGTGCCATAAGTGCATCTGCAACATGCGCTCTAAAAAATGTGCTTAGATCATTAAAATAGAGCCCTCTGTGCTTACAACTACACATTAAAATTAATTTGTGAATGTTTTTAGTTTTTTTAAGTGAACGTTGCAGTTTTGGATGTACCTTTTTACCTTTTCACCATCATTTTTTCTTCCGATTTTTGGATATGTTTAGGATATTTTTGGCAATGATATTCTGAAATGAAAATTACTGCTCACACAGATCTGCAAAAACTACTAAAAAGCTGCATTATGCATGCCAAGTCAGCTTTTGCAATGTCACTTTAAAAAGAAATACTATGCATCTGCAAGTCGTACACCATTGTTGTTTTGTTTGTCATATGCTGAAGATCTATATGCATATGCATGTCTCCCTGAGATAGGGCTGCACAATTAATCGAAAAAAAGACCACGATCTTGATTCGACCCCCTACGCGATCTTAATGCAGCGTCTCTACAATTCCACCAATTATATTTTCAAGTTCGGGAGAAGCAAAAAGGAGGTCACACAAGTCTTCACATTGTTTTACATACATTGCTCAGCAACGTGGACACCCCCAAATGGTGTTGAAAGAGTCACATACTGTATTTATAAGGTATAATTCACCCAAAATGTAATTTCTGTCTTAATGTAATGATGTATTCGCAGCTGCGAAATCACACGTGAGATGAAGCACTGTTTGTTTACTACTGAGAGGACACACGCATGCCCGCAAATGATGTACTTTAGTGAATGGAACCTGCATAGGCTGTGAATAACAGGTAATAAAGTTGTAAATAACGTTCAGTTTGTTGTACAGAGCGATCGTTTGGGAGCCGCGCGGGAAGTATGATTTGCATGTATGTTTTTTTTCCTCAGAGTGACAGCAGCCATGACATAAACCGCACTCGGCAGTGAAAGTGAAACCAAAAGCGTGCACATTATTTAAATGATCATATCACTTTTTAGAGTTATGATTAAGACAAGCATTTGATATGTTTTTTTCTTTCATAGCGAACACAAACAGTTAACACTTTAACAGTGTCAGTATAACTACTCTAGCCTATATAATGTTGAATATAATGCAAAAGGGCATCTGATAATGACAAATGTCTGATTTTAGTATTGGAAAAATGGTCTAGTTGTCACGCTGTGCTCTGCACACAAAGGCACGAAACACGGGAGTTATCAAACACGAAGATTTATTCATAAACACTCACTGGAAGATGGAGACACGGGAAGCCGGAGACACATGGACAACACACTGTGGCAATACAATACTGGACAAAGGAGGAACTAAACTAAGGGGGTATATATACACATGAGGGATAATGAAACACAGGTGAAAACAATCAACATTAGAAAACGGCGGGAAACAGAACAAAGGGATCACATGATGACAACATGGAATAGACACCTGACACTAGTAATGTTGTCAATGACAGATTGCAAGCATATGTGTCTAACATAATAATTCAACTTTGGAATTATGAATGGTTGTATTTTGATGCCATCACTTTACTGTGCATTAACAACCAGGAAAAATGTAAAGTCTATTCCAGTCCACCATTTCAAGTCTATACAAAATTTAGCATTTTAACCAACTGTAGACCTACACATAGGCCTAATATTATTATTGTTGTTTTACCATATGTTTGAGAATAACAATAATAATAGCCTACTCATATTAACCTTTATTTTACATTTTCAGAATCGTGAAAAAAATCGCAATCTTGATTTTAAGCAAAAAAAAAATCGTGATTCTCATTTTAGCCAGAATCGTGCAGCCCTACTCTGATGTTAATGGTGTTTTTTCAGAAATTGTGTATTTTCAGAACTACAAAACTGTTGCTGTGTAAATAAAATTACCCCAAAAATTCAAAGATTACCTCAAAAATATTTGTTTATATTATATTAAAAAATTCCAAAAAAAAACGTGATGTAAAAATGTCAAATGTGTTCATTTGCTATTAGTAAAACAAGCAGATATTGCTTATTCTCCTTGACTGCAAATGGTTGGACAATCAGTAAACCCTTTAAACCAAATTACTTTAACCTACAGAACATATAAAGAAAAAGAAAGACTAAGACAGAGAAAAAAAAAAGCTCTGTTAGGAAATGATGCGCACTTTCCCTGGCCAGTGAAGGACCATTACGTGCTCAAATCCTGCTCCTAGCACTGCGACACTGTCCACACACATGCAGAGATCTCATTACATCTCCTCAGAGGAATCTCCACTAATGTGTCCAAACATTACAACACCGATCAATCATTTACCACATTACCTTCACAGTGAACACAGTTTAAAAATGGAAACATAGGGGGTCCTATCTGGGGTGTGCGATGTTTGTCATTAACAATAATACCATAATTGTTGAATAAACATTGAAAGAGATGACATGATTGAGCATGCCGTTCATAATAATGTTTTCTTTCATGCAAAAATGGGAAAAACAAACAAAAACAAAATATTAGCATGCAACAGATCAATAAACAAGAAGTTTAGACAATAGCTATGTTTCAATCCAAAGATCCTTAAATTTATGTGCAAAACTGGAATATCACGTAACACATTTGCGAATAAAGCATCATTTCCATCCAATGAGTGAAAGAGAAGAAAAGCCGCCAATCCTACTTAGATGTGTGCATGCGTTTTTTAATGCGCATTTAAAAAAGGTATGCTCATGTATGCTTCCAAAATGTGCACAAACATAGGTGGATGGAAACATATCTTTTTATTTTATTGGTCCTCAACAGAAAATTATCTGTCCGATATATTAAAGCCACTAAACTATAGAAAAGTTCTACTAGAAGATCCACTAGAGATGTCTGCTGCACATCATTAGACTTTTGACTGGTACCTTTCACAAAATGTATTTTTATCAGTGAATTGATTATCAGCTACCAAATGTGGAATACAGTAATCAAATCAGACAAAATTTGCTCCTGCTCATGAGGAATGTGTACTTAGTGGCCAGCAGACTCCCAGTGCCTATGAAGTGTGCCATTTGGGATTGGTTGGGTAAATGAATCGGCTGTTTTTAACTAATCATTTGAATTAATGATTAAATGAATCACTCATAAAGCTAGGGACTTGTCACCAGCAGAAGGTTTATTACAATATATATATACTTATCCATGACAAAATATAATTTAATTATGTTTATATATTATCATTATTGCACACCCCCATTCAAAATACCACAATATACCACATATTTTGAGAAACTGATGGGCTGGAGAGATACATACAGAAAAAAACTGTGGTAAACCAACTGAAAACTCAGCATGCTTCACTCCCAAATCAGCTTCAAACATTCAACATGAATTATAAATGCAATGGTCAGCTTGCACACAAGCACAGGTTCACAAACACGCACACATGCGGCTAAGTCTAATGTTGTGGTCTTGACTTACAGAGGTAACATTCACAGAGGAGAGAGAATCATTTGGGATTGTTGCACCTTGACACTATACACCTATAAATAGGCAGTCGGCTAATGCAACAGTAGCCTTAGGAGCGGGTACAGAATTTCCATTCAGCAAGGGGATTTGTAAGAGGACAAAAGATATAGGAAGTCCTTCATGGGACAAACTGAGAAGAACTGGTAACAGTGAAACAAGATGCATTAATCCAAATGAGAGCAATTCATCTTCATTAGGACCCTCTCATTTATATTGAAATATAGTTATCATCTAAACTGTAGATTAAATATAGTTTAGTTGTTGGTCGACCACATTAATAAATCATGCTGGACATGATGAAAGTGCAGTTTTATGTACAGTAGTGTTTGTGTGACGTTATGTACTGTATGTTCATACATTATACATTAAACCATCTGTCCACATCTGCAAGATTTTTTTCCTCCAGGAGCTAATGCACACAGGGGAAGAGCATGTGTCTTGTATTTCATTATAATCAGGATTGTAAATAAATGTACAGTAGTGGCTGTAAATACTGCATTTGAAGTGATGGTGGACCGTATTCCTTCTGGATTTCCTACTCCTTCAGGTGCTCCACAGTAAATGTGTCATTGTATAATTTATATTGCCGTATAATTGACTTTTGATATATTTCCTGCAAGTCTTCAATGACATTTTGATGTATGATTTCATAATCATTATTATGAAGCATTTGTTTGTAGTTTTTAGATGTACATACAGGTATATGTGTGTTTATATTGGTTGGACAATGAAACTGAAACTGATGCTGGTAGAGATGCTGGTGTTTCCTGGGTCGCTCCTCCAAAACACCCCAAATCTGATGACTGTGCAGGCCAGGGGAGATGTTCAACTTCACTTTCATGTTCATCAAACCACTCTGTCACCAGTCTTGCTGTGTGTATTGATGCATGATCGTCCTGATAAATGGTACTGCCTTCAGGATACAATGTTTGAAGCATTGGGTGCACATGGTCCTCCTCAGTAGTCCTTGGCAGTGATGCGCTCATCTAGCACAAGTTTTGGGCCTAGGCAATGCCATGATATTGCAGCCCAAATTGTCACTGATCCTCCCCCATGCCTCACTCTGGGCATGCAACAGTCTGGGTGGTACACTTGTTTGGGGCTTCTCCCCACCGTAAGTCTCTCGGATGTGGGAAAGACAGTGAAGGTGGACTCATCAGAGAACAATGCATGTTCCACATTGTCCACAGCCCAAGATTTTCACTGCTGGCACCATTCAAACTGACGCTTGGCATTGGCACAAGTGGATTTCAGGAGGATTTTAGTATTTTTGTTATGTTTTGTTGCTGTTACTATTATAATATGTTGATAATACGCCTACTGTATATTGTTTTTATAATTTTAGTTTTAGTTACTTTAGTGCATCAAGCCAC
Source organism: Danio jaintianensis (assembly GCA_903798115.1). Taxonomy (NCBI): domain Eukaryota; kingdom Metazoa; phylum Chordata; class Actinopteri; order Cypriniformes; family Danionidae; genus Danio; species Danio jaintianensis. The sequence goes on from CAIGQV010000641.1 coordinate 19,728,656, forward strand.
TCAAATGTATAAATCTGGGCTACAACTGCACTTCACACACTTTACCACTTGGTAGCATGAACAATTACAAAATTACGTTGTGTTTCATAATCACCCCAAAACTACCTTAATTCTTCAAAATAAACAGAAAATGGTAGTAAGGCCCTAAAGCTCGCTCAGTGTTTGCTTGGTTCATAATTTGTGATTTATTTATAGTCTCATATGTCTCAGATGTGCGCAGTGCCAGTGTATCTTAGTTATTGCAGAGTAACAGCTGTGCCCTGTAGGTTTAATTGACTGACGCAGAATTGCAGAGCTCACTCAAACTGAAGTTCAGAACCTGATGGAGTATACATGCTAGAAATGTCATTTTCACATGTTCAGCTAATGCACCTCACGTATTTATGCCCACGTTTCAAACAGAATTATGGGACTAAAATATGCCACAAATCTCCGCCACACTGGAGCTGGCACTCACAGGCTGATTTAAATGAACTTGTTTTGATTTAAAGGAAGAGTTCAGGCTCAGTTAATGCCAGCTCAGTATATTTGTCGCCATCTCAGATATAGAGGAAGACCCGTAATGATGAAGAATGAATGGATTTTGATTTGGTGTCTCTACTATAGGTTTAAATTTATTTTTATTCCTTTCCTTTAGTTTTGTAGTGTTAAAATTGTATTTTATTTTTACCATATTACTACTGTACTGACAAATATTGTCAAATGAAAATCTTAACTAAATTTCTCTAGACATTATAAAGTTATCAATACTAGTGTTGTTTATTGACATTTTCATGTTTGATGAATGTTGGGTAGAAAATGTGAATCATTTTTTAAGGTTTGTGTCAGAAAACTAAATTAACTAAATTTAAACTTTGTTGCCATTTTATTTAATTATTTTATTAGGTTTTAGTAGTTATTTTTCTTAATAGTTTTTTTTGTAATGCTAAGGCTAATGTGTTAAATGATAAAATAATAGTGACAAATTATATTTGGTGGCATTTTAAAACAAAAACACTTTTTTGGGATACTTTTATTTTAAATGATTCAGTTTTGTCATTAAAACGTATTTCTGTTTAAGTTTTTTATTAGATTTTTAAATTTGAGTGTTTTTATGCTGTTAAAGTTATTGTGTTAAATTATTATTTAAACAGCAAAGGGAATTTGTCAGGGTTTCCTAGTATTGTTTCTGTCTGTTTATTAGCCTTTTCTTGTTTAATAAATGTGGGCAACAACATTTTAACCCTTTACTAAAACTTTAGTAGCAACAAATAAAATTAATTTGTGAACTACTGGTGTTTTGGACTTTTTTTATTTAATGTTTTTTTAAATTACAGTGGCTTTTACAAAATAGGTTGCATTTGACTAAATGTCACAAAACTGATAAAAAAAGATACGGCACACAAAAACAGATTTAATGTACAAATATCATTACAAATAATGTAAAATAGGCCACCGATAGCCTTAAATAAAAAGAAAATTTAGCAAACATTATAAACATTTATTTTAGTTTACCTTAATTTACAAAAAAAAAGAAATAACTACATTTAACAAAATACAAAACAGAAATTGTCGAACGATGATCTGGTGAATGCAGCTAATGATTTATTATCTGGAATAATCTGTTACTAATTAAAACAACCTGTGCCTTTTTCATTTTCCATTGTTGCTGTTTTTGCTGTTGCTGTTATTTTTTTAAATGAAAAGAAAGATGATCCTGGTGTACTATATTGTTACATTTTTGTTACATCTTAATAAAAATTTTGTTAAAACATACAGAGCAGAAAAGGTATGTGTATTTATACTGAATATTAAACTTCAAGCTTAAATATCTTTTAAGCAAAACTGAAATTGTAATAGTGTGCACTAGCTTTCTCGTTTGCCCTGAAAACAAATACATGACTGCACATATTGCACGTACAGTACATGAACAGGCGACTGTGGTCTGTTCCCAATAAAGTCTCAGCCAGAAGTCGACATGACTCTTCACTATTATCAGAGAAGCAGCTGGTGCATCTAGCGTTTATTACTCACCTTTCATCCGTGAGAATTGTGTTTTGTTCTAAAAAAAAGCCTAACTTTCTGAGAACATGGATCTTCTTCCTTCTTCTACGGAAGCTTTGATTGTTGAAGTTGGACTGTGCTGTAGTTTTTGTGCTTCAAAGCCATTACTTTCGTTGAGACAGAAAACGTCAGGCATTATTTTGCAGTTTGCTTGTGCGCTCTGCGGTTGTGAACGTATCAGAAGTTAAAAGAGCATAATCAAGACACCAAACTGACTTTCAACAACACAATGTCCCTATAGTCGAGGACCCCTCCAGTCCAACTGTCATTTACAGAGCAAACACAGCCTCTTCTACACTGCGCTAGTGTAGTTACATAACACTTTCCAGAGAGACCTAATCAGCATAGGCTAACATTTAGTTGCCACGTCCTAAATCCTCTTTACGCATTCAAAATCAGATAAGAACTCTTGGATTATGGGTACCAGCAGCTCCTCTGGCTTTGTATTGCTTGCGGAGCATCGTGATTGAAGGGGATGTTCCAGACTTTGACCTTTGTTTAAAATGTGATCTAGAGAAAAAATCATCATTCTGCTCTCAGTAATGCATTTGAATGCTTGAGCATTAACATTCAACTTACGGATATACAGTAATCGGATTTGTGTGGTGCTTACATATCCGTTTAACTCGATTATAGTCATAAAAGCTTTGTTTTGTCATTATTTACTTTTCCTCATGTTTTTTGAACTGAGTGGCTTCCATTCATCTGTGGAACGCTAATGAATATGCTTGGCAGAATGTTCAAGCTTTTCATTTTTTTATGTAAATCAGATGATTTTTTTGTGTATGTGTGTATTGTGTGTGTGAACCTACACTGGTCTTATGGTTTGGTTCAGTTGCGATTATCATGGCATTTATAGCAAATAAACTTGTGCCTAATGTAAATATTAACCCTGCTTGCTTTTTGAGCATTGTCGAGCGAGTTCTTAAATGCCTATGATTGTCATTGTGTTGACACGCTCATCAGAAAAAGCTCTAACGGTCAGCGCTGTTCACCAAACAGTGACTCAGACACTAAAGTACAGCCGCGGCTACCACAGCTGATCCATGATAGATGTGGTAGAATCTCACTCTGCAATTAAATAGTGGCTTCTGGGTTCTTCTGTAACTTCAGTATCAGTGAAAAACTGTCCAGCAAACTCACAATCAGTGAACTGCACAGTTGTATGCTTTTTAAGTAAAAAAAAAAACTCGCCTCCCTTGCCATAGTTATGCTACCATGACATGTGACACAATCACGTCAGTCAGTAATAACCGGTTATGATCTATTACTAAACCGTCTGCTTTGCGGTGCATTGGAGAAACAATTAATTTAGCTCTATTCACCTAAAATCCTGACACTTCAAAATGTTTGTAAAAAGGTAAAGAATAAAAACAAAAATCCATATGAATGAGGTGGTTTAACTCAGGTCTTCTAAAGAGATTATTTACTTAACATAGATATTAATGTACATAAGCACAAGCTTAATATCTGCTTGACTTCACATAAGAATGAATCTCATTGGTTCTCAAGCATCAAGCAAGCATACTTGAGCTTCTGTAACCAAATGTGTTCACTTATAACTGTAAATAAAAGCCTACAGTATTTTAAAGCTGCACAGCTTTTAATCATCCTCTGCTCAAACACTTTATTTACTTTTTGATCTATTTGAGGTTTTGAGTAAATAAAACCAATCCTTTATATGTATATATATATAAAAAAATATTACATTTTGTGTTAAGATGATGAACATTTCTTATGGGTTTGGAATATTATTTTCTTTTTTGGGGGATCAATCAATCAATCAATCAATCAATCAATCAATCAATCAATCAATCAATCAATCAATCAATCAATCAATCAATCTTTCCTTCCTTCCTTCCTTTCTTTCTTTCTTTCTTTCTTTCTTTCTTTCTTTCTTTCTTTCTT
>CAIGQV010000641.1:19732616-19754473 GCA_903798115.1 Danio jaintianensis
TCTTTCTTTCTTTCTTTCTTTCTTTCTTTCTTTCTTTCTTTCTTTCTGAACCAACCACTCGCATTCCAAATAAACTGAATGACAGGCTATATACTGCACTACCATGTGGCCATTTTTCATTTCGTCAAATAAACCCAGTACAGAAAATTGCTACATTTATAGGTTGTAGAACAAGTGATGGAAATGGCAGAGTAATTATAAAATGGTGCTGGGATAATGCTAACAGTCACAGAGAGCACTAACACCAGACACAAACAAATCAGTGTAAAACGACATGGTGATATGATTCAGGAGGCTCAGATTATCTCAGGAGCTTAAGGTATCTGATCCCATTTGGCCTGTGCAGGACCTGTATTTAAGGACTCTAGGGTGAATGCACAGTACAGTAGGAAGCATAGATTTTTATTTTTATTTTTATCAAAGGAGCAGGACTTACTAAACTGTAGAAAGAGACGAAATATCACTGGCTTTATATAAAAAAAGAGGACTTGCCTCTTCCTATTGACTTCATTCATTGATCTGCACCAATGAAATCCGTTGGCATTTCTGATTTGCTGTTTTAATTATTTCACACATAACCCAGAAATCAATGGCCCCGGTAATTACAAAAGCATGGAAGTGTAAAAAAAAAAAAAAAAAAAAAAAAACATGACTTTTCACACCCATCTCAAGACAAATATGCTTCACGCTTAGTGCTTTGTTTTAATGGCCCGGCAAGAGAGTTTGCTGGCGGGAGACTTCAGAAACGTTGACCGGGGGTCATAACAACCCAATGAGATGCCATGCTGTTGCGTGGCATGGCTTAATTTTATGTGCTGCTGTGATTAAAGACAACAAAGACACAAGTATGCGGTGAAAATGCAGCCTTTATGTCTAATGTTAATGAAAGGCTGCTGGTTAATTTGATGATTTGTCTGGCAAAAAATAAATGTGAGGAGAATTTTAATTTATCAAGAAAAATGTGTATCACTTACATCAGTAAAAACATAGATCAAAGTCATGTCCAAGAGGGAGAAAAACATTTAATTAACTAAAAAAAAGTTTTAAGATTTGGGTTTTGAAGTTTTTGAGTCAGAGAAGCACTGAATGACGACGTCTAGCTCTTCTAAATGAGGCGATGGTCTAGTAGCTCTTTACTGAAACCCTGAAAAGATCTGGTATGGTTTTTCAGTGAAACCCTTAGAGAATAATTTTGACCTCTCTGTGCTTTAAAAAATAAAGAAGAAATGTGTTTGACGCAGGGGTGGTTCTGAAGGAGTGGCACAGGGTGGAATGGAAACAAAGCTGTTGTTAAAATATCAATTTTATATATTAATTGATTAAAGTTACTGTTTTAATGTTCGTTTGTTGACTGAATTGTTTTCAATTAAATACCAAATAAAACTTCGCTAACACTTTATTTTAAGGTGTCGTTGGTAGACATGTTCCATGTACTTACTATAGTAATTACAGTTAATTATGCAAAATTACATGCAACTAAACCTAAACCTAGGGTTACCCTAAAATTAATAGTTATACTGTAGAAAGGACACCTTAAAAAATTACATTTATTGTTACATGTACTTGTTTCGATGAAATCTGTTGTTTAAAATGATTCATTAAATATGAATGGCAAATTTTAAATCCTGGGAGATACAACTCATAATATTCTAAATAAATCATTATTTCATTTTCCTTTGGCTTAGTCCCTGATTTATCAGGGGTCGCCACAACGTAATGAACCGCCAACTACTGTTTTATGCAGCGGATGCCCATTCTAAATAAATAAAATATATAAAAAATATCGAGATGATTTGAAAATGACATAAACTTATTTATTGCTCATCAATGTCCACTCCTACCTTTTTAAAAGAACGAGGCTCATTTTACAAGTCACCTAGAGTTTTTTTTTTATCTATTTTTAATCCATCAGTTGATCACCGGGTCTGGTGGGAGACCTTAGAATTTAGCTTAGCATAGATCATTGGATTGAGTTAGACCATTAGCATCACACTCAAAAATGTGAAAAAAAGTAATTTAATGAGTTCCTATAGCCATATCGACCTAGAAAATAACATCTTTTCGTTTTCCATCGGTCTTCGTAGTACACACATTTTTAAAACTTTTTTTTTTTTTGGACCAAGATGCTAATGGTCTAATCTGATTCAATGATTTATGCTAAGCTACACTTAAAGTACTCCTGCCAGAACCGGTGATCAGCTGAATGGATTCAAGAATGATAAAACATAACTCTAGGGGAGCTGTAAAACAATTTTTTAAAAAGTAAAGTGTTCTTTTAAGGGTTAAAATAAAGTGTAACAAAAATGTCCTCTAATCCACTACCCTGCATTTTCAAAAAATATTTGATATAAACAATGTTTATATTAAATATGCTCTTCTTGTACCCTTGCATTATTTATTTTGACATTATTTAATCTACCTTTGTGAATTGTTATTTAAACAGCAATAATTGAGGGTCATTCTCATTAGTATGCAACTGAATGAGTCCTATCCGATAAACTTCTGGCTGGTTTTCTTCCAAGATCCAACACACCACTACCAAATGTCAGACTGTACCTCCTCTCTGAGCTTCATCTTTCCTTTATTTTGCTGTGAAATCTTGCGTCCTGTCATCTTTCAGGCTTGAGGAGACAGGGTGGCGTTGGCACCTGATGCAGCACTTCTATATTTGGCTGGCAGTCAATCATGTTTGCACTGTTCCTCCAGGTGCCCCTGGCGTGATATGCCACCTGCTGCTGGTCACTGTCAGGGGGCAGCAGGTTTGTCGCGAGCATATCCTTCATAAACACTCACAGCACGAGCGGGGCAGATGATTGATGAACTAATTGAGTCCCCAAAACATTGCGTTAGCTGTTAGTGATGGCCCCTCCGGTTGTTTCTGTCCTTGCGTTGAAAAATAAAACAGAAGAAACAGGCAAAACAGAATTGTGAAGAAAAGCCCAGTGTTTGCAGTGTTGCTATGAGGATCTGGAAGAGTTTGGCATTCGGGTGCGAGTCTGACTGATTTCTTCAGCTAATGACTGAGCACAATAACACTTACCAGCTTGAAATAAAATGACGGGCATTTAGATGGAAGGAAGGAAGGAAGGGGGAATGTAACTGCAACTGGACATCCTTTTTCATTCATTATTTAATTATGTGAAGGAGGATCCTTGTTATTGTTAATAGTGCTGGCTTTGTTTTCTATGCTGGTTTTCTACATATGCAATTTACATGTTGTTATATAGATTTTATTTTAGTATTACAAAATACTTTATTATAATTTGACAATTGTGTTATTTTTATATTAACAATTGACAATATATATGTTTGCTTTGCAAAAGCATTTTTTACACATTATTTGTTTTATATAAATATTGAGTGAGTGAAATTACACGTACGCTTATTTTTTTTAAAGCAAATTAATCAACTTAAAATTTGGTGAATTATCAATGATCACAAATAGTCACCCGTTTTTAAGACAATTCATCTGCTTCTAAAAGGTGAAATTTTAATAAAAATAATGATTTTTTTTCTCTTCCACGTGATATACAGTAATTAACACTTTTAGCAGTGTAGTTTTTGTGCGCAGTTATCATCTTAATCCGTGTGAGAGTCTGAACGTGTGCGTGAGAGAACAGGAACAGATGATGTTACCCAGCAGCCCCTCAGACAGACTTACATGCGCTCCTTGTTTTCTTGGCACCACGATTGCCGGTCCACTCTATAACTAACCCATCTGCCCATTTGCCAAACTGAAACACTAGTTGAGAGTCATGTTGAAGGACATTAAAGGAAGGAATGAGTTACTATTCTGTTTGAACATTTATGGTGATTTATTTTTTTTCTGGGATATATTGTATATTGTGATAAAAAATAATTAGATTAGCCTTTGTTTAGTCAGTTTAAAATCAAAACAATTAGATTTTTTTTGTGATTATTAAATAATATTAAACACAAAAATAAATTTAGTCTAATATAATATTTGTGATATAGTAAATAAGATATATAAAGTTTTTTTTACCTTTTTACACTCATTTCATTTCAAACAACCACAATGATTTTCCAGAATCCCACTAAGCCATCACGATATCTATTTTATCAATATTTTAGCACAAACTTGAGCACAAACGGTTATCAACAATTTAGAGTGTTCCACCAAGCAGCACACTGTGAGCTGCTGCCAAAGAAGTGTCCACAGGCTTTATTTAGTGTGTTCCTGTAGACACTGCTGTTAGTTTCTCTCCTGGGCCTTCACTTACTCTCAGACAGAACTCTGGCCTGATCCCACCTGTGATGCTCTTTGCTCATAATGAGCTTAAAGTCCAGGGTCTTGCTCTTGGCCCTGACAGAGACACTCGCCGCGCCATAGACCCTGTTTAACTGACCTCATAATGCATTTGCAGCGCCTGAGGGTCATCCCAAATGTCAAGTAAATAACAAGAGGATGCAGTATCTGCTTGATGAGGAAAGGGAACTCCAATGATTTTTGTGATTCACAAAAGAGAATCATTGAACATACAAGTGTAACTGTACTTCCAACTGAAATAGAATACTGAATACGGGCGGGGATTTATTTTTTGCTCTCCCTCTCATATTTCACTCATAGCAAACTAATGGTTGGAGAGGCATGACTAAGCATATTTCGGTAACACTTTATTTTGATGGTCCATTTGAGTATTAGTAGACTGTCTGCTTAATATCTGTTAATACTGCTCCTTCAACAGACATTTAACTGACTATAAGAAACTTTGCAAGTACATGTCAACTTACTCTAACCTTACTTAACCCTAACCCTAACCCCAACCTAACAGTCTACTTATAATCTAATGAGAATTAGTTGACATGAAGTGAAGTGAAGTGAAGTGAAGTGTAGTGTGGCCAAGTATGGTGTCCCATACTTGGAATTTGTGCTGTGCATTTAACCCATCCAAGTGCACACACACAGTTAGTGAACACACACATACCGTGAACACACACCCGGAGCAGTGGGCAGCCATGCTGCGGCGCCCGGGGAGCAGTTGGGGGGAACGGTGCCTTGCTCAAGGGACTCACCTCAGTCGTGGTATTGAGGGTGTAGATGCAATGTAACTTAAATTCAACAAACGGACCATCAAAATAAAGTGTGGCCCATATTTCACCCAAGCCGTCAAACTGACATCATCAGAGAAGGACTGTCATTCCAAAGCTGAAGTAATGGTCAGATTTTTATTAAAGATTACCAAAATAGAAAATTTCTGCCAAAACAGAACATTTCCTGTAGATGCGTAAATTAACAGGAAATGTTCGTTTTTGGGTGATCCATCCCTTTAAGGTGGACAATTAATCTGTGCAAGTTAAAAGTGTTTGTTTTGGTAATCTTTAATTAAAATGTGACCATTTGATTCTAGTAAAATAAACATTGAAAATGATGATTTCATGCAGACTTTAAATGTTAATTATTCTTTGTCTGACATGACGTTCATGGGGATGAGAGGATTTTACATCACAGAAGAGCTGAACATAAGAATTTGCCTTCTGTTTTTTTCAGCTCTCTATTTCATGAAAGTATGAATGAACTATAATTGTCCTGTATTTTTGTAGTTCTCTTTCTGTTTATTTGTCCTATTTGCATCGTTTATAATTCTTCTGTTGGAGCTGTATACTTGTATTTTTAAATCGCACATAAACTGTACAATTTTCATTTGATTTTGAGCTTAATTTTAACTTGTGCAACTCTTTTTTGAATCAGGTTGAGTTTCACCTTTGTCACACATCTTTGTCCTGTTGTGTTGTGTTCATGCAGTGTACAGGGGGGATGGAGAGGCGATTAACCTCTTCCCATTGGCAATCAGGTTAATTTCTGACATTACAGAAATTTTTGTCTGCCCTCATGAGGGAATCGAACAGTTTAATGAAAGCACGAAACGTCTGAGTTGAACTTGCAGGAACACACAAACAGAGACAATTCCAGGTTTAGGGGTGTGCAATGTTAAAGGATATGTTCCAGAATGCACAGGAAGAATTAAACGTATGATATATGCATGTTCAAATATCTGTGAGATACAGATCTGATTATAGTAATTAATCAATTTTTATTCACATTCATTGCATATTAAGTGTGCCATATCCTGGTTTGCAACCACAACTAAATGAAAAAGGAGAAGGGGAAGTGACATTGGTTTTACATATACGATATAGTAAGAGCAGTTACTGTAAGTCGCTGCTTGACAATTGGAACAAGGACATAAATCGTGAACTTTGGCTTTACATTGCATGCAATCTTCCCATAAAGTGAGTTGGTACCTATAGCTCAAATCTTAATCATAAAGGCCTTATGCAACTTATATGACTAGACTTTACTGAACTTGTATGTGTAATAATTGAGGTTTACTTGTGATAACTGAGCTCGACTGATGTTGAAATGACTGCTTTCTTGTGTTTTTTACTTTTTTTTGCACAACGCAATTTGTAAAATAGGAAACAAAATGGAGCAAAAGGATTTTCTTTTTTTCATTTAAAACACTAACATTTTTCCTCAAGCAAAGGTAAAGTCTTACCATCTGGCTCTTCCTATTTGTCAAGTCATTTTTATTTCTATTTTTACAATGTCATTTATGTCAAATCAGCTTTATAGAGAAAACAGACATTAATGAAAAACTAGGAGTAAAGTTTTATCAATTTGAAACAACTTAAGTTCATTAGCCGCCTTCCGTTCCACAGAATGTTCATTTTGTTCTAGTTAGTTCACTGATGATTCAGTTCGGTTCAGTACAAATGTCAGTGTTGAAGGATGTGATTCACTGTAGGGCATCTCTACCAACCCCAACTAAATGAGCCAAAGACGACAGTGGCAAGAATCCAAAACTCCACCAATTGATGGAAATTGAGAGGAAAAAAAGCCTTGGGGAGAAACCAGGCTCAGGTGGAGGAGCAGTTCTCTTCTAGACGAATGAATGAAGAAAGCACAGCTGCAGTCCAGTAAAGAGTGGACGACTGGTTTATCTGGTTTGTCTTTTGTAAGTCTCCTCCCACAAGCCCTGAGCTGCAGGTGTTATTTTTCCCACACAGGGCTTGGCAGTGTAAAAGGCTATTTGTCTAATTTCAGTGACTGCTGGAATATTGCTTCCCTTATTTGTTTGACATCGTGATAAAGCAGGGCTGGATCTGTACAGACCACGAGGCTCAAATAGATCCCCAAACCACTCAATGGCAAAAAGGCTAATGCTTTGACAAGAATTACAGTCACACGGAAAATGAAACTCACAAGCTGAATCATATTATAGTCGGTGCGGTGGATTAAACTGGTGAATGTTTAAAGATTTTATGGGAGGTTTCCAAAATTTGAGCAATACATCTTCATTTCAGGGTTTTTTTTCTCTCTTTATATACAGTAAAAGTCTTACTAAAAGATTTTTCACCAAAAAAGATGCGAGATTTGAACAATCAAATAATCCATAAAATGCATGTTTAAATGAACACTGGGAAAGCAATGAAGTCAATGCAGCCACTAAGGGCTCTATTTTAATGATCTAGGCACAAAGTGCCTAATAACATTATACAAATGCAAATTGTCATGAATAAACTGAAAAAAGCCCCCCGACATGAGGGCATGGAGGTAGTGGTTTTTATATTTATGTAGACATTTTTGTAACATTTTAATCCTTTAATTTTTTATTACATATGTAAAGATATTTGTGTATTGCTGTACATCCTGTGTGTATTAAGCAATGTGTAAGCGTTTGGACCTGCATAGGCTGGACTTTAGACCAGCTTTTAGCTGGTCAATGGCGCAGTCTATTTCAGTTCCGCAAAATAGCAACGTGCCAACAATGCGTCCTAACACACCTCCTTTTTAGACCGGAACACCGATGAGTCCACAAAGTGGCGCAAATGGATTTGCTATTTAAACAACACGGCGGAAAACGGAAAAATTAGGGTTGCGCTGGTCTCAAAATAGCAACAAATCACGCCATACACGCCTTGCGTCTTATTGCGCCGGGTGTATGATAGGGCCCTAAGTCTTGCTCCTTCTGATTGACTGCAGAATGACTGGGAACCTTGGCTAATTTTAATGGACAAGGATTGCCCAAGAGGTCATGTGGCTGACAATTAAAGTAACCAATCATATTTAATTTTGTGCGTCATGTTTAGGCAAAACAGATTTGTTGGAAATGTCGTTCAGGCTACATTTTGTGAAACATAAAAAAAAACTTTACAAAATTGGTAAAAACTAGGCACGACGGGGCAGTATGGTGGACGTCAACAAATTATTTCAGATTCGCATAAATGTAAACAGCACCCTGTAGTGGATTTGTCATCTGAAACATGGAACAAAATGTACCTGAAGCATATTTCAATACTCAAACGTATTTGACATTTCTCAAAAATGTAGGCTGAGGCACATGTTTCCAATGAGCCTGGGTTGTGTTTAAGAATGTGTAAATGTCCTGACAATACCAGATCAGTGCAGCAAAAGTCTCAAAAGTTTACTACAACAATGATGCTTTAGGCTCCAAAATGATCATTTAATGCATATACACAGAATTAAATAGCACAGTAAAAAAAATAACAACATTGCTACCATGAAACGATTTCATAGAGTGTTTTATGCATTAACACAGACATTTACAGAAAAAAACAGCATCTTACTTAGATGGTAAATATTTGCTTGCATACCTGTACACTTTTTAACTCCAACAAGCAGTTCTAGAGAACCAAAACAAAGCTGTAGTCGACACAGCCGATATCCCCTTCTTCTTTAGGTATTTCTCTTGACAATTCACACTCACATCTCATAGAAATCCTGTAAAATTCCACCAATCAGTGGACATCTTTGGCACTTTTGCAGTGTTTCAGTCAAAAGTCTGTGAATGTGATATGTCTAAGGCTGAAATGAGCAAAAAATAACTAAAAATAAAAAATAACTATGTATTTGCTTTTACAAAATATTTACTACATTTCCATAAGCCTATACTGCTTATGTTATACGCAAACATTTTAAGCTGACCTTTAAAGGCCAATGCATTAAGGCTGAATCATATGTAGCATTTTTATCCAAATTATTCTGAACACTGGAGATATTTTTGACAAGTTTGTACAACATTTGCCAAATTGTACGACTGCACAGACATCAGGAGAACACATTTGAACACACCTTTACAGTGTTAACCACTTGGAACAAAACTTTCTGTAGCCAAAGGGTTTTGCCATTTTTTTAATAACAAGAATGCATCTTGAATCATGTGGTATTTGTAGTAAGTTTTTAACTTCTGTCTTCAATCTTTGTTGACTTGGCCAAATGTTGTTTTTTCCACCAGCCCCTATATCCACAAACAGAAGTTCAATCTTTGTCTGAGATTAATTCGGAGTTGTGATGCACACATCCTTATGTACACAGTCAATGTCCTGTAGGATAATATGGATTATAGTGAGCTTTAAAAAAATGTGAAAGTCAAAAACAATCTCTCATATTCTACGACTAGATTGATTGATGATTATTTTAGATTTTGTTTATTCACATTTGCATGAGTCAGATTCAAATGGCATTTTCTTTCAATCTGGGCTGTAAACCAGCCTGAACAGTTGGCATGTTCAGAAAATGACCTTGATATACATGTTCTTCTTGTCACTCAGACAGCTATTAGTCGCTAACTCAGGCTAAAGAAGATCATTTCACATTTGCAACACACTAATGTGCAATCATGAAAAAAAAAATAAAGCTTACATAAAAACAGTATATGAGTTATAGCAGAATTTCAATTAAATATACAATTCGGTTTTACTGTTGTTAGTTTTTTGCAAGATTATTTTTTGAATGAAGGTGGAAGCTATAACACCTTAAATTAATAAAGTGTGACATTAAATACATTTATATTTTTACAAATGATTTTAGTTTTAAGTAGATTTTGTTTTTAAAAAAATTTCAATTTGTCAAAAAGTCATTTTTTTGTGTTGTGTTATGGTTTCTATTCAAATATTAAGCAGCAAAACTGTTTTCAACATTGATAATTTATAAATATAAATGTTTAAAGTTATTTTAAAGTTGTAATCATATTTTAAATAATTGAGAATAACATTTTTAAAGCTTGGAAATCCAAAACATATTTCAAATATTATATTTAAAAACGTATCTGTTCTGTATGTATAAAGAACATCTCTGCAGTTTTTTGAGTATAATGTCAAATTGTAAACGTAATGGAAATAAAACAAACACTTTTGTAATTATTTTTAATTTACTGTAAGTATGAAGGAAAATGATAGACCAAGGCTAGCAAACAAGCAACTTGAGCCATGACTCACTTAACTCATATTGGGTTAAAAAACTATTTTAAAAATGTACATTTATGTATATATAGTATGTGTGTGAATGTTAAGAAATGACATAAATTCTATTATATAAAAAGTATGTTTTGGATTTTATCTAAAGAAGTTGTTACTCCACCAATTTGAGGAGTGTCATTATTTTGACATTTTAACTAACATGATTCAAATGATGGATCTTTGACAGGCTTTGGGAAACACATAACTTTGGTAGTTCACCCACAAGTTACATTGTTGTTTGGGAAACACACCACAGTTTACTGATTGAAGACCCCATTACTACTCACTAATCTTCTTTTATGGTATTACCAAGTCTTACTGCAAACACATCTGCTGCATTTTGTTGTCAGGGTCCCACATTATTTGTCCTGGTCTTGTAAGTCACTCTGTCTGTCACAGAGACCACGAATTGATGATGACAGTTAATTAATTACAGTGTTTCATGCATATAATGAAATGTATGAGGCTTTGTTTGACCGTGACCCAAACGAAACCCTAAGATTGGTAATAAGGCTGTATTACTCTGAGAATGAATGTTGCCTGACCTGGCCTTTTATTCCATGTGTCTTAAGGATAAGCTGTAAAGGGAACATGGAGGCCTGAACACAATTGGGTTCACGAAGTTTAAAAAGAAGATACAGACTCATTCCTGAAGATACAGAGCTGCCTACATAGACTATTTTTTTTAGAATTATGTGTGCTCTTGTTGCTTATTTTAAATCATCCCAACTTAAACTGCATTGTGGGGTATTATGAATACGCAACAGGAAGAGTCCATTTACGTTTCCCATTAGCCTATCAAGCTAAGCTAAATGTTTGACATAAACATACATGTTTACTTGTGCTCAGAAGTGTTTAGGAAAAAGTTAGTTTTCTAAGTATTACATATTTCACATAGTGTTCATGTGCTGCATATTTATGCATTCAATGGAGTAGTTGTGTACCTTTGATAGCTATATGCTAATGAAAGAATTAGCTTTGTGAATAAAAATGTTATATTGAATATTTATAACAAGTAACAAAGGGATTTTTTCTGTACATTTTCACAATTTTCATCTAAATGTGATCTGGGTGACAGAAAAGGAACATTTGCCAGGTTAGCCTATCAACGTAAGCTAAATATTTACACATTTTTACAAAGTTGACATAAACACATGCTTACTTGTGCTCAGAAGTGTTCAGGAAAAAGTCACAGTTTTTCTAAGTATTACATATTTCAGATAGTGTTCATGTGTATATTTATGTGCTTAATCAAGTATTAGTTTTCTACCTTTGATAGCTATATGCTAATGAAAGAGTTAGCTTTTAGAATGATAAATGCAGTTTAAAATAGGATATTTATAAAAAGTAACAACGGCATTGTTTTTGTACATTTTCACAATTTTAATCTAAATGTGATCTGCATGACAGAAAGGGAACATTTATATGTCAGGCTAGGTCAGCCTATCAAGCTAAGCTAAATATTTACACATGTTCAGAGATGAAGAAAACATACGTGTTTACTTGTGCTCAGAAGTGTTTAGCTTTATTTCTAAGATCTCACATAGTGTTCATGTGTGCTGCATATTCATACACAGTTTGGATTATTGATTTTTTATGTATGCTTTGATAACTAAATGCTAATGTAAGAATTAGCTTTGTGAATTATCTCCCTGCAAGGCCATTATTTGTGAGAGTGCATGTTAACAAAGTTTCCCCCTATGTAAGGTGTCTCAAATCAGGAGCTAATGTTCCATTTAAGTTAGTTTAATGTATAGGTAGACAGCTGCTTATATAGAAAGCAGACAGCAAGTGCTCATTGTTTTTTTAGACAAAACCTCAGTATGATTATTATGAATTGTTTGGAGATATGTTGTCAGTTTTTTGAGAAAGAAATAAGCCTCCGTATCATCGTTGTGTGCTTAGGTTGTGGGCTATTGTAAATTAACGGAATCCATCCATCTATTAATAGACATTAACTGAAGTAATAAAATGTATTATTTTACATTTTACCCATTTTATTTATTTCAGCTAGTTTCCCAAAAAGAATGTAATGTTTTTCATTTAATAAAAAACTAAAAGAAAAATTGAAATAAAAATAAATAAAAATGACATAACTATATTAAAAAGATACAATTGACAAAAACACAAAAAGTTACTTAAACTTTAACAAAAATGAAAGCACAACAAAAATACTATTAACAAATACTACAATAGTTACTAAAATAACACTGAACTGAAGGCAATAAAAACAAAAGTTATTACAGATTATTATTGGTTCAACTGTTTAGATACCTCAACATCCACTGTATTTTATATTTAAACTGTAGTAAGTGAAAGGATAATGATGCAGTGAAGTCAAGCGTAAGAGCTTGCTGTATGTGTTTTACCATTTTTTTTTTGTTTAGTTTTGTTTAGTCCAGCGAAGCCTTCAGTCTGTTTCTGTCAGCATTTGTATGTCCCATTGAAAGCATCTGAGCACTTTAGACTGAAATATTGATGGGAACGGCATTCACTGCAAAGCAACACAGCGCTGCAAGACAGAATCTGAAGTTTTTGAACAAAAGTGGAAAAAAAAAGAGAATATTAGACCAAAGGCGGAGGAGTACTCATTCATTCATTCATTTTCTTTTCGGCTTAGTCCCTTTATTAATCTGGGGATGCCACAGCGGAATGAACCGCCAACTTATCCAGCATATGTTTTATGCAGCGGATGCCCTTCCAGCTGCAACCCATCACTGGGAAACATCCATACACACTCATTCACACACATACACTATAGACAACTTAGCCTACCCAATTTACCTGTACCGCAGGACTTGTGGGGGAAACCGGAGCACCCGGAGGAAACCCACGCAAACACGGGGAGAACATGCAAACTCCACACAGAAACGCCAACTGACCCAGCCGAGGCTCGAACCAGCGACCTCGTGCAGCCCATGCGGAGGAGCACTTTCAAAGAAAATAAAAAACTTCACTGGCTAGTTGTGAATGACTCCAATGGTCAGTCTGCTGCTGGTTTGGTTCAGGGCATGTTAAAATCCCAGTAATCCCATGTTTAACTCTCTGAGGGATTCTTGTAATAAGGTAATTGGTCTCAATGGATGATAGAGCGACATCAGCTTTATAAATCATTAAATCTTTCTTCATGCTGTGGATAAGTCATAGCTGGACAGTGCTGTATGGATGTGACTTAAGATTTGCTGGAGGTTTATCCTGTGTGCTGTCAGTGGTGGTGTGTTATGGGATGTTAAAAGCCTTCCAGACCGTGCGGGGTAAGTTTAAGCACCTTTGGATTTGAAGGTCATGGTTTTGATCCCTGTGCCTGATTGACTCAGATGTCAACCTGCTGTGAGGAGCCACGAGGACCAGATGCCTTCCACTGACGGAGCAAACATATAGGCTTTCTATAGGACAAAAAAAAGATGGTTATTGAGTCTTTTTATTGTGGATATAGTTTTTATGTGCTTTATTATATTTTACTGTAGTTTGTACTGTATTTAGGAGATAGTACTGTTGTAAGGCTATTCTTTAATTTTTGTATCTCTATTGACTTTTGTTTTATTTTGTAAAAATTGTTATACGTTATAATAAATGCACTATTAAATTCATTCATTCGTTCATTTTCTTTTCGGCTACAGCGGAATGAACCGCCAACTTATCCAGCATATGTTTTACACAGCGGATGCCCTTCCAGCTGCAACCCATCACTGGGAAACACCCATACACTCTCATTCACAGGCTCGAACCAGCGACCTTCTTGCTGTGAGGTGACAGCGCTACCCACTGTGGATTAATACTGAATGTGTGTCATTGTTATTACTTGGGGTTAGCGTTAAGAGTATTTGCATTCCTGCATTGGGCTCTCACATACTCTCTGCCACTTCATGGCCGTGGTGGGCATTTCTCTCTGTCTCGAATCATATGGGAGTCGTTGGGATAATTAGGTAAAGATAAATGCATATTATAAGACAATGAAAGTGTTTTTTGACCTTGCATGCATATCAGCCTGTTGTTGGAGACCCCCAAAACCAACATATGGCCTTTTATAATGCAAAATAGGGGCTCTTTAAATTAAAAATACTTATTATTATTATTATAATTAGTATCATCATTATCATCTTTAAACAAAATATCCTTTTTTGTTGATATTTAAGTTATAGTGTTTAGATTTAATTAGATTTTTAGAAGATCATGGTTTAGTATCAATTTAAACAATGGTCAATCAATGTTTTTTTTTTATCAATGGTCAGATCAATTTAAAAAATCTGAATTTACTAGCAAATCTGAAGTGAAAAATGTTTCTACAGCATTTTTTTCAAAGTAGTTGTTTTGGTGTAGAATCAAGTTGCTAATGTACTATTTTCATTTGATGTTTGATTTATTTAGAGTTTTTCCATTAAACATTAATTTCTTTAACTTTTCATTATATTTACATGGATGTGTAACTCATTTGAGTTTGACACAGTGACTTAGTGGTTAACACTGCCGCCTCACAGCAAGAAGGTCGCTGGTTCGAGTCCCAGCTGGATCAGTTGGCATTTCTGTGTGGAGTTTGCATGTTCTTCCCGTGTTCGCGTGGGTTTCTTCCGGGTGCTCCGGAATAGACATGCGGTATAGGTGAATTAAATAAACTAAATTGGCGGTTCATTCCGCTGTGGCGACCCCTGATGAATAAAGGCACTAAGCCAAAGGAAAATGAATGAATGAATGTAATGCATTTGCTTTAATACTTGGTTAATGTGTCAATTATATTTTGATTAAATATGTTTTATTAAAAATAATATAAAATATAAAAAATCTGACTAAACATCTTCAATTTTTTCCTTTAAACAATAATACATTTTGTTTTCAGTTAAATAACAGTTTATATTTATACATGTCTACATTTATTTAAGATGGTTGTTTTAATGTTTAATGTTTCACTGTTTTAGTTCCCCTACATCCCTACATTGCTATTAGTTTGGCACTAAAATATCCTTGGCTCTGTGTTGTGTTGCCATTTCAGTCCAAATTTGGTTCCTGAGTCAAAACCACTCGACAACCGCTTTTTTTCTAATGCTTCACTGTTACACAGCCTTCATTTAAGTCAGAGAGCACGACACACTCGCAGTATGTTTTTTCAATATTGATGGTATCTATCATCTCCGCATTACCTGTCTTCAAGTGTCAGTTCTAAAGATGAATTTCTGCCACCTTTGCCTCGTATTTAGCACTTCTCCATTTCTAAAGCAGGCTGCTTAAGGTTATTTTTGCCGTGCATCTTTCCCTCATCTCTTCTACCTGTCCTCTTTCCACCCACAAACCATCTCCGATATCCCACAAAGCACTGCAGCGCTGCCCTCTGAAGTAATGTGGTGACAAGCCCGAGACTCTCCAAGGAGTTCTGACACGCTGCTGAATATCGTACAGTGTCAAGTTGTCAAACACTCCCAAAGAAATATGTGCGATGAGAGGATTGTTGGTGAAGCCTGTATGCTGTGTTTGCTGTTTCAGGTAAATCGGCTGTCCTGCAATCTCATGGCTGAACGCCCCTCAACAACTTCTAGGGAAAATATAATCCTCACGGTTGGTTTTCCAGGAAAAAAGAGTGTTTTGTGAAGTGGTCCATGTTTGTTTAGGGCTGGGTCATAGATTCAGATGTCCTGATTTGATTGGATACTGATTCACAAGCTCTTGATTTGATTTGAGAGTTGCCAATGGAAAGTGGCTAAGCTTTGCTCATGTCATTTGAGAACCAAACATAACTGATTGATGAATGAATGAATCAAATACAGAATATCAAAATATTATTATTATTATTGATTATTTTTCCCAACTAAATGTTTGTTTTACCTCAGATGTCTCTTTTCATCTCACTGAACTCTGTGACAAACCTTCTTAACTGTACTCCATCTGATGCCACCTTTTAAGACGTCTTAAGCAAATGAGTGGCGTGCCTGAGGTAATCCTTCTATTTTAAGTTCAGTTTCAAGTGCACTGATTTAGATGTCTGTAGTAGACCATTTTTTCATCATAAAAAAGTGATATAACTGAATTGAAGATCACATAATAAGTGTAGGGCTGACTGGAAGAAATGTACATCTTTTAGAATGTTTGGGCAAGTACTGGAAGTCATGTCTAGGGTTTTGATGTATTACAAAACTTAAAAAGTACAGTGGTGGCAAAATTTTTATGTGGTACTACAGGAAATTATATTTATTTTTTACTTGAGCCAGACTGCAGTTCAGCAAAAGTGTGACATTCATTATTAAACTCATTTATTAAATGTAAATATTTATGTAGAAATTAATTTGTGGCCAAATATTGTGTATTAAATAAGCTAAGGTTGGTAAGATTTATAAGGTTGCAAAATAAATACAGTAAAAACATTAATATTGTGAACTATAATTTTGATGTAAAATAACCATTTGTGCTTAAATATATTGTGCATCTTTTGCTGTGATGAGAAAAATAAATTTTCAGCATTAATTGTCAAACCTTCAGTAGCATGATCATTAAAAAGTAATGATCTTTTTTTTATCTGACTCACATTTCAACAGCAGCGACTCACTTTTTTATTATATAGAAAGAAAGACAAAAAATATATTTGCATGTGTGTATCAAAATTATTTAAGATTGAAATTAATCTGCAATTATTGACATTGAAATATTGACTTGTTCCAAATATTTAGAACGTATTTTGTCTCCAAATATTGATGTTACAGTATCAATGGTTGATAATGTACCAAATGACTTTAGATTACTCTAGTTTGCCATAAAAACTTGCAGCACTCAAATGTACGCTTCCAGAAAGCTCTGTGTGAAATTTACAAATAATCCAAAGAGACAACTCTTAGCCTTAAACATAATGTTTGTGTCATCTTTTATGACATGTATTATTGCATATCTCACAATACTGCATTCTCAGCTGAAATAAACACAAGGCAGTTACAGCAGGGCTTTTCCCGCCGAGTTTCACTCCACTAGCCAGAGCATATGAAGTCTAATGTGTTGTTCATGGTGCAGCGCCATGCGGAAAGAGTCCATTAGCGGGGCACCACACCGGAATGTCCTTGCTATATCAGCTCAACGGGGAGGGCAGGGCGCTTTTAACGCAAACCAATCCGAAAGGCATTACCCGTGATCCCTGTGTCACCACAGAAGGAATAAGGATCATGTGGTAAATCAGCTCAATGGCATTAGACTAGAGAAGTATTTGGCGCCAAACAGAGCCACGTTTAATAGCAGTTGCCTTTTTTGAGCACATTCTGGACTAGCCGGCCCCTTACACGCCCAAATGTAATTACCGGGCTGATCTGAGATCTGTATGAAAGGTAAGCTGAGCCACTCCAGGCATCCTGATGCGTGTGCGTCAGCTGAATCATCACCTGCTGCGGGTGCTCATTGCTGGTCACAAAGGGTTTAGAAGCAGAAAATAGCAGATAGGTCATCAGACAGGAAGGATTTCAATAACAATGTGTTGCTTAATCAAATATGATCGGCTCTCTACTGTCACTAGTGACTATTGTTACACACTGTAGTAGTCTCAGAAAAATTACTGCAGGACAGCAATGGCTTATAGCAAGAGGTATATTTAATACAAGAACAAAACAAACTGTACTATCGAGAAGAACAAACAAAAGAAAATGTGTTCTTTACAGAAGTGCTGGTAATTTATTCTGAAATACAATAGTCTGTTTACAAAACCCAGTCATCTACCTTTTGTCAACATAGACATCATCCTAACTGTAGTGGAATCTCAAAACTGACTGATTTGGAACACTACGCTGGCAGCAAACGTGCATGTCACAAACATGTAGAAGACTTGACTGACAATTGCTTCCTGTAGATTCCTCATCCACTTCATTAATGTGCATATCTATACACACTATACTTAGAATTAATTAAGGTTACAAACCAATTATCCTTGTGAATATGTCGGCGTAAAAAAGTGCAATATAAAGAAATATAAAGTTATAGAGATGATGAAGTTTCCAGCTACACTTGTGAGGTCCCTCAAGGCTCTGTATTGGGATCGCTTGAAAATGCTATTTTACTTTTCAAAGTCACTACAACTACTTTCTAACATCTAAATATCTAAAAGTCATTAGATCATGATCATGTGTATAAAATAAAAAGTATTATTGGGTTATGTGAAGATTATTTAAAGAAGTATCTGGTCCCACTTTATATTACTGTACTTGCATTAAAAAAATTTAATCAGTAAGAACAAGTATCATCACACTAAGTGTATTGCACTATAACATTAATTTAAATATTAGTACATGGTAGTTGGCATTTCTATTTTCTTTTGGTGCAATGTGTGATTCTCTGCGGTATCATTGGTGATGTAGGTTTTCATCTAGAATTCCACAGCTAAACATGATTATTTACAAGTTGCAGTTTAAAATACCCTTGAAATTTTCTTTATATTATTTTTACTTCTGTAACTGACTCTGACTCAGTCATATAATTTTCCACAGACGTGTTTTTTGTGTGATAATGGAAATTGAATATAGACAAAGTTATGCAGTTGAAACTACAAAAATTATGACAAATCACCTATGACAACTTTTAATGCTAAATATCATTTAAGCTGGTGGCACGGTGGCTCAGTGGTTAGCACTGTCGCCTCACAGAAAGAAGGTTGCTGATTCCAGTCCTGGCTGGGTCAGTTGGCATTTCTGTGTGGAGTTTGCATGTTCTTCCCGTGTTCGCATGGGTTTCCTCCGGGTGCTCCGGTTTCCCCCACAGTCCAAAGACATGTGCTATAGGTAAATGGGGTAAATTAAATTGGCCATAGTGTATGAGTGTGTGTGAATGCAAGAATGTATAGGTGTTTCCCAATACTAGGTTGTGGCTGGAAGGGTATCCGCTGTGTAAAACAGATGCCGGAATAGTTGGCGGTTCATTCTGCTGTGGCGACCCCTGATAAATAAGGGACTAAGCCAAAGGAGCGAAAAAAACATAACTCCACAGACAAAGGTGACAGGTACAGTACACAAGTAGAGTAACTGTTGCTACAGTAATTGCAGCTTTCTGAATGTGTCTTGTAAAACTTTAAAATACTATGCAGTTGTTTTGTATGGTATGCATTCACCCAATCAAGTAAATACACTTAATTAATCAAACTAACTTGGTTCCCCAAAATGGCATTCCTAGAACTTCCAGTGTAAATATGCCAAACAGTGGGTGCTTCTGCCAGTTCTATAAACTGTGAAAAGTTCCTCTGGTGCAAAAGCCCTTTGTACTGTATGTAAATGAAGGCAGCCAGTAGGAGCTGTATAATAAAAAAAATGTATGTCCTCAAGACGCACACTAGTGAAATTTAAAATGAAAAGAAATTAAAAATGTAAAGTGAAGTTTAAAATTTATAAAAGTTTATATAGGTTTAAATTTTTACATTTTGCCAATTTTTTAATGAGGTTTTCTGGGATTGCCTTATCTGTGAAGCATATGTGCGATACAGCTTTTATTAATAAATAATGCATTAAAAACATGTCTACCTTTTGAAAGCCTTGGAGCACATCAACAATTCTGTACAATGTTTCCTTAGCAGGCAGCTCTCCAAGTTCTGGATCAGAGCAAATGTTTATGTATAGCTTGTTTACAATACCTAGCTTGTTGTAGAAGTGTTTAAACAGCGCCGGCGGCTCCAAAAAAATACGTTTTCTAACATTTGAGCAATGTTCATATTTGGTTCAGCTGGGAATTTTCCATTGCGTCCCCACCAGTTGTGCTTGTTCTCTTCTGTAAATTATCAGGAGTGCGTTTAAGATTGTTCAAAACAAAACCATTGCTGGTGATGTAATGATTTACTTGTTCTGCAGAACACCGTCCTCCTCGTCGAGAGCTGGACATTATTTTTAGACATTCAGTGAAGAGGAAAAAAAGAAGTAACCAAGACAACCGTGAATTCCATCCACAGGCAGTAGTAGGCAGTTGGCAGTGTGATCACCTTCAAATAATTTTTGAAACACTTATCACATTTTTCTTATTACATCACATGGGCTGTTGCTGAAATGTATGAGTCTGCCTTCAACAGGGCCCAAAAAGCCATTCCAGTTGTCTCTTAGTCAAATCATTGTGTAAAAAGTAACCTACATTAATTGTGAATCCACTAATGAACGTATCTCTCTCTCTCTCTCTCTCTCTTTCTCTCAATGTCATTAATGTACATATACAGTACATACCCTATACTTAGAATGACTTAAGGGTACAAACTACAAACCTATAGAGCACTGTGAATATGTTGACATAAAAGTACAAAATACATTTTTTGAGATGAAGTTGTTGAAGATGAATAATTTACAATAAATCCCAATTCATTGGAAAATATGTATATATTCTGCTCAGTTACTATTGTGAGGATCCCACAGGGCTCTGTATTGGGACCTCTTTTTAAATTTTATTTTTCAAGGTCACTAAATCTGCTTTCTAACATCTAGAAAAAGAATTACATCATAATCATGGTTACTGTTAATTAAATTTTTTTTAAATTTCATCCCACCATCATCTTTCATATAGTGTCTTTAACTACTAAGTATGTGCATCAAAAGTAAATCGACCTAATGAACATGCATTTCTCTCACTCTCTCTCAACTGATATTTGACTAAATGTAGCAGAACCTCCTGCTGTGTGCTTCATATTTGGCTAATAAGCATGTGACACAGGACTCTGCATATTTGTTTGACTTTTGACCGTGGATGAGGGATGAAGGAGACATGTGGTTAATGAACGATGACAAAATATGATCCGGGCTGTTGGTCCACTGATTAGAAGACTGTTTAAAAAGAGAGTGATTATGCTCACAGAGTACGCAGTTAATTAAAGTGAACTTGGCAGAACGCTGGTGTCGTGGAGAGGCCGCAATGTAAAGTTCTCAAAGCGGAAAGGACACACGGCTGTGTACTGAGGTTTACGCTTCTGGCCTTTCGCAGAGCTCCCTGATCAATGCCAATCCCCTTATGAGGTGGGGCACCTGGCATCTCTTAACATAATTGATTTCCACCTGTTGTTATCGCATTTCAGAGGATTCAACAGCCTCTGACCAAAATATCTACTGAGAGCTGCTCGCAGAGCTTGTGCTTTCACTCTTGGCTCCCTATATGCATCTAATGTTTCTTGTAGTGCTGTAAAACGAATAGTCAGAACTAATTGCATACACAATAAAGGTTTGTGTTTGCACAATAATACTGTGTATATTTATTATATACAAATAAATGCACACATCAATGTATATACATTCATTCATTCATTTTCTTTTCAGCTTAGTCCCTTTATTAATCTGGGGTCGCCACAGCGGAATGAACCGCCAACTTATCCAGCATATGTTTTATGCAGCGGATACCCTTCCAGCCGCAACCCATCACTGGGAAACACCCATACTCATTCACACTTGTATACTACGGACAATTTAGCCTACCCAATTCACCTATAGCGCATGTCTTTGGACTTGTAAGGGAAACTGGAGCACCCGGAGGAAACCCACGCCAACACGGGGAGAACATGCAAACTCCACACAGAAACGCCAACTGACCCAGCCGAGGCTCGAACCAGTGACCTTCTTGCTGTGAGGCGAACGTGCTACCCACTGCGTCACCGTGCAGCCCAT
>CAIGQV010000641.1:19769473-19790192 GCA_903798115.1 Danio jaintianensis
GCGAACACGTGTTTAGTTCCTTTCTCCCATTTGCCTCTTCGCACTTTTGCTCTTCGCACTGGCATTTGACACAGACACCTGTGCCCGCTGTGAGTTATGTATTTTTACCCCTTTTCCCAATGACACCTAATACCCAGAGCTTCTTTTGATTTATGCCGTTGATTGTGGAGCTTGCGTCGCATTAGCTGACAGATGCTTGCATTCTGATTGAGGGATTACGGGACTTCATGTGCCCATGAAACAGTGTTAATTGATTTTCCTCGAAATGGAGATAAAAAAGGAAAAGCTTGGCTTCTGATGAGATATCTGAGATATATGAGATGCTTTCCTATCTTTTCCAAAACAAGAGCGGAGAGGCGGCGAGCCACCCAGGAGACTCTAATGTCTCTCGGTTTCATCGCCTGTGTCGCCGCTTGACTCTCTCAAGCTTTTAAGCGCTTGTTCGCCACACCCTTTGACATATGCGGTGTAACCGCAGAGGAGATTATGGCAGCAATTATGAGAAACACAAAAAGGCCAGTGCAATTTGCAACCCGTATTATTTTTTATGCAGATCTGCAATGCTTCTGAAAGCACAGCTGGGTTTAGTACTAATGAAGAGACTGGCATGATGGCCTGAGGTCGGCAAAGACTAGAAGTTTGTTATTTGAATAATATTCATATTTTTTGGAATATTACGACGAAAATAAAAGTTGGAATGTACAACCCCAAATCAGAAAAAGTTGGGGCAGTATGGAAAACGCAAATAAAACAAGAAAGTAGTGATTTCCAAATTTACTTTGACTTGTATTTCATTGCAGACAATATGAACACAAAATATTTCATGTTTTATCTGGTCAACTCTGTTTCATTTGTAAATATACATCCTTTCCTGTCATTCAGACCTGCAACACATTCCAAAAAAGGTTGGGACAGGAGCAATTTAGGGCTAGTAATCAAGTAAATTGGTTAAATAATGATGTGATTTGAAACAGGTGATGTCATCAGGTGATTGTAATTATGATTTGGTACAAGAGCAGCATCCAAGAAAGGTCTAGTCCTTTAGAAGCAAAGATGGGCAGAGAATCGCCAGTTTGGCAACAAATACGTGAGAAAATTATTGAAATGTTTAAAATCAATGTTTCTCAAAGAAAGATAGGAAGACATTTGGATATTTCACCTTTAACAGTGCATATCATAATTAAAGATTCAAGGAATATGAAGGAATTTCAGTGTGCAAAGGACAAGGGTGCAAAGCCTAAGCTGAACAACCGTGATCTTCGATTTCTCAGGCAGCACTCAAAAAGTCATCATTCATCTATAAGCGATATCACCACATGGGCTCAGGACTACTTTGGCAAACCTTTGTCAAGTACCACAATACATAGTTACATCCACAAATGCCAGTTAAAACTGTACCAAAAGGAAGCCCTATGTTAACAGTCTCCAGAAGCGCTATCGACTTCTCTGAGGCTCGGAGGCATCAGGGATGGACCATCACACAGTGAAAATGTGTATTGTGGTCAGATGAATCTGTATTTCAGGTCTTCAGTCCCTAAACGTGTTGCAAAAAAATCGGAAATACCTGTTTATTTAAAAAAAAAAAAAAAAAAACTATAAAAATTATGAGGAACATATTAAATAATGTTTGTTGCATTGCCTGCAATGAAATACAAGTGAAGGAAAATTTAGAAATCACTACTTTTTTATTTGCATTTTCAGTACTGCCCCAGCTTTATTTGATTTGGGGTTGTAAGTATAATTCCTGTATTTTAGCATACAAAAATAATATGCAATAAAAAAAT
Source organism: Danio jaintianensis (assembly GCA_903798115.1). Lineage (NCBI taxonomy): Eukaryota > Metazoa > Chordata > Actinopteri > Cypriniformes > Danionidae > Danio > Danio jaintianensis. The sequence continues at coordinate 19,771,258 of CAIGQV010000641.1, forward strand.
CCCTTTGGCATACCAATCAAATCTTTTTGGCGGGGTTTGATTAATTCTAGTGAATCTGTAATTCTAGTAAATGGTTCTCCCTCATATGTAGCTTTGCAAATTTCTGTTCATTCAAGTGAATGTAGTTTTGGGGAAAATGCATCTACTGAAGTGAATTGGTTTAAAAAAGCATTTCACTCATGTGTAACCTAGGAAAGGTCATTTCATTCTTGCAAATCTGTTTGATCCAAAGAATATTCTCTTTTTCTTCTTTCCAATATTAGAAAGTTTGAATTTTCAGTGAATCTGTCCATTCTAAATGATTTTCATATGCAAAGTTGGAATGGATTTATTCATTCAAGTGAATCAGTTTTGTTTGTCATATGTAACATTGAAAAGTTTTGTTCATTGGATTGAGTCATTCTAAATGGTTGCTTCTTTTAAATGTAGCTTTGTCAAGTTTATAAACTGAACTGATTATAAGTCATATAATCAGTTCAATTGTTCATATGTAGTGTTGGCAATGTTTGATATATTCTAATGTAGTAAACTGGTTTGCCTTAAAGGATCCTCTGACTCACTCTTGCATATGTAGCATTAGGTGCCGTCTGCATGAATGCGTTTTTGTTTGAATATGCATATGTTTTGTTACAGTTACGCCTGATTTCCACATTACCCTGGCATCTTTGACTCATGAAAACGGAGCATTTTGAACATGTTAAAAACCCTGTTGTAGACTGGAGTCACTGGTGTTCTGTGATTATAGAAGGACTGAAACGCAAGCTTTTGGAAACAGAGGCACATGCATCCACAAACACTCTCTGATCGGTCTTCTGGATTATTGCATATTGTTTCCTGATTCATCAATCCCCTCTCATTAGACCATTATGCAAAAGGTAGATGGCAAGTATGGATACTGGTAAAATATGTGCATGCCCAGTGAGCGTGAATAGTCACGTATGATAAATTTTAGGCTGTTTCAAGAGTTCACACTTAGCTGATGATTGCTAATAAAGCGTGTTTGGCATGCTGTCCCGGGTGAGAGCCCTGAGCTCATCCTCGAGCCCGGGGCTCCCTCCCGTTTGCAGGGTGAGCATTTTTTTTCATTTATTTGAATTAAAAATTGTGGACAATATGCATGTATGTGATCCTGATTTCATTCATACAATAATTTGTTTTAATTAAGTTTAAAGTATTTGGCTCATTTTGGCTTAATTCTTAAATTAAGAGTAATTCTCATATTTAATAACTCTAGTTTTAAGATCTTTTCTCACAAAATAAGAAAAGCTAACTTTTTAAAACGCAATTAACAAGCAATTGTAAGACAATTAGACTAAAAACACTGCTTAGAATAAGTGTTATATTACTTTTTAAGACATTTTTTTCTTAGGTAAGTTTATTACTTAAAGAAATCTTACCCAGTTTTATTATCTTACAGTACTGGCTGATAATTTGACTTGTTTCTAGTCTGTATCTTCTTAAATAATTTATTTATCATATTTAGGTGGTTATTTTTTCCAGTGTTCTTAGTATTCACTGCGCTACTGAACAGTTCAGATGGCCAGACTTGGACTTCACTATGTGTGTTTACCATTAAGCCATGAGCTCTGATCACCACCATTCTCTGTGGACAATCTCATTATCCCGCCATGCTGCTATCAAAAAACAGCAAACTTGAGAACACAATAAAAGATTTATACAAGAGCCTGCATCTCATGCACTAATAGCGGAAGACGGGGCTGCCCAGTGGAGCTGTTTGGTGAAAAGCAAAACTGCAAATGCATTTGAAACCCCGCTGCAAAGTGAGAGCCTCTATCAGCTCAAGAGCAAGTGGATACGGCCAGCAAAGCTTTCTGTTACATGCTGGTGCTCTACTTTAGACCAATTAAACCTTGCTTCAAGTGAGTGCATGAACAGTGCTGAGATTTATGCATGGGTAACCAGCATGACTCCATGAGGAGGCATTCCCAACATGGCATCCACTGCTCGTATACATGATTCATGTATTTCATTCAGCATCTGTCTACCTTGCACGAGCAAAACTCCCCAGAGAATCCATGTTTTAGATGATAAATCACTTCCCCAAAAGACATGCTAACTTCTCATTCAGTTGGATGGTCGTGCTACAATAGGTCTGTTTATTAGTCAACTATGCGTGGCTGTATAGCACAGAAGTGCTCGAGTGAACGAAACTGCTGAGTATTTAGAGTTCGAGAGCATGTCTAATAATATGCAATATTACCATCATAGCTCATGGATGATTGATTCAGTTATTAAATATATAAAAAGCTCCTGCAGTCTTAATAAGAGGAAATTCTGTGCAATCAGCTTGAATCAGAAATCCGCTGCATATGTTGTACCACTAGAAAATGTCTCCAAAATATGAATCAAAGTATCACAGACACGACTATCAACATAGTGATTAGTGGAGTTTTTTTTATCTATCTATCTATCTATCTATCTATCTATCTATCTATCTATCTATCTATCTATCTATCTATCTATCTATCTATCTATCTATCTATCTCTCTATCTCTCTATCTATCTATCTATCTATCCATCCATCCATCCATCCATCCATCCATCCATCCATCCATCCATCCATCCATCCATCCATCCATCCATCCATCCATCCATCCATCCATCCATCCAGATGGTTGCACCAACACCTATATATAAATATTAATAATATTTAAAGTGTTGTCTCTTAGAAATATGCACATATGACAGTAGCTTGAGTTAAGAGTGAGCTAACTATAGTTTCTATGACATTATCCTAAATACATCCTAAAGTACACAAATGCAAAACTAATTACATTACTTTAAATGGCAGTTGCCAATAATAAATGGCAATAATTTCATCCAAAATATTTAATTTGTGTTCTGAAGATGAACGAAGGTCTCAGGGGATTGGGCCGACATGCAATCCCCTCACTCATGCAACGACATGCAATCCCTGACACTCAGGGGATTGCACCGACAGCAGATTTTTCAACATATAACTTATAAGTAAACAAAAAAAAAAAGATATATTTTTATTTTAGCTTATTGTTAGCTCAGTCTGATGAATATCTAATACTGACTCGAGTGTATCTTTACAGCCTTTAAAAATAGTGCTCTGATCCAATTGTACTTCGATCCATTGTTGATCTTTCAGTAACACCTGGATGTAATGGTGTGAGATAAACCACTTCCAAGTTCATCATAGCCTTTTATATTGACAGTATGAGGTGCCCGTACAAGAAATACAACAATGACAGTCTTATTAAGAGACCCCAGTCTTCTGGCACTGAGCCCATCTTTCACTTTGGGAAGCATAAAACTGATATTAAAGGAGCTTTGGTTCCTTCGAGAAGGCAAAAAAAAGGTGGAAAGGAAGGAAAACGTCCTGGTTACGTCTGTAACCCACGTTCCCCGAATAGGGAACGGAGACGTGTGTTTGGTAACAGACTATGGGAGTACGTCAGACGACCAATCACTCTGAAGAGTAAGAAAACGGGCCAATGAATGCCAAATGAATTGGCAGAGCTCAGCTCTACAGCTGACAGTGATTAGCCATTAGTGCTATATAAGCTGCCAGCTGATAAGCGAGCACTAGAATTTGCCTGCTGAAGAGCCGATCACTTAGCTAACAGCTGGAGACTCAGCTGTTGTGGCAGTGGAGACACACATCTCCATTCCCTATTCGAGGAACGTGGGTTACGGACGTAACCAGGACGTTCCCCTTCATATGGGAACTTCAACATGTGTCTGGTAACAGACTATGGGAGACTGTATGGAAACCGCCAAAGCAGCTAAGCCCATCACGCTCCTGATGTGAAGTTTGCCAAGCGTAGCGTGAGCGCACAAGCATCACCAAGAGCGCAACCTTCCAACGTGGCCTAGGCCCAAAAAATTACCATTACATGGGAATAATTAGAATTTTAGATCGGGGTCGTAAATGTGCTTTTACCTAGCTAATATAGTCTATGGATTTTAGAAATACGACAGTACGTTGGGAAAGCGTGCCAGTCCCCGAAGGGGGAGAATGCTGCGGAGACCACCTGCTACCCAAGAGGGGAGACTTGATGGCAATAAGAACATATGGACTAGCCCAATGGAGGGGGAGTGCTACATATGATAAGCTGGTTAGCGGGTAGGGAAGACACTGGTCCGCCTGGTCAGGGGGAACACTCCGTGGCTGAAATAGGCATATGGGATCACCATCGGGGACCGCGCATAGCTGACACCGAACCTCAGCATGTGGGTAGACCAAGAGTGGGCATACCAGACATAACACTGAGCCAGGCACCCGGCTCCTCCGCTGAGTCGGGTGCTGGGGGCCTCGGGGGAATTCTCTAGGGTTCGCCAAGCGGGAAACTTACTAGCAGAATAGAAAAAGCGCACGTATCTCCGGGTTAGGGAGCATAGTGCAGCAAGCTTTTTTGACACCGAGCTTAATCCGTCCCAATTGACCGGAGTAACCCAGTAATCGGGAGGAAACCTCCACTCCACTCAAGGATTAAAAAATCTTGTGAATGTGTTAGGTGTCGCCCAGCCTGCAACTCTAATAATCTGTTAAGAGGCGCTGCGAACTCACGCCGAAAAAGAGGCACCGCTTTTTTTTTTTTTTTTTTTTTTTTTTTTTTTAAGTGAGTGTGCTCTCTCTCCCGGGGGACACAGCTCGCCCTGGCACATGAAGCGAGGGTGATGGCATAACTATAAATGGACCAACCTCTGCTTTGATACGGCACTTCCCTTCTGCCGATCATAACAGAAAAGAGCTGCTTAAAGACGTATGCTCTACGTGTCACACTAAGCGCAGTGCGCGGACATAGCAATGAAAGGGCTGGATCTGCCTCCTCCGCAGACAGCGCTTGCAGGCTCCCTACCACTTTTAATATTAAAAGAGGTGGTAGGAACCTTGGCACAAGCTGAACCAGAGTCTCAGGTAAACGTGAGAGTAGGCCGGTCCGAATTCCTGGCACGATTCGCTGACCAAAAATGCCACCGGAATCCTAACCCTCCTGTGATACCAACGCGACCAGCAGAGCTGCCTTCATGGACAGAAAACTTATAGATACTGAGTCGAGTGGCTCAACAGACCTAACCATAACTGCTGGGGCTAGAGAGATCCCGAGAGGGCAAGAGAGGAGGGCGGGGATGGAATTAACCATCTCGCGCCACGCGCCTCTGAGGAACCGGCTGATGAGGTTATGCTTTCCCAGCGCGCTACCATCCGCCACCCCACAGAGAGCGGGGATGGCAGCACGCCAAACCTTCAGTGTGGAGGGTGACAGCCTGCGCTCCAGTTATCCTGAAGGAATAAAACACAACACTAATCTGGCATGTCCGGGGTTCTTCTTAGATAAAAGAGCTCCACACAACGAATAGACTCCACTACAGGGCATAGACTTGCCTATACAGGGTGCTCTAGCCTGAGTGACGATGTTAACCATCTACTGATAGGTCACCTAAGTCCACCGCGCTCTCTCTAGAAACCCTCCATGGGGGTTCCAGAACGCTGCGTGGGTGCCAGAGGGTGCCCGTCCCAGAAAAAGGAGTGCTTCTTCTGGGGAATTCGTCAGGGAGGGCCATCACGAGGAGTGTGAGTCCGGAAACTCGGTCCGGTTGGGCCAAGGAGGTGCAATGGGCGAGACCCGCTTCTCGTCTCCCCGACCTTGCACAGAGCTTGTGCGCGTAGGCTCACTGGGGAAAAACACATATTGCGTAAACCCGGGGCCAGCTGACAGCCAGTGCATCCGTGCAGAGCAAGGAAAGCAGCTGGCGAAGGGCCGCTCGGGAGAAGCGGCAGGATGACCTGGGCTTCTCTGAAGCGTGCCCATAACAGCTAGACTGTGCTGGGGTGGAGTCTCCATTCTCCCGGAAACGTAACTGTCATGAGAGCATGTAAGCTGGCATGGTAGAGCTCGTACGGCATATGAACGGCGCAGCAAAAGCTGCATGACTCCGGAGGAGCAGATGGCGAGCGAGCTGAGACATGCGGCGGTAGCGCACATCAGCCAAACGGTTGATGTGCGCTATCGCAGCCGTGGTGGCCGTGCTAATCAACACGTGTGTCCCCTCCCATCCCGGTAGGAACCAGCGGAGAGCGAGAAACACTGCCAACAACTCCAGGCAATTGAATGCCAATACAACCCGATTTACAAACCTGCAGCTGCATGCTCAATACACACAGCCCACCAGCCCGTACTGGAAGCATCCGTCAGAATGACAGCATAACTGGACACTTGTTCTAAGGGCACCCAGGCCCGTAGATGGCAGGGTCCATCCAGGGGCTGAAGGTGCGGAGACACAGCGTGGTGGACACCCGGTGAGTCTCCGCGCACCATGCCCATCTGGGGACCCGATCGCGAAGCCAGCGCTGAAGTGGTCTCATATGAACAATTGAGCGGCGTGATAGCGGCTACAAATGTTATATGCCCCAGGAGCCTCTGAAAAACTAGAACTGCCGAATTAAACGGACAGGGCAGCACTAGCCCGGCTACCCGGATGGAGATCGGGTTTAGCTCCAACCCGAGATGAGAGAAGCTCTGCCCGAGGGAGAGCTTGCTCATTCTCGGTTGACCCGAAACCCCAACAGGCCGAGGTGCCGGAGCACCAGGTCCCTATGCATAATCGACTAATTCAAATGTCTTAAAAAAAAAATTTACCCAGTCAATGAATAATCAAAAATACCGATGCGCGTGCGCCGAAGAGGCACAGGGCATCCTCCACACATGGAACAGGGAGAGCCCGAAGGGGAGGACTATTTACTGCCATGCTCGGCCCCCGAAGTGAGCGTCCTTCAGGTCTATAGCTGCAACCAATCCCGCGGACGCACTGGGGGATGCGTTTCTGCATGGGCATCTTGATCGGCATCCTGAACAGATGACAGATCAAAACGCGCAGATTTACGGCGACCTATGACGGGAGCGTCAACTTCTCGGGGGGGCTCGGCGCGTTCACTAGCCAGTGGAACGGGCTGTGATGGCGGAGCATTTTGGAGCCGCGGAAAGAGCGCTCTCGGCGAGGAACAGCCAGCATGGATGAGTCCGGTGGGGGAGCAGTTTTTCGAGCCCACCAGGAGATGACCTGCTCCATCGCGCACAGCTGATCTCTCACCACCAAGGACTCCTGAGTAAAGTCCCCGACAGTGTCGCCGAGTAGGCCTGCCTGGGATATGGGCACACCAAGAAAGCGTACTTTGTCGGCGCGGGTGGCCAAGGGTGGCATTTCCGGACCACTGTGTGGCCATCGTTCTCCCCAGGGCACGGGCAGCCAACTTGAAGGTCATGAGAGCATAGTCGACCACCGTGTGGTGCTTACGCATAAGCCTGGGGAAGAACCGCCCCTGCAGCACAGCAGGTGCCATGGTGCAGGGCAGAAGCGGCAAGGCCCGCAGCGGTGTGGGCTCTGGCCATGAGAGACACAGATAACCCACCCGCCTTGGATGGGGGTCTCAGCTTCCCCCTCCAGCTGGCCCACCACCCTGAGGAATAGCTTCGTACCCACTGGCCGCCTCGCCATCAGGGGAGGTGAAGGCGGAAGCGCACGAGGACCGGGCGGAGAAAAACTCCATCTATGCCAGCGTGCGCTCGCTGTGCGCCCTTGGGAAGAAGTGGACGGGAGCTGAAAGATTCATCTTACATCAGCCCGCACGCCACACCTCTAGTCGGTCCTGTGGTGAAACTGGGGGACAAGCCATCTCCAGCCACACCGACGAAGCAGCCCAGGAAGCGCAGCTATCATGTCTGATTAGAGAACCGTGACTATGCATCGCACCCGTAGGATGGTAGCGAGCCCGGTCTGTCATCTAAGCATGACAGCTCGCCCTCCGATGTCACGATGGGCGTCTGATCTCCGGTGTCATCAAGCGGAGGCACGGGCATCCCGGGGGATGAACCGCACAACTACTCGAAGCTTACATGGGGCGCGCTGTGGAGGAGTGGGGGGTCCGCGGGCCCGGAGGCGACGGATAAACCCCCACTGTGATCCTCAGAACTGCCCGCGTGCTAACCGCTTTCACGGGGAGCAACAGGGGTGGCTTGGAAGCCGCAATCTCAGCTGTGCAACAGCCATGCCCTCACAGTGAGAGCATGAGCTGTCCGCGAGCACCGCATCGACATGCTGGACCCCCAGACCTGTGATGCGATACCCGTGCCCATCATCCGGAGATAGGAACCACCGCATCCAGAAACGCACAGTCAGAACAGCGTCTTGAAAAAGACGTGTTGATTGACTGTGTTGCTCTCTTAGGGAATCTGCTCTTTTAATGGAAACTGCTCTTTTGTGCACACCAGCGAAACGCCCAGGGAATAGGAAACCCAGATCGACCGCCGCTGTCGCGTCATCTCCCGCACTGGTGAGTAAACTGGTTTCAGTCTTGAAATCAGGTTGGCAGATAGAGTGTCTTCAGTCTCGTGAGAGGCTCTGAAAGCTAAATTCTAGTGCTCGCTTCTCAGCTGGCAGCTTATATAGCACTAATGGCTAATCACTGTCAGCTGTGGAGCTGAGCTCTATCAATTCATTTTGGCATTCATTGGCCCGCTTTCTTACTCTTCAGAATGATTGGTCGTCTGACGTACTCCCATAGTCTGTTACCAGACACACGTCGAAGTTCCCATATGAAGGGGAACTCATATTAATCTCATATTAACTGTTTCTGTATCTCCCCACCACATTTCCTCTATCCACCCCTCCCCCCTGCTGCGGCCCATACATAATTCATATGGTCATTACATGAACTGTACAGTGTCCTCCTCCCTTGATGCACTGATTAGGCCCCGTGTCAGCCCATGTCCCTGAGTTAGAAGCACTACATGCCCCCTGTCTGGCCCGGTCATAGCTGCACAGCCTGCGGATGAGAATCAGAATCAGAATCAGAAAGAGCTTTATTGCCAGGTATGTTCACACATACGAGGAATTTGTTTTCGTGACAGAGCTTCTACAGTGCAACAAAATTACAGAGACAGGACAAAAAACAGATAATAAATATATTTTAAAAATAAAAGTTGTAGTGAATGCGAATATACAAATTGACAAGTGTATGTACAGGAATATTACTATATACAACAGCAGCTGTTATGTGCAAATTAGCATGTAAAATATGTTGTTAAATAAGTGTTTATGTGTAAAAAAAGTGTATAGCAAGTAGTGATGTTTGTTCCATAATTACTATCATTCAAGTGTTCATGAGATGGATTGCCTGAGGGAAGAAACTGTTTCTGTGTCGGGCTGTTCTGGTACACAGTGCTCTGTAGCGTCGACCAGAAGGTAAAAGTTCAAAGAGGCAGTGTGCTGGGTGTGAGGGGTCCAGAGTGATTTTGGCAGCCCTTCTGCTTGCTCTGGATAAGTACAGTTCTTGGAGAGTAGGGAGGATTGTACCAGTGATTCGCTCAGCAGTCCGAACTATTCAACGTAGTCTTCGGAGGTCGGATTTCGTAGCTGAGCTAAACCAGACCAGAGAATGTAGATTGCGCTGCTGGAAAAGCTATGAAATATGGATGGACCTGTTATTTATTCACATGAGATCCAATGTATATAGATGAAAGCTTTTTTTTACCTACATTTACCATCCTGTTGTCGTCATATTGACTCAGATTTGATTTCCAAACAGCCTGAAACTCTGTTTAAACATTTCTTTCTATTGAAGTTAAACTTATGAAATATTTCAGAAATGTTGTACATTTGACAAAAATCTGCACTTTTGTTGAAAAAGACATTCAAAATTATTTAAGGACAATTCACTGTTTATTATGGAGGCTTATCTTCTCAGACTTTTGGTTGCACAAAATATTAAGTATTCATAATAAGTATAATATAGTTCATAATAAGTAATGCTTCTTGAGCACCAAATCATTATATGTTTTCTGAAAAATTGCATACTGAAATAATTTATATTATAAAAAATAAATATTATATGATATAATATTATATTATATAAACATATTTTAATTCTATAGCATAATTTATTATTTCAGTTGTACACTTTCAGATTTCAGATTTCAACTTTCAGCTGTTTTGTTATTTGCTATAATTGTATATTCATATTTACCTTTATTTATTTTTGTTATTAGGTCAATAAATTATTTAATCTAGAATTTTTTAAAAGTATAACTGTATATTTTTTATCTTTTCTCAAGTTTTTTATCTTCTAAATTTTTTTCTTGCTTAATTGCAAAATTGTTGCAGCACTGAAAAATAATAGAAAAAAAAACATTTTACACACTCAAGAGGTCAGACAAAAACTCAGAAGCACAAATAGCAATAATTACTACTTATACTAAGTACAAATAATCTAATACTATGTTGTTACTTCAGTGTACAAATAGTAAATGTGCAAATACGCTTTGGTTTTTACCTAGTCCTTATTGTGTATAATTAAATGTACACTTTAATCCCTTTAATGTTTAACTTACTTTTTTTTTTGTACGCCCCCTAAAACATGCAATCTTTTCGCTATACCTCTGTTCTTGACAAAGTCATTGCTTCCTGAAGCCATATTCTGTGTGTGTGTTCAGTGTGGGCCCTTAATGAGGATTAACACAGGAAATAGGCATGGAGAAATGCTTTTCATATCTTCCTTCAAGAGGATCCAGCTTCTGTGTGTTTGGGCTTTGCTTTCTGTAAAAGCCATAATCTTGTGTTCCGTCAAGGATTATTGAAAATGCTCAGGAATGTTTACCCTTCGAGCATGTCCAATAATGACAGTGCGGGCTGAAATTATGACTTCTACATTAATCTGACATATTCCTTTTGTTATTCCGGTAAAAATCTGCCTCATTTATACAAAGCCATCAAACATCCTGAATGTGACTGCAGCTGTCACTGCAGCTGTTTTATGACAGAAAGGCTTCAAGGTTTAAAGCCACACCATAAACAAATTAAATGTGTTCAGGTTTATGTAACACTTAGTTTGAGAAGGTAGAAAAATGTAATTCAGTAACGTGTTATTTAATGCAATACACATAAAAGACTACTACTGTTATTTACTACTGGGCAAGATGTAGCCATGTATAAATATATTTAAAGTCCGCATGAAATCAAAGTTGCCAATGTTTATTTTCCTAGCTCACATTGTTATTCTTAAGGTGAATAATTCATCCATAAACCTTAATCAACTGAAAAATGTGTTTGGTTAGGTAATCTTCAATGCAAGTCTAACCATCTGCATTTGGAGTTGCAGTCATTCTATTGACATCAACCTTAGTGCTTCCATAACAACTGTGTATTAATACACTATTTTATCATTAGTTTGCTATGAGGGAATGATGCCCTTATTCAATAATTTGTTTCAGTTGGAAGTGCATCAACATACTGAAATAAAACTTCAGGTTCATGTGAAATTAAAGCCATATTAAGCAAGCAAGCATTAGCAAGAAAATCCTGGTTTACAAAAAAAATAAAAAATAAGCAGCATAACTGCTTTCAAAATTTGTAATAAAAATAAATCAGTAAATTGGCATATTATATTGACTTCTGGATCATTCTCTGGAAAAAAAACCCTAAAAAAAATGCTATTTGTTCAACAAATGCAACAGTGCAATCTGCTTTGTTGTAGGGATGCAACGATTAACCGGTTTCACTATTAACCGTGCTTTAATTCGTCACGGTTAATTAATCAACACCGCGTTTCTGCACAGAACAAAACTACTGCAACTAAAAGTTATGCCAACTGTGTGCTAGTTTGAAGTTCCGAGCTTGTACACAATACCCACGCACACTGGATTAAAGGCTGATGTTAACTATGGCTGAGGCTATTAACTAAGGGCCGATCACATATCCCGTCTTTTGCATGCGTAAGTTCCTTATTTCCAATGGAGGCGCACAGCTTGAAACACAAAAGGAAAATACCAAACAATTTTGCAATATAGTTGATCAACAGTGCATTTCAGACAGAGGTTCAGCAGCCTTTGCCTACATTTGTTCTTTTTAAAAGGGAAATACTTAGCTAATATGTAGCTTAAATTTACATTAGGCAAATACATTTTTTTTTTATTCTTTTTTTTTTTTATTTACTTATTCATTCATTGTTCTGTCATTTATTTTCAGTGTAAAACTATTACATCTGTTTAAATGCCAAAACTTTTTTCACTTATTTTTAAGTCCAAAGAGAAATGGACTATTGTTTGTTTTTAATATTATTTTGTGCTGTATTAGTTTAAAATATAAGGAGTTTTCATGTGATTTTCTAAACTAGTAGTGTTTTGAAATTAACGCATACATAATAATCGCTATAACCATGAATATTCCTTGGACTATAATCGTACAACCAAAATCTATAATCGTTGCAACCCTATTTGTTGGTAACAGGCAATTGCGCTTATCAACCAGAAGGGTTGTGAGAGAAAGTTTCATAGTGTTGCTTTAAAGTCAGCGTGAAGCAGAGGTTGCTGAGACTTTTATTTCAGTATGTTGATGTACTTCCAACTGAAATGGAATATTGAGTAGGGGGAGAGGCTTTCTTTTTGAGCATCATTCTCTTATAACAAACTAACAGTAAGGAGCTGATGGCTGAAGCTGTCAACCTGACTTCAACAGAGAAGTACTGCTACTCCAAACACAAAAGCAAATGGTCAGAATTTGATTGAAGATTACCAAAACAAACATTTTTTCAGTGAATTAACTTCCACAGATTAAATGTTCATCTAAAGAATAACAATGTGCACTAGCAAATACACTGTTATTTTTGATTCACATGGTCTTTTAAGCTCATTATTCCTCAAATGATAGTATTCTGAACTGTGATCAACTTCAAAAATGTGTCTTAAAACCCCTGTCATGTATTATTTCAGGTCTCCATCTACACTCAGATAATGTTCAGTGCTGCCATTTCTTTTCCATAATTAATCACACTTAACTGACATGTTAAATTGGCAACCTTACATGTCAAGCAATATCTCTAGTTACATGTCAGCTTCTCTTCCTGATCGTTCAGGTAATGAAAATCTTTAATGGTCAATCCTGGACGGAGTTGCTGATCAGCACAATTGTCTGTGAGAGACTGAAAGCTCAGGACTTACTTCATTAAGTACCTTGTAATGCAGTCAAATCAATTAGATCCGGTACACCGTGTCCTGCTATTGTTGTGCGATAATATTTCAATCATTTGCCTAAAGGGGTCACGGCATGTGAAACCTAAGATGCCTTGATCTTTTGACATTTATTTTATTAAAGTACAAATGAAATCAAAACTAACCATATGATTTTGTTAGCTCACATTGCTAGTGTTGTGGTGAACAATTCATCTGTGCATGTCATTAAGAAAAAAATGTTTGCAATTGTAATCTTTAATTGAAATCTGAAAATGCACTTCCTGTTTTTTTTTTTATTGGGTGTGGTTAACATACTTAACCACGCCCCTCCAACTGTCAGTTTTGACAACAAACAGAAATGGTGAGAAGGAGGTGTCTGTTAGGTTGTAATTACTTTTCTAATTACCCATTTTTTTGTAATTACCCATTTCCCGATCTTTCTGAATGAAATGTCTACTTTACAACATCCATTCAGCTCATAGTAGAAAAAACAAGACACGCCCACTGTTTTCTCATTTTATATTGCATTTCTCTAGGAACTGCATAACAATACAAAAAGAAAAAAAACAGGTTCATGTGGACTTTAAATACATCCTGCAAATGTTTAGAATGTTCTCCTTGTTATAAAGAAAGCAGGAATCAAGCTTTAAAAATGAATCTTTTGCCAATGAGGTTTCTTGTGATGTCATAGTGCCACACCTCCAGACCATAAACTGACATTCATTTGGTAAATGAGTGCATTCTTAACCCGATTATGCTTGATAAGCCAACAATGCACATGGTTATGTAAAATAAATGTGTTAACTAGTTCCTTTATTGCAGTGAGGTCATAGATGGCTTAAATTCAATTCACGCATTGCGTGAATTTTGACAAACAATGTTTATATTTAAAAGCAACAAAACACGCCCAGGGGCGACGCGGTGGCGCAGTGGGTAGCACGTTCGCCTCACAGCAAGAAGGTCGCTGGTTCGAGCCTCGGCTGGGTCAGTTGGAGTTTCTGTGTGGACTTTGCATGTTCTCCCCGTGTTCGCGTGGGTTTCCTCCGGGTGCTCCGGTTTCCCCCACAAGTCCAAAGACATGCGGTATAGGTGAATTGGGTAAGCTAAAATTGTCCGTAGTGTATGTGTGTGAGTGAGTGTTTATGAATGTTTCCCAGTGATGGGTTGCGGCTGGAAGGGCATCCGCTGCGTAAAACATATGCTGGATAAGTTGGCGGTTCATCCCGCTGTGGCGACCCCAGATTAATAAAGGGACTAAGCCGAAAAGAAAATGAATGAATGAATGAAAACACGCCCATAACCCAACAAGGCCTCACCCCTTTGTTTCTGCTAACATTACTAGACATGCCTTTTACTGCTGATTGGCTGCAAGTGTGTTTTAGACTCAGTCTAACAATGCGGTCAAAAGCATTTTTCAAGCATTGCTTAGTACATCTTTTAGGGGCCGTTTCCATATCGCATCTAAAAGCACGTGGAAAGTGCATGTCGCATCCCTTCCCTCACCAATTTCAACAGGTTTTGCGGTAGCACTCCCACTGAATCTGTCATTGCTAGGCAACCATCAACTGTTCTCTCAGAGGATGACAAACCGACAAACCATTGCTGCAACACTGATACAAGTTTTATTTATGGAGAAAATTAAAAAGCACTGCAGTGTTTCTGTGCACTGCGTTTGTCTGAGGTAATTTGTTTACCGTTATTACAGAAATGTTTATATTCCATACAAAATATGAAGCTTATTGGTTAGTTCTAGTCACATGACTCACGGTGCGCTTGCGGCATTTTGATAAGATGAGATATTTTCAACTAGGTGCGCCTGGAAAATATTTGAGCACGCAATCCATGTGCCTCCATTGAAAATAACAATCTTGTATGTGCAAAAGGCGTAATATGTGAATGGTCCCTTATAGTGCACTGTGCAATAGCCAGGGGCCGTTTATCCAAACAGTTTTGTTTGCTTAACCTTTCCATTCCATGCCTTTCCAGTCTAGTCAGCTCGGAAATGGCTTAATTTTCCACGTTGGTGCTAATAACAAAACTCTTATATATGTAATACAAATGCATCAGTCATTGCCTTAGTAATGTAAGTGCAATGTAAACAGCGATATGGACAATGATCAGATATATGTTTTTTTCTGATATTTACTTCATTGAATAACAAAGAATAAATAAATAGCACTCTTCCTCCTCGCAAGCTATGGAGAAACTAGCAGCCTAAAAACATAGTTTCAAAACATAACATGAAAACATACTTCCAAATGAAACTGAAAATTGAGTAGTGGGCCGGGTTTTCTTTTGCACATCATCTCCTCGTAGCAAATTAACGGTTAGAGATGCATCATGGTTAAGAATATTGTGGTTGAAGCTGTCAAACTGACATCTAAAGAGAAGGACCGCCACTCCAAACACAAAAGCAAATGGTCAGACTTTAATTGCAGATTACCAACTATACTTTTTTCAGTGAATTAACTTGCACAGATTAATTGTTCATCTAAAGTGTAACAATGAGCACTAGCAAAATAAACATTGTAAATTTTGACTTTAGCACTGGTCTTCAGTGGACATGTGGTTACAAAAATCAGGCCTTTTTACCTGAGGGTCTAGATTAAGGTTAAAAATAATTGTATATCTGTATTTTTTGTGGCAAAATAAACATTATAAATGAAGCTCAAGGAGGATATTAAAAGAATTAAAAAATCCACGTCATGACCTCTTTTAACAGAAGTCGAGTCATATTGAAGATAACAGAGGTCGAGTCATATTGAAGAAGTGAGGATGAGTGTGAGACACTGTAGGCAAACAAAGGCACCAATGCGGCCAGTTTCCATGATATTCCATGCCATAGACAAATCACTGTGTGTCTGTGGTAAATATGGAAATACAGGTAGACCCACAGGGTACACATTGTACACAAAAGCTCGACTGATTCATTCAAATCCCTCTACTTAAAATTATGATCATAGTGGTAGTGATTTTGTATTATTGTTGGCTTTGTATTTAGTTCTAGTTTGTTGTTGTCTTGCTGAAACTGCACGTCTATGGTTACATAACCCAGGGTTTTACAGAATGAATATTTAATTTGTGGCCGTGTGAAGCATTCACACATGAGAGCATGCAAATGAAGAGGAGAAAGTGGGCGTGGGTCGACGTGCAGATCCTCTGCCAAGTCCCTTCTCTGCTCCCCTTCAATGCAGAATGAGTAGCGCCATACATTCAAGTTCCGACTTATTCTGTTCAACACTCTTAAACTAAACAAAAGCTACTGTTCAAAACTGAACAAAAATTCATGTGAACAAAACTTTACAAAAACAAACAAACAAACTAATTGAAAATCAATACATCGATGGCCATAAAAGTGGCCATATTTTATGCATCTTATTTTATTTTCAACTGTGTATGGCTGGTTACTTTACAAAAATTTGACTTTTTAAAGTACCCTAGTACTATAAGTAAAACACATTTTCAAATGGATTTTATATCAAATGCTTTAACTGTTTCGCCAAAATCATTTAAAAAAAATACTTCAATGCCTGAGTACAATTAGTTTCTACACCTTTTTTCTACACTTTTATATTTACATTTCTGTCTTTCTTTTGTTTTACTTTTTTTGGATGATTTTCAATAAAGCTGAGAATTGTATGTGCTCATTAGATTTGATCTTAAAATGTGTGTATGCAATGTGAACAGGGCTAAATGTATCATTTTCTTATTTGATCCAGACCAAATGAACCAAGATAACCAAAGTGTAAACTTATAATAACCTTTCCCTGATCTTCTTTCCACTAAAGTGACATCCTCAAAGATTGCTGTTAGGCAGCTAAGTTAGGAACAGCTTAGAGGGAGCAGAACAGTGGAACATGCCACACAGCTGTTCCGGGACAGATGAAGTATAGGCACACAATGGGTAAACAATGTGAGGTGATGTATGACTGAGACCTCACTTGCAAAGTCCTAAATAAACAGATTTACAAACCAGCAGCATGTAATGAAACTTTCATCTAATATTAAACAGGCTGTATTTGCACATGAGGCAGTTAGTAAAAGAGACTATCAGTTTGTTTTTGTTTTTGGCTGGATCTGTTGATCTTGGTCTGATTATAGTTAAGATGAGTGAACTGCTACTCAATACATCATTGATCATGAAGTAAAAAAAATAAAAAATGTTGCGTTACTTGCTTTTCACTCCAAAACTTTTTCGGCAGCATCTTGCAGTATTATTTATTAGACAGCAATTTCTGTAAAAACACTGTTCACGGTCACTTTATGTCCTGGGCCGGGCTGGCACTCTGGAGAAGATTAGAGGGTGTTCACACAGGACACATTATTGCTTCTAACAGCTAGAAGAGTGCGGATGAATTTAAGAGTGTTGTTTTTAAGAGGGTTGTTTTTTGAGACTTTTTTTTATCGAGACATTCAGTAAAGTCAGATTTAAAGAACAAGACTTAGAGTGACCCTTGACAACAAAATCAGTCATAAGCGTAAAATGTTCAATATTGACATTTATATGTCATCTGAAAGCTGAATAATTAAGATTTCCACTGATGTATGGTTTGTTAGAACAGTAGAATATTTGGTTAAGATACAACTATTTGAGATACTGGAATTTGAGGGATCAGTACTAATCAACATCATATTTTAATGTACTATATTATACATACTAATCATTTTACTAATCAAAAATTTTGTTTTTATATATTTAAAGTATGAAATTTACAAAAAAATCTTCATGGAACATGACACATACACAAAAATCTATAATTTTGACCCATGCAATAGCCAAAAATTCACCTGTGCAACATAAGGCTGGTTTTGTGGTCCAGGGTCTCAATTAATGAACACTTGATTTTTTTCAGAAATAATTTAAAATAAAGTCTGATGATGATCATAATGTTCATAATAACTTGCTCTAATCACTAAAGTGAACTTTGAACTATTTTTTTGTCCACACTGCAAAGGTTTTTCTGATCTTTTGATTCTTTCTTCTGATGACAGGTTCGGTCACTGCAGGGCCTTTGGTGCAAAGTCTCTTAAGCATCAAGACACACTTTATGCCAAGATACAGATCCTTTACTTGTTCAGAGCTGAACTAGTGATAAATTCCAGCTGCAGTGTAGAACCGAATGGCACATTGATATTCTCTGCATTATCCTGTCCTTCGTGCATTTGTCTTTCATGAACAACTTGCTGTCAGAGGGTTTCAGTCACTTTAGAATGTTTTCCAAAGTCAGTGAAAACTGTTCAACTTTAAAGTTTCCATAGCGATGGCCCAAGTTTATCATGTGACACACTATAGCCACTATGATTTATGCATATATTGCTTTTGTCTCCTCCCCCATTTTTGCAAATATTGACAAACATCCTAATTATATAGCGAGATATCTGATATTCTGATTCTCAAACATGTGTACGAACAAGTAATTCGCCACTAAAGAAACTTAATAATGATCATATTAGATCTATGATGGGTGATGGGCCTGCGCTGCAGTGGAGAGATTAAAACTGCTGGATTTATAACATGTTACTTCATCAACTTCTTGCAAAATACATGAAATCAGTGGCTGTTTAACTGGAAAAACAATGGAGTAAATGTACTAGTAACCTAAACAAAGTGTCTCATTAATGTGAATTGAGCACATCATCTGATTACGTTTAAAAATTATAATTATTGTTGTTTCCATAGACATCAGCGTACTTATGTTTATTTATGTTATTTATGAGAAGTACCATGCACCTCAGAGCATGACATCGCAGGAAAGCAGATTTGAATTTAGCAGCCAATCATGTGATGCACTGAACATTGTAATCACACAAATATGTTCTAGACACCATATGCCAGACACCATCATAACATCAGTGTGATAATATGCGTCCAATAGTTAACACCAATAACAGGAAGAACGTCATGGTTACGTCCGTAACCCACGTTCCCCGAATAAGGGA